>OX439378.1:27455249-27507404 GCA_949319315.1 Zelleria hepariella | reverse complement strand
GGGCCCGATCGGGTTTCTTTACGAGCAATTGGGTTCATAACACTCACTCTAAGGTGATTTTATGCTTCTCTAAAGTATCAAAGTGATAAAAAATTTAAACAAAGTGGAAAAAGAAAAATGCCACAAAAATGCATAAACAAAACAGAACGGTAACTTTTATGATTGGTGCATTGATGGGCGCGCGGCCGCGGCTTCATTAAGAGGCCATAAAAGTCTAACCCATCAGGGTCAGGCCACGAACGGCCGCAATCGGGCGCGGGCCCGAAATAACTGCACTTGGCCGATCGATGCTTTAGTACTTTAAACAATATGCAGGTCACTGATCTTGAGATCTTGAGCATACCCCCAGTTTCTTAAATGTAGATTAAGATTTTCATTTTGGGCCCTTGAAACTTAGGCTTTTAAAAATAATAAAACAATGATGTTTGCCATTTAAGTTGCTAAATTTATAATTAAATCCAAAGGAATCACTAATAGGCTGTTGTATTATAGAAAGGACTAAAGCTTTGGTAGTGGTTTAAAATCAATCTCTTACATTTATAGAAATTACAGAATAGAATATACCTTCGACGAACGGGAATTCAGAGTCAGATGAACTTGAAAAAAAAACAAGCTACTTTTGTATTTTAGACTAAATACAGTTTAACAAGTTTCTCAATCCAATCAAACTAATCCTAAAATTGCAACAGTGACTAGTAGCCACATTGTGTTTCGATTTGCTTTCCTGAAACTGGGTGTAAGCTTGCAGCGGTAGTGTACGCAATACATCAAACATTTGATGTACGATTCAAGAGGACGAGTTAAACGTAAGATTACTTCGATTGCATATCAAGATCAGGGTCAATAAACTTGTTTACGAATAAGAACTTTAGCTTATGTTAGCCAGAGTTTAACAATCTTGAAACCGACATTTAATTTTATACGTTATTTTATATTCAAAGAGGTATGAAACTGCTGTGAGGATGTGGAGCACCCGCAATATACTATTATGTGGATAATAAGATGTAGTATCCATAGCGTATCCAATAAATATTTGATAAGAGAACCTTAACAGTATTGAAATGCATAAACAAAAAAACACTCTTCTATACACTGTCGTCATCACGCATTCAATCCTAAGAATTCCATAGAAAGCTATCCTTTTGACCTGTTTTATAGAGATTTTTTTTTTGTTCCGTGTCAAATAAAACGCACAATCAAAACGGAACTTCACCTTACGCCTTTATACTCTAAGGCAGTCTAAGGAGTAAGCAAATCAACCAACTTATTCGCTGACGGCGAAGGAAACCATCGTGATGAAACCTGCGCGTATGAGGCATTATACCCTCAACGCGAAAATCGCCAATCCGTATTAAGCACGCGTGGTGATTAAGCTTGAACTCTCTCTCTGAGAGAAGGCCTTTGCCCAGCTAGTAGGACATGCACAATTGTACAGGCTACATCTTACTAGGTATATGTTTTGCCTCACATCCCGCTCTAGCAAAAAATGTGTTGCCACTTGCCATTATACTATCACAACTATGATTGAGGTTTATCTTTCTTAAGATAGTTTCCAGCGCGAGTCGACGTTCGCTCAGCGCGAGCAATCGTTTTGAACAATCAGCGCCACTTCAGCTGCATCCGCGACGAACAACGGGACAACAACTTGGTTTGTCTCATTTGTTTTTTACAAATCTCCTCGGCGAGGCCGCGAAATGGAATGGCGGAAGGGTCACTCGATCAAGACACTTTTAAAGAACCATCAATCTTAAGTGGACCCTACTTTTTAGGGCTCTTTTCATCAATAATACAATAATAAGTTATTTTGGTTTTTAGGTTTGTAACATTGGAAAATATTTTAAAACGCAATGGAAGAGAAACGCAGAGAAAACAAATTCCTAAAATTCCATCTCTAATGAATATCCATCTGATATTTGTTTACTTATAGATAGGATAATAATAATAATAAGGCCATTCATGTCCAAAACATAATATGCAGAGATTTTTAGATTAACTTTCAAGATAATGATGCCATAAAAATAAAATCTTAATAAACACTTCAAGCTTATTTAAAAAAATAAAAATCACAAATTAATTCAAAGATAAGAAAAAATAACCGAAAATTGTCCTTATTGATGAGTTCAAAGACCACTCAAGGGAGACAGGTGCATATAAGTGGATCTTCTAAGCTGACTCAGTGTTAGTTGCCGGCGCGGTGGCCGATAGGCGGCCACTTGACTCGCGCCACTCGGATCGCGGTGCCACTTGAGAAAACTCCACTTCTATTTTTAAACAAATTTCGTCTCTCTGGACGGATTCGAAACGGAGATAAGTTTCAGCCTTTTGTTTAGTGTTATTTAGCATTTCTCTAAGCCGTGGTAGTCTAGTGGGAAAAACAATGGACACAGGAGCGAGAGACACAGGTTTGATTCCCGGTGCAGGTATCTTGTGCATACCCTGCGTACATTTGCACGATAATAATAATAATGTCGTGCATTTGTGCGTGGATTGCTACTTTTGCTAGGTATATCCTAATCGGCAGGCTTATAATTTAAAAATACAATTCATTAGTTTGAATCATTAACTCGCACTCAAAGTTACAAATTGCATAACAGATGTCTGTAACATAATTCTTTTTTTTTTTTTGTACTCTCAATGATCAGATTTTTATGGAACTTCAAAGTGGATAAATGATAATGATATAACAAGAGGTGAAACTTTAATAAAAGCCAAATTTACACTTAATTTCAACAGCCGCATTCTTAAAAAAGTGTGAGTGAAGAAATCGCCATAAAACTTCACTAAAAGCGACAATAATTTACTACCACATAAACCTATTCCACTAATACTTTATCTATTCTCTGATCGCGTCAGAGTCGACCAAGTGTTAAGCCATCGATAAATCACTACGACGAAGTCGGTAGGTTTTCTTTTGTTAACTACTAACAATCTGGTGATCCCTGGTTTCATAAGATTAGTTAAACGGCTAAGCCACTATTAGTTTAAGCTTTGATTTTTGAGAATACCTACTATTAGTATTTCATTGAACTCGACTGAACACATTTCCATGTGACTCGGCTAATCAATTCAGAGGGAAGGACGCTTTCACGTCTTGACTCTTGTAGGGAAGAGAGGTAAGAATGTAGCACGAATGCCAAACAATTTTTGTTGTTTTTTTTTTACCCGACTGCCCTAGTAGGAGGGTTATGTTTATTCCCTAATAGTGCAAGAGTTGAGGAATTTGTCCCAATATGAGAAAGTATGACAATTGGCACAAGTGGTAGGGAATAGATAAATTATAACGGGTAAGTGAAATGCAGCCTAAACAAGTACATAAATACATGTTCGTCTAGCTATGCAACAGGCTTCTCCCATAGAGATTCAAAGAGAAAGAGAGAGAGAGAGTTCCGGTACACCGTGCCATTTCGTTGTTACTACTGCGGATTGGCAATATTCGCGATTGAGACTTCGATGGCTCCTACGTAAACTGCCGTATGTTCAAAAAGCTAACTTTCCAGGAGAGCCATTTAAAGATGTTTTCTTTAACCGTTCTTTTGATTTTAAAGCTTTTGGTTTGAAATTTTTACCATAATTAGGTTATTTTGGGTTCGATTTTTATGTGCTAAAGTAAAAGCTGTATTTTGAATGCTTTTGGAGATATTGTTGTTACGATTATTTACGACGGGGTAACGCAGGAAGAAAATATCGTAAGTTAATCTTACCATTTTTTACGGCGTGGATGAGGTGACTGAAAATATCGTATGTTTCACATACCATGTTTTACATGGATAAATTGCAGGTAAAATTACATGTATGTAGCACTTACAGTTTTTTACTTTGTAAATCATATGAAAAATAGTATGGTATGTAACATTAATTCAGTAAATACATAGGGAAATAATTTTTTTTTAAATGGGATTAGATGTATATCTAAGCAATAATTAATATTTACTTCATTCATGATATTTAGTAGAACATAAACCTAAATTTTAAAGAGATATTTTTAAGAAATAACTTTTCATACTTCCATTCCACCAATAGATTTGTATAAATAGTTTTCCTGTTTTCACAACTGTCCCCTTCGAAACTGCCACCGGGGTGAAAACTTGGATAAAATTAGTGGAGTTTACAACCCTTATCATCATCATCATCATCAGCCCACCTCTGCTCACTGTTGTTGGGTATAGGCCTTTTTCCCCTTGCGCCACCTCTCACGGTCCCTAACCATCCGCATCCATGGCCCCTCCGCCGCTGAGACAATGTCGTCCGACAATCGGGCTGCTGGTCTTCCGACTGATCGTCGTCCAGTTCTCGGCCGCCACTCTGTCACTGCCTTTGTCCACCGGCCATCTTCCCTCCTCGCCAGGGGTCCTGCTCATTTCCACTTATGACTCGAGATTCGATCGCCGATATCGTCAACCTTCGCTCGACGTCGGATGACGGCATTCGGTACTCGATCAACGAGTCTGAGGCCTAGCATGGCTCGCTCCATAGACCTTTGTGCTACTTTTATATGGTTTATCACCCTGGCAAATAGTAATTTAGGATGATGTTGTCCCATAGTTATTCTTCAGTGTCGGGTTTCTGGATAAATTGTATCAGCAATTTTCCTATTCTTACTCAGGACATAAAAAAGGCTAAGAGCTAAACTTTATTCAAGCTTAGGAGTCCATGATAGTTATCCCAAGAAGACTGCAACAGTCACTCAGACTCAGACGTGTATTTTCTCTGGCGTAGATTGACAGATAGCATATACTATTTGGTTGTAGTGGTTGTTGGTTACGTTGTGATCCAAAGATAAGTCAGAAACTTAACTTATTATTATACAGACTTAGTAAAAGAAGCCAAGCCAAACCTGTACCTTACGCACCAATGAAAGTTTTGGAATATGCAATACATCACGCAGATCGGAGTTTCAGTTTGGCTTACTATTGTGTTCATAGAAGCATTCATATACTGTTTATCTATAGGCCACTGCTCCATTAACATCTTCTCGGTAGTACCATGCACATGAACACTGCGTGTCTGGGAACTAGACCAAATGAAATTCATGGTGACGGCTGAGCTTGTCAAGCATACAGAAACAGTTCTCAACAAGTCTTGTGTCCATCGAACTGGTCGAAAGAATTTATTCAGAATAAATACAGATTTATCTATTATCTTAATATTTAAATGTATTAACTTACAGGCTATGAACAGATTTTCAGTCTAAAAGTCTGTTGCAAACCTACCCCAAGATTGGGCTTTTTTAAATCCTTAGGATCTAAGTTTGCGAGTATTTGATGGACCAAATGAGATCTTGATCTTTGTTTTGAAGCTCCTTTGTGGAGAGTGTTTATATCTTCAGTAAGCAAAATATTTTATAAATGAATTTCTTGTTACCTTTATGTGTTTGGTGTTCAGCTTCTATTGGTATTGATTAATCCTACCTCAAGGAAGGTTGTTTGCCTACGCCGAGTTAGTCTCGGATATTTAGAACTCGGGTAACTGAAATTTCATCGTCAACCAAAGCGTATCTCAAGCATGTAAGAAACCACATCTATGTTTAAATTAAAATTCTAGTTAAAACTAACTCCAGTGAAAGTATTTAAGATTATCTTGCAGGGGTAGATTATCTTCATGAAGGTCCCAAACAGAAGTGTGTAATTTACCATTAGAAGTAAGTACCTATATTAGTTTTCCACCATACGATAAACAAAGCGGAAACTTTTATGATATGGTTTATTTTTTATTTTTAGTTTGTTCCATCCGTAAGTAGTTGATAAGTAGTCGATTTCAGTAATGGTTTTGAATTGAAAATATTTTTCTAACATATAAAAGACGTTAATATTAATCAAATCTGCTTTAAGTGGTAAAAACAATTTGAATTATTCGAATAAACGATCTATTTTTTTGTTCAACTTCCATACAAACTATCGTATCTGTAAGATATTGTCATAAGCTCAGCCTAATATTGCAACGTGAATAAATCTAAGTGACACATACAATAGTTAACAGGTTCATAAAATCCAAGTAAATAATCGTACGTGTTACATACGATACAACATCACTTTTTATCGACGTCGTACAAAATGGTATGTGTAACATACTATACCATACCACCTCGAAAAATCAACGTACGTAATCGTATGTGTTACATACTATAGTTTTGAACAAGATTGATAGAAAACGCAGTAAAACTAACAAAACTGAATACTTAACATGTTTAGTAAGAACATGCCTCATCACAAAACACAAGCTCAGATCTACGTACTTCCCACGTAGAGAATGGTAAGATATACTTATAGTTGGAGAGCTGGTGACCAATCGAGATATTTTTTCGTACAAGGCTGGGAGTTAGTAGGCTGATAGAGTAGACTTCGCTGAGTCTGGGAAAAATATTTTTTTGGTCCGGTCGCGGTTGAAAGTTAGATTTTTTCGACTTTGAAAGTTTAAATGTATGGGTTGAGTCATTTCTTTTTTGTCTACAAGGCTGGGAGTTTTTAAGCTGCCTTTTTTGTCTCCGCTGATCACGAAATCACTATTTATTACTAGCCAAACGCGGTAGAAATATTGTTTTTTATAACCTAGAAAGTGTGAATTTTTGGGTTATAAAAATCTAACTTTCAACCACGCTCGGCCAAAAAAACAAATATTTTCTTGTTCAGCGGAGTCTCAACAACTAACCTAGAAGTTTCTAGCCTTGTACGACAAAAAAAATATACTGAACCCATACATTTAAACTTTCAAAGTCGAAAAAATCTAACTTTCAACCGCGACCGTGCCAAAAAAATATTTTTCCCAGACTCAGCGAAGTCTACTCTATCAGCCTACCAACTCCTAGCCTTGTACGAAAAAATATCTCGATTGGTCACCAGCTCTCTAACTATTACGATAGGCGTAGCATGCAATGTGTCCCACGTAAACTACCGCAAGTGGTCAATACGATAGTTTACGGCGCGCCCGTGATCAACATACGATAATTTACGTCTGAAAAAATCTTCATTTTTGGATATTATTAAGTTTTTGTTTTTGGGATAGATGCGAAATAATCATCTAATGACAAAAAACTAAAAACATGAAAATCGGCATTTTGTGGGATACGGTAGTTTACGTAGGAGCCATCGACTTAGACCTTACGGATTGAGACATAGGCCCGGTTTCTGAGTTGAGAATTTTACTAAGCACATACTTATGTACCGCTCTGTCACGCTCTTTTGTGAGAAATCTGCAGAGACAGGACGATACTTACCCATTTGCTTAGCAAAATTCTCAACTCAGAAACCGGGCCTTAGACCTTACTTACTTACTTTTTTTAAAGTAAGTCTTATAAATGTATAACTCTTCCTACTGTAGTAGCAACAATAGTAACAAGTTTACAAGTTGGTTTGCTACGCGCTACGAGTCAGGCGTCACATCGACGTTGCTAAGGCGTAGCGGTCGTAGCGGGTGCTACGCAAGCCGCTACGACGCTTCTTGCCTTTTCTCGAGTTCAAATCAAATCTTCTATACTTATAATAAAACTCTAGCGAAGTCAATTCTGTACATTGAATATTTTTAGAAAAAAACTAGCAGGGGTTACTAAGTAAACTATACTGAATACAAAAATGCAAAAAAATCGGTCTATGTCTGTCTGTCTGTCTGTCTGTCTGTGTGTTACCTCATCACGCGAATACCGCTGAATAGTTTTCAGTCAAATTTAGGACCGTGATAAGTCCTGGTTCTGGGAACAATCTAGGCTATCCGATGTTCAGAATACATTGCGGGTTGCAATTTTAACTTCGTTTTTTGTAAGAAATATTCATAATTTTGATATAGCTTCTTGAGAAGATATGTTAATAACGTGATACTAAACACATTTCCGAAAAAAAATTTGTATTTCCGGAAAAAAAAATTGACTTGGAACCTCATTATCTCGGAAACCGTTGATTTCCTAGGCATAGTTTCTTGGGCAAAAATGTTTGTGAAGATGAGGACTATACAGGGTGTTAAAAGACCGCCAACACCCGAAAACCACTAGACACCAAAACAAAGTACTTTTTCGATAAATTATTGTTGGGAAATTATTTTGGTTTTTTAGGTTATAATTTTGAAAAATATTTTTTCAAAATTATAATGATGATGTTTAAATTTCACATTCATAGTTTAAAAAATAAATATTACTGAACTACTACTTTTAACCAGAGTTCTGTGATATTTTTTTTATTAGTAGGAATATGAAATCAAAAGTGTGTCCACATGTCGATAGCTTTATTATCTATGTCTGCAACTATATTTTATCGTCCAAAGTTTTATCATTCTCTTACAATCAATTAAAATGTTGAAAAGTGCGAGCGAGAGGGCTGCAGAGCTTCAGGGGATTCTTAAGAACTAGATACTGAATAAAATCTGCAAAAGAAAAGTTTTGAAAAATCCGACTTTGAACCTCATTATCTCGGAAACCGTTGATTTCCCAGGCATAGTTCCTTGGGCAAAAATGCTCCTTATGATGAGGACAATACGTGGTTTCCCGCTTTGTTGGCAGTCTTTTAACACCCTGTATGTGGTCTCCCACTTTGATGGCGGTCTTTTAACACCGCTCGGTATTCAATACAAGCACTCGCCGCAAACAATAATTTTGCATTCTTGCATAGCAAATAACTATTGTTTACCGTTGAGCTGGATAGACAGAGTTATTAGCAGTATGCTTTGCTTGCTGGCTTAGCATGCGAATGAGTAAAACCTTATCTATGGGCTTATAACTTTATCTATCCCACTCTACGTCGAGGGAGATACATATAAACCCTTTTACTTCCTAAGCAATTCTTATGCTAAGTTTCCTGGTATCTTATCACGGGCGATACCTTAATGTAAACAATACATATTTATTATTAAATTTATAAATGTATTGTTTAGATTAGGGTTTTTATTCTATTTTATTCTATTGCTTTCTTTTGAGACCTGCTACCGCAAGTTAAGAAATAATAACTATTAAAATACCCCCGACATTTTAGCTTCGAATAAGCATATTTTATAAATAGCTGAACCAATTTTGCCAAAACATAACTAAGAACATTCGCTAGAAAACCTGCTTTCAAATAATAAAAAAAAACCTAAAGCTTCCAAATAGTTCACCCATTTAAGAGCTACGGTGCCACAGACAGACACATCCTCATAAACACTTATACAGACACACTCACAAAGCTGTCAAACTTATAACACCCCTCTTTTTTGGTCGGGGGTTAAAAAAAAACCTTCCTTTTGAGTTTTCCTCCACAGTCGAATTAAAATTAAATTTCAAATGTGTAAAAACGCATACGAAGTCGCGGGCACAACTAGTGTAATAATAATAATAATTACCGTAGTGTTTGTTACCTTTGCGCAGTTAAACGAGACGAAAATGTTCGTGCGGCGACCGCGCCTATAATCTATATATATAAAAGGCTTAGGTTGACTGACTCATCACGCTACAGCCCAAACGGCTGAACCTATAAGTATGAAATTTGGACAAAAGTTGCGTTATATGGTGGAGGGTTCATTTAAGAAGCGATTTTTTTTATTTAACCCTTAAGTGGGTCAAAATAGGGCTGAAAGTGTGTATGGGAAAAAATTTTTTTTTGGTCTTTTGTTCTTAAATCTTGATTTTTTGTACTTTTTCTTTAAAATGACTTGACACCTATTTCAGATTTTTTCTCATTTCTATGTTCTTAAGGGTTAAAATGGGTGCCAAAGTTTTTCGATTTTTTTCACCAGTTACGATCGATGCTGGAACAAAACCGCTAATGCCAAAACAATGAAAATTTGACAATAGTTGTAATTTGTAGACACGCTACGGGTTAAGACAGATTTACTTCAAGTTTAACCCTTAAGGCGGTAAAAATGGGGTCCAAAGTTTGTATGAAAACAAACATTTTTTTGTCCGTATTTACTTGCAACTAAGAATTCGTATATTAAATCAAAAATAATTTAACACCTGTTTTAGCTTTTTTCTAATTTTAGCAGTTTAAGGGTTAAACGAGGTTGAAATGTATGAATATTTTTCGTGATGTAGTGTCAACGTCGGGCCCAAACCGTTTAAAATACAACTATGAAATTGAAGCTGCAGTAGCGTTTTGTAGCAAAACTACCCACCATGAAGACAAAAATATAATTTTAACCCTTCAAATGCCCAAATCGGGGTTCAAAGTTTGTATGAAATAAAAAAATTTTTTGGTCCGATTAAGTTGAAACTTAGTTTTTGTATATTAAATAAGAAACAATTAAACACGTGTTTCAGCGTTTTTCAAAATTCTGCCCACTAAAGGGTTAAAAAAGGTAGATGAGTTTGAAGATTTTTTCTGATTTAGTATCAATGCCAGGCCTAAACCATTAAAGCTACAATAAAATTATGGAAATGAAACTGCAGTAGTGTTTTGTGGCAAAACTACCTACCATGAAGAAAAAAATATAATTTTAACCCTTCAAATGCCCAAACCAGGGTTCAAAGTTTGTATGAAATACAATTTTTTTTTGGTCCGATTTACTTGAAATTAAGTATTAGTATACTAAATCAGAAAAAAATAAACACGTGTTTCAGCGTTTTTCTCATTTCAGCTAATGAAGGGTTAAAATGGGTGGAAACGTTGAAGTTTTTTTCCTGATGTAGTAGCAATGCTGGGCCCAAACCATTGAAGCTACAACTTTTAAATTGAATGTGCAGTTGCATTTCATAGCACTACTACCCACCATCAAGAAAAAAATATAATTTTAACCCTTCAAATGCCCAAACCAGGGTTCAAAGTTTGTATGAAATAAAATTATTTTTTGGTCCGATTTACTTGAAATTAAGTATTAGTATACTAAATCAGAAAAAATTAAACACGTGTTTCAGCGTTTTTCTCATTTCAGCCAATGAAGGGTTAAAATGGGTGGAAACGTTGAAGTTTTTTTCCTGATGTAGTAGCAATGCTGGGCCCAAACCATTGAAGCTACAACTTTTAAATTGAATGTGCAGTTGCATTTCATAGCACTACTACCCACCATGAAGAAAAAAATATAATTTTAACCCTTCAAATGCCCAAACCGGGGTTCAAAGTTTGTATGAAATAAAATTTTTTTTTGGTCCGATTTACTTGAAACTAAGTATTTGTATACTAAATCAGAAATAATTAAACACGTGTTTCAGCATTTTTCTCATTTCAGCGAATGAAGGGTTAAAATGGGTGGAAACGTTGAAGATTTTTCCCTGATATAGTAGCAATGCTGGGTCCAAACCATTTAAGTTACAACTTTGAAATTTGAACTACTGTTGCGTTTTATAGCAAAACTACCAACCATGACGAAAAAAGTAACAATGTTAACCCTTGAAATGCCCAAACCGGGGTTAAAAGTTTGTATGAAATACATTTTTTTTGTCTGATATACCTACTTGAAACTAAGTATTCGTATGCTAAATCAGAAATAATCAAACACATGTTTCAGCATTTTTCTCATTTCAGCGAATGAAGGGTTAAAATGGGTGGAAACGTTGAATATTTTTCCCTGATGTAGTAGCAATGCTGGGCCCAACCCATTCAAGTTACAACTTTGAAAAACTACAGTTGCGTTTTATAGCAAAACTACCAACCATGAAGAAAAAAGTAATAATGTTAACTCTAAAACGGCCAAAACGGGGTTCAAAATTTGTATGAAATTATCATTTTATTGGATTCAGATTAACTTGAAACTAAGTAGTCGTGTATTGAATCAGAAATAATAATTAAACACATGTTTCAGCATCAAAAAGGGTGGAAACATTTTAAGAGTTTTCCTGATTTAGTATCAATAACAATGCCGGAACCATTAAAGCTACAACTATTCAATGAACATTTAACTACAGTTGCGTTTTATAGCAAATCTACTAAGCATGAAGAAAACAATAATAATGATAAACCTAAAACGGCCAAAAAGGTTCAAAGTATGTTTTTTTTGTTGGATTCATTTGATCTTTACCAATTTGGTCACACACATACACAACACATACACTTCCACGCTGAAACTGCACGACGGATTTGGATGACATTTGGAATAGAGATAGCTTACAAAAATACACACCCATGACTCTTTTCATGCTAATTTGATAATGCTGAAAGATGTACCCAGGCAACTTCTTATAAGTCTTCGCGGACGAAGTCGCGGGCGAAAAGCTAGTTTGTCTATAAGTTGCGGCGCGGTAGCCGCTTGACACCGTTTCGAATAAACGCGATCTTATAAATAAAATAAATAAAATAAACCCCGGACATTTTAATTTAGAATATCTCATAAACAGCTAAACCGATTTTGATAAAGTCTAGCTAAGAACACTTTTTTACGAAAAAAAAAACTAATAACAGTTTTTTTTGTTAGTCTAAATCGGTTTACCCGTTTAGGAGCTACGTAGAATACCACAGACAGTCATAGAAAGCACCTCCATCTTTTTATTCAACGAATATCGTAACTTTGAATGATTCGCGATATTCTCAGATAATTTGGTTCGAAATGGGTCGAATCGCGGTAAGTTAAGTAGATTAATGAAATACCGGCCACTGCAACGCAGCCGAAACGTCAGGATGATAAAGGTAATTCATTTACCTACTAAACCAACCGCGATTCAACCCGTTTCGGACTAAATTAAGTACGAATATCTATTGGAGAACAGACTTCTCTATAAAAGAGGCACTTTGTATGCAATTTGGCAAGGTTTCTCAATAAAAGCAGTTCCAAATTTAAAGCAGATAGATTTACGCGCCGAACTCTGCATAAAGGGTAAGTAAAGGCAACATTTTCGTGCAGCGTTACTCCCTATGCATTTGGGTGCGTTTAGACCAAAGAGTCGCGCATTTATAAACTAGTAGCCTAGCTAGCCCAAAGCGTAGACTTATAGGGTTTTACATTTAAAAGTCGTCGTTGGTCCATACTCACGAAAATGTAGGTACTTTATCAGCCAAATGAGATAAAAATATAAGCATTGCTTTATGTCTTGAATTTATGTGTGTGTTGTGGTGTCGAAATAAATGATTATTCTATTCTATTCTATTCTAACAAATAAAAAAGTGATTAAACTTAAACATTTATAATAAGTTGAAAAATTTACTCGGGACAGGACTTGAACCCGCAACCTCTAGCAAGGGTTAGTGCTTTAGAAAAACAAAAAGTGAATAAACTTACTTACTTTCTTCTATAAAATTACTTCGAATTTGACTTCTATTTCATTGTAATAACTGGATCCTACTGGAGACCTACTGGTATACTAAAAACAGTATTTTTTTAAAGAACTTCCTTAATCACCTCGAGAGCCTGTGAGTTACACAAATAACAGACGGTATCGTCTAAAATTACCCCACATAATTCCGTCGCGTGGTGTAAACGCGTCAGCGCATACTCCATGCTTTCAGCATTTTTCAGCGACAAACAAAAGAAGCTCGTCGCACGCTGCACCCACTACCCACTACCCGGTACCGGGTACCGGTACCCGGTACAATGGACGGTTATTGCTAACGAGCTTTTAATGTCACTAGCTTTAATTAGATGCTCGAGGTTGCCAGCCTCCATTCGCCGTGTAGCGGACGACAATATACACTAAAGGCTGAATGGTAGTTTAAAAAATTGAAAACAATACCGGCTTGTTTGACAAAACACACTTGTGCCACTTTGTTTTGTTGGAAGCGTTCCTGTACGAATTACTTACTGGCTTCTGCTTGATGCAGCTCGAAATAGAGTAAGCCTTTATTACCTAGGCTAGGCGCTTTCAAAGTAAGATGTATCATAAACACGTCATACTAGCTCAGAGAGATAGTTTGGGCTTATTCATCACGCGTGCCCGCTATGCTGATTGATAGAAACTGATTGACATAGCCAAGGTGATAGCGCGAAGAAAGTGGAAGTGGGCAGGCAAGACAAGACCACAGATGGGGTAAAAAAGTATTGGAATGGAGATCCAGAACGGAGCGTAGAAATGTGGGCAGGTAATCAATGTGATGGACTGACGACTTAGTCAAAGTGGCAGGAAAAGACTGGATGAAAAAAGCCCAAGACCGAAAGGAATGGAGTGCAATAATGGAAGAGGCCTATACTCAGCATTGGGTGGCGACAGGCTGAAGAAGAAGAAGAAGAATCCCGCTATGCATTGGCGATATTTTCATTAATTAGGGTACTATGCCTTAGACGCTTAGGTTTCGTCACGTTGTTTTAATAGGCAAGTCTGAATCAAACTTAAGTCATAGGTGCAGTCGGCAACACGCTAAGATACCTTTTTATTCAGTTGGCGCCCTTATGCCGCGCCCAGTAAGAGCTACCATGGGGTACCTATCCTAGACAGTGCCCGACTGTACAAACTAACTTCTGGGTTGGTTTCCCAAGCCAGAATCTGATTCCAAGTTTATTTATAAGTTTATTGTATTAACTTAGTCAGTTAGGTTTCCTCGCGGTATTAGCACCACCGGAGATAAAACCAGCAACCTTTAGATCAATAACACCTTACTAAGTTGTTACTATCGCACTGCGTCGTTTACAGCCAAAGCCATCGCCGTGAGCCGATACACTTGGCCTAACGACGGTTTAATATTGCAAGTTTAACCTGCGGGTTAATGTGGCGTGTGCACGAAGGGACGTGTGGTGTATGCGGGTACAGTAGGTAGGTGAAAGAATGGCTGAGAAAGAGTAGATGGATGACCTGTACTGATGAAGTATGGCAAGGTAAATAGATCGATGCATTGAGGAACGCTTTACATGTTTCCTATAAACATTTCCTATAAGTGTGTCAAGAAGTACAAATAAATGCATGAATCTGAATCTGAATCTATAAATCTGTCTTATAGCTACTGTAAGAAAAACTGAATGGTAAGTTCCATCTAGTGTGACAGATTAAAAGTTACGCAACAATTATTTATGGCTAGAATTTTATGGCTAGATAAATAGAGAACACTTAAATTTTCACTAAATGGCGACTAGTCAAAAGTGTTATTTTTTTTCTGCTTTCTCCTTTAGAGGTCACTTATTTTATGAAGATTATGCCAATCTTACTGTTGGCTACAGTATAAATCTTTGTTTGCACTATGGCATAAGTGAGTTTATAGTTTATCTCAGAAGTTTGGAAAGTCGAATTGAAAATATAAATAAAATAAAATAGCGACAGAGTCTAGCTCTAGCGAACCACATACGCGGCCAGAAATGTACTTGTTTTATGTTTGAACGTAAAATATTAATTTCCCCGCGGGGTAGCAGGGATCAATGTACTAGATAAATACGTTTCGAAAATAATCTCTCAAATAACAACATTATAGCAAAATTAAATAATAAATTAAGAGATGGGAAAAGGAACTTTTACTTACTTTCTCAGATCTGCTGACAGAGCTTCATCCGATAAAATTTTGTCACTTTATGTTGATTTTTACTGTCATAATTATTTTTTTTATTTATTGGCCAATTTTGGCACCACGTAAATTTGCCAATTATTTTAAAACGGGGGCACAAGTGGCAATAAGTAAGTCAGCATTTTCACAGAAGACAAAATGTTTCTTCTTTTTACAAAAAATGGTTCTTCTTCTTTTTTCAATCGGTACTCAATAGTTAGTAATTATCAGTTATCGTTCAGAACCGCCACCATTTTGAAATAACGGCAGTAGGTACTGTGAATGCAGTATGTATTACTTTTTTTCTTCAAATTATGTGCACAATAAACTGTGGGTCGCTAAACGTAAATATTCAGGATATTCTAATGCAGGGACGCTTAGTCGCAAGTGTAAGCAGGTGACATTTTAGTACAGTGACCTGCAAAATGCCTGGCACTAGGACTTTACGCCCAATATAAAATTATGCCACATTTTAAAACTGCTTAGCAATAGTATGGTTGCCAATACCATCATAATAACCTAACTGCTGTCAGTGGATAGACCAGCAGTTGGCTTATTCGCTAAATATACACGGAGTCTAAATTCCCGGTATCAACCGATTATGAATATTATTTTTTTTATATATATTTTTTTAAAGTTAGTAACCTTTGCGAATAGACCAGAAGGTTGACAACGGTTGGATGAAGATGGCGAGAGTTCTCAGAAATAGACGTAGCAGGAATGTCAAAACACTCTGGACTGGAATGGACTGGAACAGGAACTGGACCTAACCGACCCAAAGGGAGAGACCGTTAGCGTGTCTGATTAGAAAACCGTACATACTCAGCTACATTGAGAAGAGATGGGTTGGCGACCATCCGGTATAGTCGCAATGTCCTTTTAAATCCTGCAAAAAATTTCCGCTCGACAGTACGGCCAACGTGCAAGCAACAGCCTTCATACATTATGCACATAATACGCAATAATCGCGCTGATATTAATGCCGGCGGGAAAGGTTGGCGACAGCTGCCGAATATCGACACTAGACGCGAGGAGAGTCACTAAATATGCGAGGACGCTGCAAAACTGTTCGCAACCCCTGCAGGTCTGGCTTTTTCTCCCAGAATCTATTTATCAACAAAAACAATAACGACTGAAGACTGCACTTCACGTACTTTATACTGCATTTAGTGGTACATATTTTCTGTCTGCTTAGTTGACGTAAATTAGCCTTGTCTTTTATGTGGACTAAGTCGAAGGTCCACTTGTGTCAGCCAGGGTTAGCCAGTTAAGTGAGTTAACGACAATGTATGGAAACGTCAAATTAACTCAGAGTTAGATGGCTTACCCTGACCGACGCAAGTCTGCCTAAGAGATGGAAAATACTACTCCATCAAACTCTATCATTTAACCCATATGTGTGAGTACCTAGAAGTGCCACTGGACGCTGTAAAAACTATGCACAAGGCGTAAGTGTTTAGTGGCACATTGTTGTCGTCACTCGTCACAATATCTGCAGCATGTGACTTGGTGTATCGTACCACAGGACACTGATGGCTGTGATTCGTACGCAAAACTGATGCCAGGATAACAAGGATGGTATCTATGTTTCTTCTCCTTGAAGTGCCTCTCCACCATTGAAGCTCTTTGCACCGTTCTCTATTCATGGCTATGATTAAATTATTTATCTCACATAAATAAATTGTGTACATAGGCGTCCATAATTCTAAGTAGCATTTTCTACCAGTCAACCTTTGGCTCTACAGATTAGTGGCTTGGGTAGCGCAAGAAAATGAACAACAAAACATAAACGATTTATAAATAAAAATAAACTAAATCTACGTTAAAACTTACCAAAACTACAGAGGAACCCAGGCGCCTTTCAGCCTTTCAGTCGACTTACCTGCGAAATGGAGATGATTATTTCAATAAACAATTTAAACAACAACAGTTTTCAGTGTAAACGCCATTTGCATTCGGCCTTCAGAAGCCTACTTGAGGCTTTGCCCGGGCCCGAATATTCGCTTTCTTCAACCGAGAATAGCTGGCGTTCTCAAGATCGTGTTGTGGATAAATATCTTGTTACATTAAATAAATATCTTGTAATGGTTGCCTGGCAGAAATCGCTTTTAGCGATAAGGCCGCCAATTGTATGCTTACTGATAGTTTTAAGAATTACCCTTGTAAATAATTTATAGTGTGCAATAAAGAGTTATCTATCTATCTATCTATCTTGTTACGTGGAGGTCATTTCAAATGGCATTTGTAGGTACTAAAAATAATATAGAAATTGTCACTCACAACGTTGCTGGGGGCTAATTCTCGGGAATCTCACATTCGACACATCTCGAAGGAAAAATCTCATTTTGCGGAAAATGTCACATCGCCTATTTTCATGAAGTCATCCTCGACATAAGGCACGAGATTTCTGCGAGATGTTTGCCCTTTTCGCTCGACATGACTCGAGTGGTTGGGAACAGTCGAGATCGAAATTACATTAGATTATTCCTTCGAGATGTGTCGAATGCGAGATTCCGTATAACAGCGATAATGCATTTCTGGGTGACATCTCACATGCTAAATTACCTATGGCTGATTTGAGATACTTAGTTTTGTTTTTTTTTTTTTTGTCAATAGTTTACCTTAGAATAGAAACAAATCACCGTTTTATTGTTAGGATACCACTTGGATACCACAATTATAAGACGCTAATGTGGTTAAAATCTAATTTCTTTTGATTTTTGTCACGCGCGGATAGCACTCCTATGGCATCCTATCATGTCTTACCCCCTTTGCCTTTTTGGCGATTTAGATGTGAGAGCATGTAATGTTTTGTTAAATTACCTTAACTAATGCGCTTGACCATTCAGAGTGAAAAAGCTGTCACCCGAAGCGATTATTATTGAAGAGCTTGTAGTGAAAATGGGTAATTTCCGGGGTCAAACTAGTCCTTTGTCAGAATCATGAATCATTATCATTTCACTTAAATGGATGCCTACAGACTGAACGAGCAGCTAGCCGAGGCTGCCACACGAGCCAAATGCTCGGTCGAAGCCGCCTTACCGAACTGTACGAGTACATAATTATGTTTAGCGATGTATGTCATAAGGCTACGCTTTGGCTAGCTTAAACAATGTCCCAGGCATTGTGTAGTGTAGATGCAAAGGCTTAAGTTTTAAGTGGCATAAAGGCTGCACATAGAGATCTATTATTTTAGGACTGAACACCAAAATTATGTCGTTTACTCAGGATTTCACAAATAAAGTACTTAGAAGTATTTGAACTGTCCGGGCTCGTGCGGCAACCTCGCGAAGCTGCTCGGCCAGTCTAAACGAACCTATAAGTTTCTTACTATTTGGTGACTCTAGCTAGTAAACCAATGCTTTTCCAGTGTGAATGCAACAGAAGGAACTTGGGGCTACGTATATTTCAGGCTTCAGGCGGCCTTTTGTTTGCGATCCGCACGAATAACTTTAATAAGTCGCGGGGCCGACGCCTCACAGCGAAGTAGAGCGTCGAAAAGCTTTAACTGAAAACATATTGTGTGAAGCACTTACTAAGTGCCTTAACGTTTTATATTTTCACTACCGAGTCGACGTACTCGTATTTTGAGAAGACATTGCGTTTCTCGGCAACTGAAAAACCAGGATTTACTTTAAATTTACTGAAAATAAATTATTAAAAGACGAAAGTCTTTTGATATCTGAACACCTAGGTCCTAGGCCTGTGTCGTAGCGCTTGAACGTTGATCTGTTTCAAAAAAGCTGATTGCAGATGGCGTATTGCAAATGAATAATGATTGAATTATGGTTGGTTTTGTAATTGGGTCTATCTATATGCATTATTTGTTTAATGTTGTTACTTCTTACTTTGCTAAGTAGTTGATAAATCTCACCGCTTCTGCCTATACCTAGAACATGAGTCACATAAATAAAAATCTCTCAATCTCCACAAATCTACACGGACGATGTTTAGAGAGCACAAAAGCGCGCAATAATTTGGGTCGCGATTTGCGCGAGAATACGAGTGGTATTTCTTTAGAATGAACGTATTTGTCAAAGAATATGTCCACCACCTTGAAAATCTTTCGTTACTGCTCTTTCTGTGCCCGCGTGATATTTTTATTTTGAACGCCGGCAGCGGCGAGGACTTATTAAAATATTTCGCGTTCGTTTGTTTGTGTTGCTAATACCACTGTGCGTAAGCGACCGCGGAACAATGTTACAATAGAGCAAACAACCATGTTGATATTATACAGATCACTTAGTATGAGCGGTCATATCGATATGTAGATCGATACACCTACGTCTTTCCCACTCTATCAAATCAAATCAAAATATTTTTATTGTAATAGAAAAAAATATTTTTTACCACATCTATTCGAAAAGATCTAGTTAGTTCCCCGCAATCAGGGAACAAAGTAGCTTTTTAATCCCGAAGGGACTACACTTGATTTGAACTTGGAATGTGGATATTGTAAGTAAAAGTTCAGATGATCTCATAAACGGCTGAACCAATTTTGATGAAACAGTCTAAGAACACTCGCTGGAAAACATTTAAGAGCTAGTGCCACAGACAGACACGCAGACTAACACACAGACTCCTCTTTTTGTATCGGGGGTTGAAACTATCCCTAGCTCTGATGATGCACTTCAATGTATTCCATCAGTCATTTGGCCGGTGATAATAATGTAGTTGCGCCTTATTTAGGGCGTCACATAAATTGCTCGCTGAAGTTTATGGACACTTGAGCGTTTTCTTGCGCGCAGTCTGTTGCCTTGCCGCAACCAACCCTTTCTACTCTGTTGCTCGGTTTAACGACAGGCGGGCGGCAACTTTGTACAGGCGAGAGTGGAAATTAACACGATTTTATAATAAAACCGGCCAGTGCTAGTCGGACTCGCGCACGAAGGGTTCCGAAACATTATCTATACAAACTGCAAAAAAACACGTTTATTGTATAGGAGCCCCCTTAAATATTTATTTTATCCTGTTTTTTGTATTTGTTGTTAAAGCGGCAAAAGAAATACATCATCTATGGAAATTTCAACTGTCTAACTATAACGGTCCATGACATACAGCCTGGTGACAGACGGACAGACGGACAGCGGATTGTTAGTAATAGGGTCCCGTTTAGTTACCCTTTGGGTTCTAAAAAGCCGCGGTTAGACTGACGGATCACTTACGCGAGGAAAGAGAGAGTTTGTCGAATTATGAATTTCAACATATTATCGCCGAAATCTTATTAGGTATTTTTCTGGATAACATAACTACTATATAAAAAATACCCCCGACATTTTACCTTCTAATTAGCATATCTCATACTCGTAAACGGCTGAAATGAACTTATTTTTAGTTTCAAGCGTTACTCAAACTATCGTCGCTGAGTCGGGTGACACTGACCAAAACAACACCCTGTATAGAGCTAGAGATAGCTATACATATGTACTTTTAGAAAGCTAGGCAAGCACATAATACAAGCTTTGTCCAGCTACCAGCTACTTAACTGTAAAGCTACTGTAAAGTACACAGTATCTATTCTATGCTCGCCTAGTACCAACACTGTGGGTCCTGGCACTTTGCACTCGCTTTTAAACTAAAAGGAAGCGAACTAATTGAATGAGTCTTTCTTCACTGTGCCTGTTTTATCCGCTAGGTGGCGACATTGTTGCTCCGACAATTGAGCGAAATACCTCGCTCTTTATGAAAAGTTTAGAGCGAAGAAAAGGAAGTAAAAACAGTTTTGCCGCAGTTTTACTACAACGATCTGGATCTAATCTGATCTGAAATAATTTTCCAAATGAGAACCGAAACCAGTCGGCTAAACCGACAAAATACAAGTGAGTAAAACAGCGTTTAATAGAAAAATCGGAAATAATCTCTCAAGTTGCGAAAAACTAAGGCAATACAAAACCTGTCCTACCGGCTGCGCCATGTAAATCAGTTGGGCAGCTGGGATCGCGTCAATCAAAGGCCGTGTATGATTTTAGACTAATAGTTTAATTTGCCACCCGCATTAAGGCTGAAAGATAGCAGCGTGGCGGGAAATACAAAATTTTCACAGTTTATTTTTTTAATTTCCCGCCTACATACATACATCATCGACATACATACATCGAAAAAAGCAAGCTCCCAAGCTTATACCATAATTGCTCAAACCAAGATCCCGTCAATGCTCCTAACTCACTATTCCCTAAGTCTGTTGACCCTTGTGTAGGCACACCATGTCTCGCTAGATATTCAGTCCAACTTCGCTGCGGATTCAGTTTTTGCACCGCATTAAATCGAGTCCCCGCGCGGCCGTAAACTTTGACCTACAACCGACAAAATATTTTACAAGAGAAGTTTAACTGGCTTGATGAAATTCTATAGACCAAGCGAATTTATATTCCAGTGTTTTATTATATTACAGGGTTTTAATCAAAGTAAGAATGCATAAGAAAAAAAGCTGGCTGGAAGAAATGTATTTTGAAATAAGTCGACTTTAGTTCTTTTCTTTTTGTGCATTTTACTGTAAATCATAATTTGAAAGCCGAACGATATTTTGGTGTTGAATTTATGGGTCAAAATCTTGTCTTTGTCTTGGTAATGCTGAATGGTTTTTATTTTATTTTATTATTTATTTATTGCATCAGAATAGGTACTTAAAATTTATTTATGATTTATTGATTTATTGAGTCTTGACAAGGCGGAGGGTCCATGGATGCGGATGGCAAGGGACCGTGAGAGGTGGTGAGAGGGGAAAAGCTTATACCCAACAGTGGGTAGAGGTGGGCTGTAGTTGTTGATGACAGGAATAATTTCAATGGAAAATGGCGAATAAGTTGCTTCCTCTGTTACGTATGTAAGAGTAAGAACACTGAGTTTACTTTCTTTACTAATTTTGCGCTTCTAGTTTGCGACCACTCTACACTCATATAGCAGTATTTTGGTGACCTACATTTCCATACTGTTCAGTTGGACAGGAAGGTCGCCAGAAGGGTTTCGGTTTAGTGGGACTGCTCTAGGTACTAATAGGGAACCTTGGGGGAAGTTTAGTTTAGGCCGCACAGAAATCTTAGAATAGAAGATTTGTTCCTATCCAAAATAATACAAATGGATAAAAAGAAAAAAAAAACAATTTGCTACCCTCAAATATTCTCGGGTGGTGTTCTAGAACGCTACTTAAACTCAGTTTAAACAGAGTTCAGACTGTCGATAAAGCAGTGCATGTTTTAATATGAAGGGAGGATATTCAAATCAAAACATGCACTGTTTTATCGACAGTCGACACTACTAAACTCTACTTAAACTGAGTTTAAACAGAGTTCAAGGAGCTTTCTAGTTTGAACTGAGTTTAAACAGAGTTTAAGTAGCGTTCTAGTTTGAACTGAGTTTAAGTAGCGTTCAAGAATACCACCCGTAGTGTCAATCGATTCTGTAGGTCTTGATCTGACTGGCCGTTTTTTTTTATTTAAAAATTATTGGTTGCATCTTAATGTAATAATTTTAAGGTACAAACTCTCTCTCTCTCCTGCGCACTCTCCATCTCTTTCAATCTCTTATTTTATCTCCCTCTCTCTCTATCCCCTTTTCTTTCCCTCCCTCCCTTAATGCAAAAAACTATGTATCACTCTGAGATAGGTTCAGATAAGGTCATAAGGTAGGTATGCGACCTTCTGCGCCCCCCTGGTATATTTCCGTGTGTGCTCGTGTGTCTTGTAGAGTTTTGTTTGTCATTATAACTTGCGCGCGAGTTGAGCAGTTGTGCGGGCGATTAGTTTTGTTTGCAACTTCACTGCTGATGAATTGTTTCGGAATGATTGTTGGGAATTGTTCTGTTTAGTCACTAAACTTTAGTGAGACTTGCGACTGTTCTGCCGTCGCCCAGATGTAGGAACGGTCCTATGTATTGCATATCCTATAGACATAAGTTTTTACCCTCATCACATCAAATCATTCATTCGCGTCCAAGTCATTAAAGAAAACATTTAGGATGAACTTCAAAACACTCGCGCTCTCGCTCTAATTAATACAGTCAAAGCGAGACAACGCTAGATTTTTAACTCCGTCCTAAATGTTTTCTTTAATGACACGGGTTATAAAATTTTTAGGACTTTCTAAAATAAAACTTACTTTTGTGAAGTGCTTACGAAAGTTTAAGTTTTAAAACTTTCTAAAAACCCTTTTGAAAACATTTTTAGGCACCAATAAAAGGAGATTTTTTTTTCGAAAAATCGCGAAAAGTGGCCACTTTTGGCGATGATTGGTAGGTTCCAGAATATGGAATCTAAACCTTAGGTCCTAAAAATAGTTGAGTCTCGCGTTGATAACCTAATGACGAGTTTTTTGCAAAAAAACGCATCCAAAAACGCGGCGCTAGTTGTGCCTAGGTTTGGGCCATGAAGTATAGTACTTAAGTACCTTAAAATCATAATTATTTAAGAACTAAGTACCTTAAAACTGTACTAATCAAAACATCGAGCGAGCCCCGTTTGGTTCGAATAAAGAAATTAGAACACATATTGTCCGAAAATAAAACTGTTTCAAAGCAATACCTAGATAGTAGCGGGGCATCAACTATTTGCCATAATTATTCTCTTGTATTGCTAAATATTCACAACATTATTCTAGTTAGAAATTAACCCGCGTAGTCCATAAAAACAGTGACATTATTGACCTCACGCTACACTAGAGCCCCTAGCGGCAAATATGAGTGCAGTAGTCTTCATTGCGGGTCTAAAATATTGTTGTCAAATCCGGCCTTAGTCTCGTGAACCCGTGAAACGTACCTAATGAGGCTGCAGTGGTAATAAATCAGGACAAAATAAACAGAGGTCGTTGTTGAACAACACAGCGCTATCTGTGAGAATCCTCGCGCAACGTTAAAACTAGAGTTTCCCTAACAGCGCCATCTAGCGCAGGGTGTGCGAACTAAGAGCCTACGTTGTTTGTTACGTCACAAACAAGTTAAAATCGGCTCCCTTCGCCGCTAGCAGGCCAAATGTTTGGAAACTTTTCATGGTTTATTGTACGGTCGGCCACAATCTCAGATACCCCATGGCAGCTCTTACCGCGCGCAGCACAAGGGGGCCAATCGAACAAAAAGGGGTATCTGAGACTGTGGCCGACTGTACCAAATCTATTCTAGACATCCATACAAGTATGAGCCGTTGTTCCTGTAGTTTTCCTCATAGATTGGTATATTTACAGCTAAAAGGCAATAGTCCTTACCTTTAACAGATGAGGATCCCTCTCAGCAGCGTCCAGCAACGATTCAGCCTCGCTCAGCCACGCGACGAACTTTTCCAGCGAACGGTCGAAGTTCTGCAGCGACGACACCGCTGAATGCAGCGCTTTGCCGC
Source organism: Zelleria hepariella (assembly GCA_949319315.1). NCBI lineage: Eukaryota > Metazoa > Arthropoda > Insecta > Lepidoptera > Yponomeutidae > Zelleria > Zelleria hepariella. The sequence goes on along the minus strand of OX439378.1, from coordinate 27,482,797 downwards.
GAGCCACAATACTGTGAAGCAGAACGTAAAACAATCAGAGCTATTGGTTTTATCAGTGTCAAGATGCAGCCTGTACGAGTGTATCTCTCTCATAGAGAGAGTTCGCGCTTGCCCACCACGTGTGCCCTAAAGCAGTGTATGTAGGATAAAATACATTTCTATAAAGTGACGACATTACCAAACTATTTGGTACCTAACTTAAAGCTTGTTGAATCTTGAGACAGCGCAATGGGATACAAAATCAGATAACAAAAAAAGCTGATGGCTGGGTGTAGTGTAGAAAATTCACGATACCCTGCCCTACCCTACTCAAGTGCCTCGCGCCCGCCCTAGCAAAAGCTGAGTAAAGAAAGGGAAGGCGTAGTAACGCAGTATTTCAAGAGATGGCGCTGCAAACAGAATTTTGCGAGAATATAGATAGAAAGTAATGTCTGTGCGAAATCATAGATGGCACTGTGTGTCACTATAAAAACAGGAGTTATTACTCCACTATTATACCTACTACTAAATAATCTCACTAGAAATATATATCAAGAGATCCCCTGCTGCAGACAAACTGTATTATCAGGTTTGGTGTGGCTTGCATACTTTTTATCAGGTTTGCGTACTTTTTAGTAGTAAGAGTAAACAGTAAACTATTAGGGTGCAATCGAATTCGATAGCGGGGGGAAAAACCATATCTTCTTTTTGGATGCATTTTTTGCTAAAAACGAAGCATTAGGTTTTCAACGCGAGGGTTAACAATTTTTAGGACCTAAGCTTTAGATTCCAGATTCTAGAACCTACGAATAAATCCCTTTACCGCCAAAAGTGGCGGTAATTTACCTGTTGTTGAGCTCATTGTAGCGATGGTTGATGGCCTCGGTCGCGCGCTTGATGCGACTGGTGTCATCGCTCCGGTAGACCGCGATCAGGCGCTGCGTGAGCTGGCCGAAGAGTTCCACCTGGTGCTTGTATTGGTGCACTTCGGCGTGGAACGACTGGGGAGGAAAGAGGGGTCTCGGTCAGCTGGGCAGGTTCATCATCACCATCATTAGCCTGTTAACACCCACTGCTTAGTAAAGGCCACGCCACCTCTCACGATCCTGCGCCAGGCGCAACCACTGTTTTCCGGCTACTTAGGCTATGTCGTCCAACCATCTGGCTGGTCTGCCAACCGATCTCTTCGCCTCTCGGGGTCGCCATTCCGCAATGGACTTTGTCCATCTGCCGTCGGTACGTCTAGCCAGGGGGCAGGTTGTTGCATCTTTATTGGAGCTAGTTTAGCGGAGATATCGCAAAAAAAGGCCTTTGCATCTACGTAATTAGATTATTTATACAGCGTCCAGTGGCACCTTTACTCACCCTAGCGGATCCGCCACTGGTAGGAACCACGTTTAGAAAGCGGTTGATATAATTTTTGCTTCGGATTTTTGGCCCCATAGTAAAGGATGTAAAGTAGGAAAATCCTGTACGGCTATCCGGCTACCTGTCTCTCATCTCTTTAGCAATTTCTCCATTAGTGGTTTACTGGAAGAGATTGCTTTTAGCAATAAGGTGGCCAATTTGACTGCAGACAGATGAAGGATACAGAATTGTTTTCTAATACAATAAAGAATATTCTATTCCATTCTACGGTTGGCAAACGAGCTCAATGTCACCGTGTAGTTCAAGAAGCTTCCTAGATTGCTGCATAGTATCCGAGGTGGAATCAATGCAATGTGAACTGTGAACTGCGATGCACCAACGAACAGACAATTCACGCCTGCCAACCAACTACAATGGACCTTTGTCAGGACTTAGCAGGAGCAATGCGGGAAATTGTAAGTTGGAGAAAGAACTTCAATCTAGTTGCAGTCCTCCTTTACAGAACAGGATTCATGCTACAATATAACTTTTTTTTTTCGGACACTTGATATTTTTGCACCATTGCATGCGCCGTTTTTACGCTAAGACGTCGCTATCTTTCCACCTTAAGGGTGGACGATAGCAACGTGGCGGGAAATTAAAAATTTTCACAGTTTTACATTTTGTAGCTAAACTGAGCTATTTTTGTTCAGCGATTTTTAGTTCGCGGCAATAAAACAGTATTATTTTCATTATTGTAAACAACATTCTAGTTCTGGTCTACGAAGCAGTGGCACTGCCCAAAAAACTTGTCGTAGACCAGAACACATAATCGGCTGAGTTATTGTTGTTCTGTTGTTTATAATTATGAAACGAAAAATCGCTGAACAAAAATAGCTCAGTTTAGTTAAAAAATGTAAAAAAACTGTGAAAATTTTGAATTTCCCGCCACGCTGCTATCTTCCAGCCTTATCATTTAGCGAGACCGAAAAATATCGTGAAAAAATAATCCCAACCAAGTGCAGTCCCAAAACAAAAAGTAGCTCCATTGATCAAAAGTAATTCGAGTCCTCTTCCAGCCATGCGTCAAGAGACCCGGCGAGATCACACTTTACGAGCCAACTTGCGCCCGTTTGCATAATGACGGACATAAACATGTCCTCTTATGGCTAATAGTGAACGGTGGCCGGGAAATGGTTTGTTTGATACTCTTTATTGCACACAGCATAGATACGAACTAAAATAATGTGTTGTAAGTGAGAAATCGTGTCTAAAGTTGTACTTATAGGTAACAAAATTAAATCTATGAAATCATCTGAAAATGACGGCTAATCGCTCGCCGTTTTGCTATGACTGTACTAATTTAGACGATACGGCTGACTTCTCAGAGTGTTTCTTTACCTATAACCCGTGTTATTAAAGAAAACATTTAGGATGGACTTTAAAACTAGCGTTTCCTCGCTTTGATTGTATTAATTAGAGCAAGAGGGCGAGTGTTTTGAAGTTCATCCTAAATGTTTTCTATAATGAAACGGGCTTTAAAGAGATTAATTCTCAACCACTCAGGCTTCACCACTTTTACGCGAGTGGTAAACTTTGCATCTCATTTCCGATAAACTGATTCAAGGCTCCACCGAGGATCGTTCTCTTGAAAAATAACTCGAAATAAAGTCAGACATCATTACCGAGAGCCTCAGCGATATTTCCTCGTAGACTAAGCCACATTATAAGGAAGAGAGCAGTATTATTTCTACACACAAACGGCCGGAAAGCGCCCCGAATCTCGGCCCATCTCGCGAATTTCGTAGCTTTCATTTCTTTTCATGGCATCTCACCTTCATTCAAAATGACGTTAACGTTTAGAAGTATTTTAAAAAAAAACGCCCAGACCGCTATGATGCGCGAAAACAACGTCGACGTCAAATAATTATGTCGCAAAAGCTAACATGTCTGCCCTCCGCGACTGTTAAAATTTTGAAGGCAAAATCAAAGTCTATAAGTGACAATCTACTGTAGACTTGAGTCGCGTTTCGCGAAAAGACATTAGACTAACACGTAGATAAAACCCGCGTAGCTGCTTGGCATCATAGCCGGGCTGGCCACAACCGAGTTGGGTTACCGTTCTTCCTTTCCCTATGAATAAGCAGTCTCGCCTCACCGCGCCTCGCCTCAAACCTAGTCTGACAGCTGACAGCTGTCAACTGACGTCGGCGTCGCGGGGGTTAATGTGTCGCGACTGGCGCCCGCAAGGATATATCATCATACGAGTAATATGGTTGTATTGAGGGCAAAGTCCGTGGTTGAGGGTGTCTGGGAGGTTATTTACTGCCTTGCTACGGTAGCATGTTGTTAGAATAGGTCTACCGATTCTATCCTTCTCTAGGTGGTTTAAAAGAGTGAGATAAAGCACTATTATGCGCGTTATCGAGCCCGTTGCGGTTCTATAAATGCTTCCGCATAAGATTGACGAGATAAATAAAACATTGCGCTACACTCTTACGCCACTATTTTGGCGAGCTTTTTTATAGAGCAGTGAATGACGAGCCTTTTTATGAGTATACTAGCTGACCCGGTGAACTTCGTATCACCTGAAATAGTTTGACTCTCCGCGTCAAAAATGGCGATTCCAATACAAAATGACCAATTTTTATTTCTTCCGTTTTTCAGCTAATCCTTTAACTTTTTCCATATTTCTTTGCTTTTAAACCTACCCTGAACTATGGTGAACTTAACAAAACAGTAAATATGCAAATCGGTCAAGCCGTTTCTTAGTTTTAGCGAGACTAATGCACGGCGATTCATTTTTATATATATAGATAGATAGAAGATAGATAGATAGATTGAAGATTGATGATAGATTGATATCTGACGAGACTCTAGACTCGAGATAAGAAGGTACGACATAACGTACGGTCTAACGTTGCTAGTATAGTCGCGGGAACCGCCAAGCCACTTTAGACTGTATCCCCAAAGTAGTAAGGTTAACTTCTGGTCGCGCAGCTCTTGTTCCAGGAAATCGGCGGTATGGCAGGGCACTGGCTTGGCCGCAAGCCTGGCTTCCATCCGAGCAACTTTGGACCGTAAACCCAAAGCAATAAGGTTGCCTTCTGGTCGCACAGCTGTTGTTCCCGGACATCGGCTGTATGTCCGGGCACTGGCATGGCCGCAAGCCTGGCTTCCATCCGAGCCACTTAAGACCGTATCCCCAGAGCAGTAAGGTTACCTTCTGGTCGCGCAGCTGTTGTTCCAGGACATCGGCTGTGTGTCCGGGCACTGGCATGGCCGCAAGCCTGGCTTCCATCCGAGCCAGCCAGGCGTCCGCGTCGCGGCGGCGGGCCTCGTAGCGCTGGAATGTGATAAATGGGATGTTTTAGAATGTTCGCTACAGAAAATTATCTCTAAGGCGTCGCGTTCCTGCGAAGGAAATAGTTGCCAATTTCCGCCGGCAGAATTCACTTCGCGTGACAGCGCATTCGCTGCTAGAAACGATCGCCGGTGGATCTTGTTCTATTTGCTTCGAGTTTCATATTTACTTCTGGCCACTAGTCATAGAGCCATACATTGAATTGAATACAGACTACATTTTGTACTTCAATTTTCATTCACTATGACAATGCCCATTTACCATCATTACTTCTTCGATCGTCAAAGCTATGAAGGCATGAGCTCTATCAGAAGGGTGCATGACTTCGCTTCGCTCATCAGAACAAGTCAGATGTATGAAAACGCATCGACACGTTTTTGTCGATCATGGACCTCTCTCTCTCTTCCAAGCTTTGGTTCCCATGGTGGTGGGGTCAGCCTTCCTAATTCTCTGTCTCCACTTCGCCCTGTTCTTGGTGTCGTTTCCGGAGGCTCCGCATTTTAGGAGGTCTTTCTTGACCACGTCCATCCACCTGGTTTCCGGTCTTTCTCTGGACCCCCGCCTGGGTATGGATTGTCGATTACGGACCTTAAGGCGCGGTGCATAAATACTCTAACTAAACAAATCGAAAATGTTCACATATCAAACCCTAGAATTAGGTGAGGGATACCTATCTAATATAGCCAGTTTCATGTTGATATCCATAACAGATTGCAAGATACTTTGGCTGAAAAAAAAAAGTGCGCCGCCTATTTTTTTTTTTCAGTTAAAATATCTTCAAAACGTTTATGAATGTCAACACGAAACTGGCTGTGTTAGATAGGCTTTACCTAACTCTAGGGTTTGATATGTGAAAATTTTCGATTTGTTTAGTAAATCGATTTTGTGCATTTTTCTTTGCGCGCGGGCATTTCACTATGCACGGCGCCTTAAGGGTAGACGATAGCAACGTGGCGGGAAATTCAAAACTTTCACAGATTTTTACATTTTGTAGCTAAACTGAGCTATTTTTGTTCAGCGATTTTTCGTTCGCGGCAATAACGTAGTATTCTTTTCATTATTGTAAACAACAGAACAACAATATTTCAGCCGATTATGTGTTCTGGTCTACGAAGCAGTGGTATTGCCCAAAAAACTTGTCGTAGACCAGAACACATAATCGGCTGAATTATTGTTGTTCTGTTGTTTACAATAATGAAAATAATACTGTTTTATTGCCGCGAACGAAAAATCGCTGAACAAAAATAGCTCAGATTAGCTACAAAATGTAAAAGACTGTGAACATTTTGATTTTCCCGCCACGTTGCTATCGTCTACCCTTAAAGTATATAAAGATGATGGGTACCTGTGAGTCTCCCAGCATGGCGTCCAGTTGCGCCTTGCGCTGCAGCACGCGCGCATTTGCCTCGTCCCAATGCTCGCGCAGGGCCGTCACTGGAAAGGAGAGAGCAAACGTTTAGGAAATGAGAAAAAAGTTAGAAACGCACTGATTGATTCACGATTGCACTATTGCCTGTGAATCATTAATGTAAGGCAAATTCAGTTGGGATGGGCTGCCTTTTTTTTTTTTTTTTTTAAAGGTTTTTATTATTTCTTATTGGTTTACAAACATATTTTACATAATTATCGGCGGACGAAAACCTCACAAGGTTTATCTGCCGCCGTATTCACTCATTTTATAATAGTTTACAAATTAAGATACAAGGCCTTCATGTTTTTTTTACAATGTTGGGGCTTATTACATATTTTTTCTATTGTTTCATCAGTTAATGTATTAAATATATCAGGTAACATATTTTCCCATGTTCGTGTACCATATGTGTTATTACATTTTGGTAGGCTGTACCTGGGAAGATACGCTAATTTTCTCAATTGGGGGGGTCTAATATTTTTTTTAAGGCTGGTTATTTTATCTATTTCTCCTGATACTATTGACATTTTAATTTTGTTCTTAATGCTCATTACTTTACAATATTTTAGCAGTTCCGTATCATTGTTTCTAAGTTTTATTCTTACATTATTTGGTACAATCGTTTTTAGTAGGCTAATCTGTAGTCTAGATATTTTGTCGATATATGTTTTAAAAGTTCTACCGTAGCTACTTAGACTGTAGTCAATAATTGATTGTGCTAATGACATGTACAACATTCTGAGAATACTGAAAGGTAGTTTGAATTTCAACAATGCTAGTTTCGCCAATACAGATCTTAGTTTATTACATACATAGTTTACGTGTGGCCTAGTTGCCTACCCAAAGTTCTGCAAAGCCACGCACCTAAGCTTCCATCCAAGACATGCTACCCTCACAAACGGTGCCGAAGCCTGGTCCTTCTCTAAAGCTACCATAGAGAAGATCCACGCTGCACAGAGAGCTATGTAGCGGAACACCCGTGATTTAGATTGAGTGCCGACATTCAAAAGCCCAAATAAAAAATGCGGGCGCACGAATCTAATGACTAGAGAAGCGAATGGGCGGCGCTTCCTATTTTACCGCCAAAATAACCGTGTTTCATCACGTTGCGAAAAAAGTTTTCATGCCTGTGCTTACTGGGTTCTCATCTGTAGGCGTAAGGATGAACTTTCTACGCATCCTTTTTTCCCTTCTCTTATCTAAATCCTATACTACTTCCTATTAAATTTCTATTATAAATGCGAAAGTTTGTGAGTGAAAGTGTTTGTTGCTCTTTTACGCTGAAAAGGCTGGACGGATCTGGGGGCACGGCAGTGCCCCCGCCAGGTCGAGCGCGAAGCAAACACTGCCGTACCATCCTTTACTGGAACCATTTCGCCGCATTTTCAGGCCCCTATTTGAGAACCTCTGGATAAGACCAGAACGCAGAAATTTTTGTCATCTAGTAAGCTATAATCACATACTTAAAATCCAAAATTTCAAGTCTGTAAGTCATTTAGTTCTGAAGTTAAGCGAAAGCAAAGTTTCGCATTTATGACACACACTCGCTCACTCACTCACTCACTCACTCATGATCATCATAATAGAACTAGTACTTCCCGTAAACTCAGAGAGCTGAAATTTGGTACAGAGTTAGGGTTGAATGGCCACATAAAGGGAAAACTATAAAAACTAGGATAATCGAAGATCTGGAGTACCTGGTGACCCTGATTAGAAAACACAAGAGCCCTAATAGAACTAGTACTTCCCATAAACTCAGAGAGCTGAAATTTGGTACAGAGTTAAGGTTTAATGGGCACATAAAGGAAAAACTATAAAAACTAGGATAATCGAAGATCTGGAGTACCTGGTGACCCTGATTAGAAAACACAAGAGCCCTAATAGAACTAGTACTTCCCATAAACTCAGAGAGCTGAAATTTGGTACAGAGTTAGGGTTTAATGGGCACATAAAGGGACAACTATAAAAACTAGGATAATCGAAGATCTGGAGTACCTGGTGACCCTGATTAGAAAACACAAGAGCCCTAATAGAACTAGTACTTCCCATAAACTCAGAGAGCTGAAATTTGGTTCAGAGTTAGGGTTTAATGGCCACATAAAGGGAAAACTATAAAAACTAGGATAATCGAAGATCTGGAGTACCTGGTGACCCTGATTAGAAAACACAAGAGCCCAACCAAACTATTATAGATCGACATATACCGCCCTTACAAAAAATATTCAACTTGGTGGGCCGCTTCATTTGATGTCAAAAATCTAAGGTCTGAAGTATCTGATGAAGAACCCTCGGCTGGTATCAGCTATATTAGAGATATTATGGTAATGCCCCTTCTACTATTGGTACATAAAATAATCGACTGTCATTGCAAAAATCCAGCGTAGTGGGACACATCTTCATTTAATCTAGCCTATAGCGTCCCACTAGTGGTTCGCTCCGAACTATGAACTCGCGACCTCAGTTACAGATGTATAACTTTGCTTACGCCATTCGCGCAGGCGCGCGAACCCCATATCTCGGCAACCCATCGACCGATTTGGCTCATGTTCGAATTTAAAAATTCTTTTAATTTAGTTGACCCGCCTACCAAATTTCATAACGATCCGACCAAATTTACTCAAGTTATCGTCGAACAAACATTAATATATACAAACATACATACATACAAACGCCGGATTGTTCCAGCAGACTCGGAGGACTTCGCTCGCTTCGCTCGCTCGTTCAACATGAAATTGTCGGACAATTAACTTTATTCTACTCGAACATTACACAAATTTAAAAACTGTGTCTAATAAGAAAATCTAATAAAATTAATCAATATGCCCTCGTTTCTAAAAAAAGAAGTGAAATCCCACCAAAAACATTCTGTAAAAACTAGCCAGGTCTCGATGGATCTGCTTGTTTATCTCTAAAAAAGTAATGAAATCTAGACAAAGTCGTGCCAAGTCTAAGGTTTCTTACTGCGATTTCTTTATTATTATAGTTAATGTTGTGAGACTTGGCTGTTGAAGGGTACACAAGGGTACAAAACCAGGTGCTCCATGACACCATTGCACCAATCTGTCGCCAGAACCGCTTGTGTACCCTTCAACGGCCAAGTCTCACAACATTAACTATAATAATAAAGAAATCGCAGTAAGGAACCTTAGACTTGGCACGACTTTGTCTAGATTTCATTACTTTTTTAGAGATAAACAAGCAGATCCATCGAGACCTGGCTAGTTTTTACAGAATGTTTTTGGTGGGATTTCTTTTACGCTGAAAAGGCTGGATGAAATTTGGAATGGAGACAGCTTAGACATCAGAATAACACATAGGCTTCATATTATCACGCTTGACTTAGGGGCAATGAAAACCAAATATATTTTTTCGGTAGTTCACGCGGACGAAGTCGCGGGCAAAACTTAGCAGTAGTATAAAATAAAGTCACTCTTCGCGTCTGTCTATTTATCCGTTATCTCCTCCTCCTATGCAACAGATTTTAATGCGGTTTTCACCGTCAGTTAGATAAGTTTCCTCGGAAGGTTTATAATACTTTTGACATCCGTGCGAAGCCGGGCGGTCTCTACAGAGTGCACTCTAAGTCGATAGCGGAACTTTAAGTAGGCTGTCTACTGATCAATACAAACAACTTAGGTGGCGAAAAAAATGGAGCTAAAAAAATATCAGCTGTTCCATACAAAAGGTCGACTCAGTACTGCGCCAAATGTATGAAACAGCTGATATTTTTTTCGCCACCTAGTACAAGTTGTTTGTATTGATCAGTAGACAGCCTAATTAAAGTTCCGCTATCGACTTAGAGTGCACCCTGTAGTTGTCTAATAAATACAACGTGTTACAAAACATCCTAACTATTTTTACAGCGTGTAACCTACTGGTCAACAGGATGTCAATTCTGTAAAAAAAAAGTTGAAAAAAACTATTTTTTATTTTATAACCTCAAAATTGAACATTTTTCATAACTTTTTTGTTTTTGGCATTAGCTCAAATTTAAAAATATGTGTGTGGGTGTAGATGCATTTGCATAGCTTTGAGTTGTTAAAACATTGTGAAAGTCAATGAAATAGTTATTTGTTATGCAAGAATGCAAAATTATTGTTTGCGGCGAGTGCTTGTATTGAATACCGAGCTAGCGAAGGTTTCTAAAATTGAGCCACGAGCGTAGCGAGTGGTTCAAAAAAAGAAACCTGAGCGTAGCGAGGTATTCAGAAGCACGAAACGCAAATAATATTGCATTCGTGCGAAACACAAAACTTTTCATCTCACAGAAGCGAGGAAATGACTTTGTTAGCCAAGCGGGAAAAACTCTATAGACAACTACTTACAGGCAGAACAGGTGAATCAAATAAGTTCCTTTTAAAAGCATATTTTACTGTAGTTACGGCTGCCACACTAAATTTTTGAGCTTCGTTGGTATTAAAACCATTCGTTTTATTAACAATTTCCTGAAGTTTATTTATCCAGACACAAAAATAATGTAATTAAAAGAATGTTTTTTTTTTCCGGGTGCATTCTGAACTTTTACCATATAATATAAAAAATTCTAGGAGATAAAAAATTAAATTAGTAATATCGTTTGAAAAATGTATTTAACAAACCAAAACATAATTATCTATTTGATAAAACAGAAGCGAAGCATTTTTTTTATTTACTGGTATTATAAAATAAATATTGTGTACAAAATATTGAAAAGACTATAAGAAGAAACCGCGTTTCTGAATGTTCTATTCCGTGACTTAACCTTTTTAAAAGATGCTTATGCCCCATTTACATTCACAGTTTTGTATAGAGAATGGGCACGAACAATCACTTTCGCTGAAGTACGCGTGTAAATGAACTATGAATGAGGCTTTTTTTTCTCTCAGGACTTGGCATCTTCTTAAACGGCCAGTGTTTTTTTTCTTTTTCAAAACCATAGGGCGCGGGAAAGGCTGTCCCGGCGTCGCGTTCAAATTTCGAAGCGCAACAAAATGCAGATAGTTTAAATCCGGCCTTTACACGATCGTAAGTTACTAGTAACAGCAAACTTTCCGAGCGATGGAGATGAAAACAATATTTAAAAAATACTTTTCTCCCGCCACAGCGTTCACATTTTATTAATTTAAAATTCAACGGAACGTCATAGAGCAAAAAAAATATTTCGGTTGTGATCCCTATCACCAGGTGCTATTACCCTGTAAAAAGAGTTAGAATCTTTTGTAACACCTTGTAGACAGCCCAAGCCCAGACTGGCGCGTGTGGAGCTCAATCGACGAACAAATTAGCTCTTTTGTCGGGCCGATGAAAGCGCGTCGTTAATAATAATAATAATAATAATAATAATAAAAGCCTTTATTTCCAAAATTTTACAATATTCAGAAATTCAAAAACAATGAAAATATAAATATAAATAAGTATTACTTAATTCAAGCAAATTACTTTAAATCAATTTTTCTTACATCGGATTTCATAACCGACATGGGTATTATAGTACCGCTTGAGTAATAAATAAATTACTTAACATTTAACAACACTCTCAAAATTTAAAATATCTATTAGGTATTTGATGTTTGGGGAGAATCTCAATGATACAAAACCTATTTGACAATAAGTACCTATAAGAAACACAATTTAGAAATATGAAAGCGCGTCGTTACGCACTGCATTCACCTCGCCGCCTCACACAGCCGGTGATAATACACCCTGTGTAAGGGTGAACAAACATGTGGTCTTCCAGGGACGCTCTGGTTGAACTATTAAAGGACACTAACGGGAAAAAAAATCTGTGTTAAGGCTGGAAGATAGTAATGTATTGTCGTTCTGTTGTTTACAATAATAAAAAGAATACTGTTTTATTGGCGCGAACGAAAAATCGCTGAACTAAAACAGCTCAGTTTAGCTACAAAATGTAAAAATCTGTAAAAATTTTGAATTTCCCGCCACGTTGCTATCGTCCACCCTTAAAGCTAGAGCACTATCTGACGCTGATACTGTCTGACGCTTCAAAAGAAAATGATAATGTGCATTGAAACTGATAAAATATTTAATTTATTTTTCATCTCCCACGCTCGGAAAGTTTGCTGTTACTAGTAACTTACGATCGTGTAAAGGCCGGATTTAAACTATCTGAACTTTTGTGCGCTTCGAAATTTGAACGCGACGCCGGGACAGTCTTTCCCGCGCCCTATGGTTTTGAAAAAGAAAAAAACACTGGCCGTTTAAGTAGATGCCAGATCCCGATGGAAAATAAAACCTCATTCATAGTTCGTTTAAACGCGTATTTCAGCGAAAGCGATTGTTCGTGCCCATTCTCTATACAAAACTGTGAATGTAAATGGTGCATAAGCATCTTTTAAAAAGGTAAAGTCACGGAATAGAACATTCAGAAACGCGGTTTCTTCTTATAGTCTTTTCAATATTTTGTACACATATTTATTTTTAAATACCAGTAAATAAAAAAATGCTGCGCTTCTGTTTTATCAAATAGATAATTATGTTTTGGTTTGTTAAATACATTTTTTGAAACGATATTACTAATTTCATTTTTTATCTCCTAGAAATTTTTAATTTATATGGTAAAAGTTCAGAATGCACCCGGAAAAAAAAACATTCTTTTATTTACATAATTTTTGTGTCTGGATAAATAAACTTCAGGAAATTATTAATAAAACGAATGGTTTTAATACCAACGAAGCTCAAAACTTTAGTGCGGCAGCCGTAACTACAGTAAAATATGCTTTTAAAAGGAACTTATTTGACTCACCTGGGGGGTTACCCTTGATGCTATTGCGATTAAATTGAAAAAGTTTTAAAATAAATTTATCTTTGAATTCGCATAGTAATGCTTCGATTTTAAATACTTTGTAATGTTTATTCAAAGGTAAGGCTGTTTTATTCAATAAAAAGACAAAATGCGTCTTAATTAGTAAAATATAAAATTTTGTAAATTGCGCCATATTGCGGCCGTATTGGAAAAATGCGTCAAGGGTAGAGGGGCTGTTTTGCCTGTAAGTAGTTGTCTATAGAGTTTGTCCCGCTTGGCTAACAAAGCCATTTCCTCGCTTCTGTGAGATGAAAAGTTTTGTGTTTCGCACGAATGCAATATTATTTGCGTCTCGTGCTTCTGAATACCTCGCTACGCTCAGGTTTCTTTTTTTGAACCACTCGCTACGCTCGTGGCTCAATTTTAGAAACCTTCGCTAGCTCGGTTTTCAATACAAGCACTCGCCGCAAACAATAATTTTGCAATCTTGCATAACAAATAACTATTAATGTAGGTAATTTAAAATTTGAATCTCGCCTACTATGGCCTATCTGGGCTGAAATAAATGATTTTTATTTATTTACAGAATGATTTTTTTCAGTAGCTGAAAGACGGGGAATGGTGTTGTCTAGCCAAGATGTGGTTTGTCGATCGCGCATTTTCTTAAATAACGTCGAAACTACTTATTATAAAATAATGGGCAAAAAATATTTGAGATCGACACAACGAACCCTTTCATAATATGATGTCACACGATACAGTTTGTTTTTTTTTACTTCCGTATGCTCGTCTGAACCTGAAAATTCTCAGGCTACTATACAGCAACAATTCAATCTTGTTGAATAAGGAATCGCACAGTGGTGCGCCCCGCCAACATTCCGGGCCAATAAGACAGTGAGTGAGGAATCATCACGACGCGGGATTGCCTCGTGCATAATTCAACACGTCATATTTACACGACCATATACGATTCTCATGAGGAGAGCACAAGGGAAATAACGACATTTACTTAAGTCATTATGGTGTCTAGTTAAAAATTCACCAAAACTATGCAAACACGAAATTGCGTGGCGACCTATTTAAATTTATGATTTTTCCTAATCTCACAAATCCAGGTGAAAAACAAGAGGACAAATTGCGGCTGATGAATGATTCATTCATTCATTCATTCTGGCTGGCTCAGCGATTTAAAGTGGATCTTGGCCTCCACGGCCCAAAAGACGCCAGACGACTTCTGCCTGCGTCGTGCGCTATCTTACTTCAAACCTCTGAAGCTCCCAGCACAAAGGGATTTCTACAGCGTTTTCCCAGCGATATTTGACTAACGGGGCTGATGATGATCAATGAATATCAGATAGTATTTCGCAACCCGTTTGGTCTACTTTTGTGTGCGTGTCTAGGCGTGGGTCGGCCATCTAGAAAGCGGTTATTTTTCTTACTTTCACCTAAAAACATATTGCGTTCATTTTGCCTGGTAGTTTTGCGCCTGTGCTCGACCTACACTCGTCACACGCCGCGGCGCCGATTCCGGCGTGCCGAGATTGCCCATCTATTCATTACGGCCGTCGTTCGCGTCGAATCGCGCACATTTCCGCCTGATTAGCCCCAGAGCTCCTGGAGTCGGGCCATTGCCAGAAAACGAGTGTCTTACAAGGTTAAGTAAGTAGAGTCTGTTGTAGAGTTGGTACGAAAAATCCTGTTGGCAATACAATTACTGTGATTGCAACCACGGTGACAGGGCGATTTTTGATCGAGCGAGCGAAGCGAGAAAGTTCTCCGAGTCTACTGGAACAATTTGGCGTTTGTATATTTGTTCTTCTTCTCTCGTGTCGAAAGCGTCACACGTCGCGCTCCCAGAAACGTGCCAACTTAATCGCGCTGGGGGTCGCCAGCTGCACTGTGGAGCATCAGGGCAGGTATGATGATGCGACGTTGTCTGTATGTTTGATTGTATGTATGTGTGAATGTTTGTTCGAGGATAACTTGAATGAATTTGGTCGGATCGTCATGAAATGAGGCGGGTAATTAAATTAATTTTGAGTTTCAAACATGAGCAAAATCAGTCGAGGGGTTGCCGAGATATGGGGTTGTAAAGTTTATATGCAATGCGCGCGAAATTTAGCAAAAAGTTACACTTCGCCAGTTCACATTTCGGCACGAACTAGGTACTAGTTATTATCTAATGAAATGTCGACACGTTAGTCATAACAAGGTATTCACGACACCAGCGGGTATGTTTTAGCAAACGAGACCGCAGCACAAACAACGGCAATTAAACATGTGAAATGATTTGAAACTCCTAACAAATGAGCAAGCGAAGCGAGCGTGGCGAGCCGCCATTTGTAAATTAGAACAAATCTGTGGAAATGGGTCTCCACTCGACTCTTGTCTGCACACTGAAAATCAGAGTTTTCATATGGTGCTTAAAAGCGCATCTACTCTACTCTGGTGAATACACAATAGATACCCAGAGTCAAAGAAAGGGGCGCAAAATTAATAACCTAGACTATACTTTTTCGCATTTTTTGTGGTTAAATCAAAGATTATTGCTAAAATGTCAACTTAATCGTGGTAATATTGCCGTTTTCTTAAAATGTCTCTCTTTTTTTTTCAGGTTTTCACGATTACTAGGCATACATAATTAAACTACACTATCGGATTTTATACTGTTTTTTTTACATTTTTGACTTATTTTAATTTTGTTCCAGGTCCAGAATAAGTCGACCCACTGTGCCCTCTACGTCACGGAAGGTCTGACTGGCTGTTCAAAGGCTGTACAAAGTGTCGCGACATGTTTCGTAATGTGTCAATGAGAGTGGTTTTGTCCGAACCCTGGTCTGTGGTATTGTCGGAGAAAATGGTTGAGTTATGAATCCTTGGAGCAAGTACGAGTAGCTCCGTGAGTAGACTAATGACTTCTCAACCGAAAGGTCACTGGTTCAAAGTCTGGTCTTGCACTTTTCACTCTATTGATTTGAATGTTACGATTGTTTGTGTCATAAAACGTAGGGTTTTATCTAGGCATTGTACACTACTGCTTCTAGTAGATTCTAAGTAGTCACTTGACATGTCTAGTGTCAAGTGACTACTTAGAAGCTGAAGTAGAACTAATATTGACTACTTAGAAGCTGAAGTAATTATGGGATTTTTTTTTATTGAGTTGAATTCTTCTCTGTTTAGTAGTATCAATAATAGGATTGTTATGAAATTATTAACATTAAATTAATTAGTAAACAAAATGTTAAATTGGATTCAGTTGATCCCTCACTCGTTGTGCCATTCACCGCGACGGGCGGGACATGCAATTAAAATAATTAGACCACTGTGTTGTAATTGTAATTCAAAAGCGCAGTACACAGTGGTGTGGAAAGGGACAAATGCGCCCAAAAGCGCCACGCCGTCTATTGTTTCTGTACAGAAATGCACAGAAGATGAAGCATTCTTGTGGTAGCGGAGGGTAAAAACGGGGACTGTAAGTGATACCCATGATCCGGGTTCGATTCTGGATGGTTGTGATAAATTTTGGTTCGGATTTAAATAAGCTGCTGTGCATGTGAATATTTTTAGTAAATTAGAAACTTTGAAATTAAGTCATTCCGATGGAAATCCCATCGAGGATGCAATATGCATTTAATTTTATTAACATACTGTAACTCAGGCTGATGATCATATACTATCTTTACATTTTTTGACGAAGATTTTTGTGAATTTTATTATGATATATTGTATTTTTTGACATTTTGTTTGCACGAAATGCGTGTTTATTTACTGAAAAAATATAACTATCGAAGGAGGTACTCATATTATTAAACTTTTAAAACTAGTTAATTCTATTCGTCGATCAATATACAGGGTGTTAAAAGACCGCCAACAGACCCGAAAGCCACGCATACTAGACACCAAAACAAAGTACTTTTTCGATAAATTATTGCTGGGAAATAATTTTGGTTTTTTTGGTTATAATTTTGAAAAATATTTTATCACGCAATGGACGTGTAACGCATATAATAAATATTGCGCAAGCGTAGGTATAAGTTTATGTTACTTAAGCTTGAAGCACCGATGTTTAGAATACATTGCGGGTTGCAATTTTAACGTCGTTTTTTGTAAGAAATATTCATAATTTTGATATGGCTTCTTGAAAGGTTATGTTATCAACTAGATACTGAATACATTTCGACAAAAAAAAAGTTTTGAAAAGTCTGACTTTGAACCTCATTATCTCGGAAACCGTTGATTTCCCAGGCATAGTTCCTTGGGCAACAATGTTCATTATGATGTGGACAATACGTGGTTTCCCACTTTGTTGGCGGTCTTTTAACACCCTGTACAACCCTCTACATCGAATTATTTTGTGCCACCACATAACGCTGTAAATCACGTCATTTAATACAAAACTGACCAATGTGTAGCCGAATAAGCGAGGCCATTCAACACTAAGTGTTAAAGCGCTCGAAATATGTACCAAAATCTCTCACCAGGCCAAATGCAGCAGGTGTCCGAAATTTTGAATTTAAACTTTGGGCAATAATTTTCAGCTGTATTAAACATTCAAATGCCGATTCAATTCATGCCGTTAATTCTACGGGGATTTGCGGAAGCGCCATTTGCTACATAACTTGTCAATGTGCCTTGTTGTATAACATTATGTCTGGTACTTTAACATCTACCTCATTGAAGCTAATTTTACTAAGAAATAAAATAGCAGCAGTCACAAGTCAGTTTCTTTGCCTACTAATAAAACAATATTTCGTAAAAACACAAAAATATTGAAGAACTGATCTTGATTCGGTAAACTCAGTTTCCCGAAACTCAAACGCAAAACGACCTCACTGTTGAGGGCAGCTGTGCCTATTTTACAACCAACAATTTAGGAGCAAAATTCACCGTTCTAAATTACGCAGCAGGAACCCGTCAGAATATTAAACCGCTGAATCATAATTATCAATGTCTTGTTGGTTCCCGCCCGCAGGCTGTTTACTGTTGATCGTTGCCTCCGTACCGCTAGCGAGCGAAGCGAGTGAAGCGAGCGGGAGACCTCGCATTTGCATTTTCATTAAACCCTTCGCTGCGAACTCGCTAAACTGTTGCGGACAACTTCGTACACGTTTTAGATATGAACGCTGGACTGGTTTTGTATCATGGCAAAGTTTCTATTAGCTTGCTTTTAATCATTGGCTAGAATAAACAGACAAATATGAACCACCCTTGGTGAGGCATTGCACAAGTCCAGCATCGGGTGAATATTCGTGCCAGCTTACAATTTACTGCTAACCTTGGCCATCTAACTTTGGTATAACATCCCCACTGCAATATTTATGTGTTGTAGTATTATTTCTATGTCATCATCATCATCAGCCTGTTAGCACCCACTGCTGAGTAAAGGCCTCCTCATGCTCACGCTACCTCTCACGATCCTGTTTTCCAACCACTGTTTTCCGGCTACTTTGGCTATTTCTATGAAAAACGTTCTATTGACATCGTTTGTGTTCCGATTTTTTCTCAGCTGAACTTCTTTCTTTAGCGTTTTATTTCTTTTATGTGACTTTATACCCCTGAATACAGCGGCAATAAAGGAGAATTGTTCAGTTAGTGCCAAACGAAATGAGCTATGAAATAATAACACTCAAATCTCACCGTGAGCATGCACACAATAAAAATATTATTTCCGCACGAAATACCGCTCGGACCACTGTGCGGTGAGACGGGTAGAAGTACCGACTTGGCCCGTTCCATTGTGAATCTTCAAGTATTGGGTCTGCCATATTATGTAACAAAGCATTTTTAACCCACAGACCAAATAAGAGGGGTGTTGTTTGACCGCTATGTGTGTGTCTGTTGTCTGAGGGTGTGTCTGTCTGTAGCACCGTGCAGTTTTTTTTTTACATTTTTCATTTAGTAGTTAGGTATATGGTATGTACAATGAGCGAATTCTGAGAAATACCGATTTTACAGTTCTCAAAGGAAAGTGTTTTCCTTCGAGATTTCATTCGACAGGTCCACAGTTTACATTTTGCGGTCACCAGACCAAGCAGACCTCCCAAATGTTTTACAAATGCTCAAAAATAAAATATCACAAAAACTTTTATAATAATAACCAATCTACTACTAAGTACGTAGAACAGGCTTTGATATCCAAATTCTATATTATGTTACTGTCACGGGGGCACACAGGTATGAGGGGACAAGGTGTCAGTGTCACTACACTACAATGGTTTTAAAGTTCAAAACTGATTGGCACACGTGTTTGGCGAGTGACTAAGGGTCCATAAATTACGTGAGGTGTTTTTTTTATTATTTTCTGTCCCTCCCTCCCCTCCTTGTGAGATGTCGTGAGATTTTATTCAACCCCCTCCCTCATCCCCCAATCTCACGTGAGAATTTATTCAACCCCCTCCCCTATCCCCCAATCTCACGTGAGATTTTTTCAAAATGTGTGTTTCTTACGTAAACGGGT
This sequence comes from Zelleria hepariella, assembly GCA_949319315.1. Lineage (NCBI taxonomy): Eukaryota > Metazoa > Arthropoda > Insecta > Lepidoptera > Yponomeutidae > Zelleria > Zelleria hepariella. The sequence continues at coordinate 27,463,497 of OX439378.1, read as the reverse complement.
TGGATTGTTAATATGAAATTATTATTATATATTTTTTTTAATCTTATTTATTTTACAAGCCATACATCATATTGATTAAGCCGGCTATATGAAATTATTTTCTTTCGAACGAATTAGTGAATGATCTTAATCGTATTACAATTTACGCTTGAGATTAAATCTTGAGCATGTTCAATCTGGATTAAATGGACCAAAGTAGTATATATTTTTTTGTTTCAATCAGAAAAAAAATTGTGTGAAATTTGCCGAGACCCTCCCTCTCTCCATCGTAAGATTAGATGAGATTTGACTCGACCCCCTCCCCCCCTTAAACATCTCACGTAATTTATGGACGCCCCCTAATACATGGCCGCATATGAAAAAGAAAATCCTGAAGCGTAACAGAACGTACCTTCTGTCCCTTTCCAACTCGTGGAAGGCCGGGAAGGGAGGACTGAGAGGGCGAAGCCCCGAGGGCCATTCAACGACCCACGGGGACAACGGAGCGATTTAACTTTGAACTCGCACAAAAGAGCGTTCGAGAAAGAATACAATTTCATAGAGTCCTATTTACATTTAGCGCGACGGTTTTCATAGAGTCAGTTCTATTTACATTTAGCGCGAAGGTTTTTAAACGGTTTTATTTAGCTCACCCCGTTTGTTTTATTTATTCTTGGGTCAAATTTAGTAATTCAAATTTCACCCTCTTCCTGTCAACCGATTAATCTGAAATTTTGTATACACTTTTGATTTTGGTGACAATACAATTATGTTTATTCATTATCATTATAAATTCAAGATGGCCGCCGCTACAAAATGGCGGATAATTTATGTTTTATTAATCCCATCAATATGGGTATCAAATGAAAGGGCTCAGCAAGCAGAATACAATATACTATAAAAAATTGAAATCCAAGATGGCGGCCGCTACAAAATGGCGGATAACGTAGGTTTTATCAATCCCATCAATATGGGTATCAAATGAAAGGGCTCAACAAGCAGAATACAATATACTATAAAAAATTGAAATACAAGATGGCGGCCGCTACAAAATGGCGGATAACGTAGGTTTTATCGATCCCATCAATATGGGTATCAAATGAAAGTGCTCAACCAGTATAATACAATGTTCTATATGAATTAAACAGAATGCGAAATAAAAACTAAAAACTAGAAAATAAAAATAAGTAAAAAAACTTTTTAAGTTAAACGGTTTTATGTTAAACATACATTGCAATGTTTAAGATAAATGTACTAAAAACCAAAAAATAATAAAATAGATACAGTCGCGGGAATTATAAACATATGCATAGACTAGACTAAAATAAAACCGTGGGGCACGTCAACTGCCTAATTATAGTGTAACATTACAAAACAAACATTTTAATCAACGATTGTATACAATTGACGTGCCCCACGGTTTTATTTTAGTCTAGTCTATGCATATGTTTATAATTCCCGCGACTGTATCTATTTTATTATTTTTTGGTTTTTAGTACATTTATCTTAAACATTGCAATGTATGTTTAACATAAAACCGTTTAACTTAAAAAGTTTTTTTACTTATTTTTTTAATGCGCATAATCGCGCCATTAAGGTGGGAGGGGGGGCACGGGAGATAAACGAACGGAACGGTTTTCAGGTGTTTTCAGTGGACTAAAGAATATCCGTGCTTCAGAGGATGTAAAAAGGCGTTGAGATAATGAACACCACCATGTTGGCTTTGAACTTATCATCCAAGGTAACAATCCAAAGATATCAGACGGAAGGAGACCTGTGTGCTTATTCTGTAAAAAAAAACCGCACAGTTTCTAGTCCTCAAAAAAGATAAGCAGCTCTTATCGAAATATTTTTATTTTCCAAAATAATAAGTTACTCGTAGTACTTATGGGTACTTATTTGGTACTCCGCTCGCTGATTGGTACTCTTTCAGCTAAGGGACCATTAGTAATAAAAACAGCCAAGTGCGACTGGGACTCGCGCACCGAGGGTTCAGAGCCACTATTCTATGGTGGATCTACGGAACCCCAAAATAACAGTCGTGAACGGTCAAAAACGGTTTATTACTGGAAAAATGTTCTTATCGAAATGAATCTTTTTTTGACAGTAAAAAAAATCTGATTTACTTTGCCAATTTTTTTGAGAATACATGAGCCAATGCCAATAAAGCTGGTTATTTTTACTGGTCAATTTTGTAACACGCAATTTTTTACCAGTACTAAAACAGTCTCTAATTAAATAGGTTAGACTTTGGCACTCTTTTAACTGAGCAGTATAGGTACTTGGCAATTTTTTCAAAGAAGTATTTCAATATAGTCGGCGTCGAACATCTATTTCACTTTGCAAGGAACATAAAAGAATTTGAAGAGCTGACGACCAACCTCCATTAGTTGAGAGGCACGCCAAGAAAAATAATTTCAAGATTACTTTCTACAGCTAGTTTACAAAATTTATTTCTCTGTCAAATGAAAAAAATATATTTTCCCGCAAATAAACCTGTTTAGAGATCTAGCAACTGTGCGGTTTTTTTAACAGTATAAGTACACTGGAAGACCCTAACATCATGTTCAGGCTTGAGTTTACATGCCTGAAAATGCCTGAACTGAGAGTGAACACTTTTGTTGTAAAGTCGCCCGTAACGTAACCGAGTAGAGTGCTAGCGCGGTGCTATTGTGTGTACGAGAATTTTTATGATTATTTTTCACAAAAACTGCAACAGCTCGGTTCAATCCACCGTGCGCCACTGACCCATTCAGTTCAGTGAGTCAGTGTGTCTGTGAACACGGCCCTCATTACCGCCCCAGTTACCGCCCCACCGCCCCTCGCGTCGACACTGCAGTGCGTTAGTGATGCCTCGCCAGTATTCGCAATTATAGTGACAAAAGGGAATTGCATTATTGAGGATGATTTGTACACCCACAAAGGAATTTTTTGAATGTGCTAATCTCTCAATGCGAATAAAAGTAGTGGGTGCACAGAAGTACACGGTGTTTCAGAAAGGTCCTGTGACACTAAAAGGGGTCATACCAAATCATGCTGATTACAGCAAATTACAGCCCTTTTGAGAGCCGTGGGAAAAACATAATCAGTGTTATCTACATTTAATTCCTGGGCAACAGCCGTCTCTCTGAAAGAGATAGAGTCCAGTGTCCTCTTAGTCGAGAGTGGCTCGACCGTTTGTGGCATGTACAGGGTGTATCAGAAACGTCCTGTGACACCGAAAGGAGTCACTTAATTCACCAATACAAGCTACTTTTACTATGGGACCAAGTGCGAAAAAACGAAAAAAATATCAGCCGTTCCATACTTAATAAATTCGATACCAACTGTCCAAATGTATGTCGAAGATTTTTTTTTTGAGACTTCGCACTTGGCTTTCACATTTTATTAATGTAACTATCAACGGAACATCATAGAGCGAAGAAAATATTTAGGTTATGATCCCTATCACTGCCGGGTGTTTATTTATACTCGGTATCTGATCTTTTGTAACTCTTTGTATTATAAAACCGCCTGTTTTCATCTTTGCTTTCATCTTATATCATACGGCAAGTTGGTAAGTGGCATAAGTAGAGGTGCAAATCTAAAGTTACCAAAAAATACTTTTCCAACACGCATGCGCGAGAATTTACTCTCCATTTGATTGCGTACGAAATGTTCTATCTCGTATGAAATTGGAAATAGTAGGTAAAGTAAAGATGAGGAAAAAAAGAGACATTGGAGAAGAGAGGAAAGTAAGATGTTTATTTTTATTGACAGGTAGATCTCGGAACGCCCTTTGAACAAAACCGGGGGAAAACACAGAAGCTCATATTTTAAGAAAAACTATCCTGAAAGATTTGGTAAGATAGCGAAAGGGAAAAGGCCTATACCCAGAGGCAGATGTGGGCTAATGATGCTGATAATGAATACATGTAGGTAAGAGGTGTGGTTTTGGTTAGTGACACCCGACTCAAGAGCGATTAATTACACGATACTAAAGGAAAAAATTATAAAAACATATTATTACAAAAATTCAGTGAATAATACCCAAAAATCATTCAATTGTGTCCTCCCTTACTATTTTACTATCGCTTGCGGCCGCACTCGCCATATCGGGCGCCGAATCGCGCGCGCGCTTTGAGTCCGCACGTGGATAGATCAAATTGAACAAGGTAATTTGAGAATAAACACATTTTAGAAAAAAAATACAAAATTTTTGTTTCAAGCGTTACTAAAACTAGGTATTCCCTGAGTTGGCTATCACCGTGTCACTAACCGAAACAACACCTTGTACAGAAATATCATCACTGGCGTGTTTGGGCGATCTAGTAAATAACGAATACGCAGTCGATCTAGTAAATAACGAATAATAGACAGAACTATCCGTGTCTTTATAGTTTGCAGTACCTCAACGTAAATAGAAATGGGAGGGATATCGAACCTTTTCCCAAATGTAGCCGTTATCGAAACAAAGTCCATTTTGCCCGAAATCGAATTTTAGTACAACAATTTAGATTTACATTACGACCTTCTTCACAACAACTATGGAAGCTATGTTGGGCCTCTGAAAACCTTTTTTGGAAGCAAAATAAACACCAACAAATTCCTTACCTTATTCATCGCCGATATATTTTGTAACAGGGAAACTACATATAATTATCATGTATTTCTGAAGTGTTTAATAAATTAGTATAACAATTTTGAAACATTGAGAAACTGGATTTTTCATATATTACGTTTTTATGTTACTTATTCAAATACGTGCAATATTAGTCAGGCAAGTCGGTCACAACGACACAATTTTTTATCAAATAAAAAACAAAGGTCGACAAAAAGTCGTAGTCCTACACTATAAACTGTAAAAATAAATAAACCTAAGTAATGTTACGTACAAACCACATAGGATTAGATAGATGTGAGGACAAACAGACAAACATCGAACCTTTTAAGAGTGATCGCATGTGTAACAGTTGCGCGCTCGTTTGAGATACGGGAAACCCGGTTATATCGGCTGAAAACAAAGTATAATACACATACATACTAGTACATAAGAAGAAATATACAATACAATACATTGAAATAAATGTAAAATGTTAACAATAGTGCATACCTACATAAAGATGAAGACTTAATTCTTCATTGTGACATTGCAAGGTATTTAGAATAATACGTTGTTACTATTAATAAATGTTTGTTTGTGAGACCATAAGTTTTATCTATCGATACGTAGGTAGATATCTCATATTGGATTGACCATATAATACAGATTATAGACCTATCACATAGAATATCTGCATTTGTGTTGAAGAAAATCGATATGTTCAGATTTTACTTGCCATCACGAAACTACACTTTTATCGGATACACTTTTACATTATAGTTTAATTAGATAAGGTTGTATAATACTCGTGCAAACCTAATGAAACATTTCAGTTGCTATGTACGTTTTTCAGCACGTTCGACATCAGATATTTAGATTCCCGTTGGTGTTTTTTTTTTTTAATGTACACTGATGTGTAAGAGTAGCTAATTAATTAAAGGGACAAACAAAAGAGCAAAATCCTTTTAAAAATTCCCTCTTTAAAGAAAACGGGCTCTCCTCGGAAGCTCTTTGATGTCCGCGGGATTACTTTCATTAAGGAATTATTAGTCCCGGCCCTGAACAGTTGATCACAGAATAAATGACAAGGAAGAACGCCCTAAGGGTACAAATAATAGATACTTGAAAGAGCCTCAAATCCATGTAGACACTCATCAAAAGTGTATGGGGAATTCGACTCGTGTGTTTTTTTTTTTACGTGGGTTACTATTTTATCTATCTATCTATCCAGCCCATAAATAAAGCCCACTGTTGGGCATAGGCCTCTTCCTTTTCACGCCAACCCCCTCGGTCTAAAGCCAATCAACGTGTGTTACCTCAGAACTTTTTTCTAGGTGAACCTATTTAGATGATTATTTTTTTTGTTTGTAAGGATATACTTCCCATGTGTTCTCATAAAAGATTGTGAAGATCTGATGAAGAACTTCGAAGATAGAGAACGGGACTCCTCAAAGCCAAAATCACTCGGAATCAGTGAAATCGCTTAATAGCAGTGTACACACGACAGCACGTCGACCTTTACACGCTAGCACTCTACTCGGTTGCGTTACGGGCGACTTTACAACAAAAATGTACACTCTGACGTGCTGTCGTGTGTACATAACTTTTCACGTTTCACGTCGGTTTTTTTTTATATTTGTCAATTTCGTATTCTGTAAGGAAAACTGATTTTAGCAAAAGAGAAAAGTTCTCCAAGAGATGATGTGTGTAGTTGGGATTTTCATGATGAGATTGCTCATCTGAGATCATCAGAGATTCTCAGCATCTTTCTTGGTCGCGTGGTTTCTCTTTGTTTCCAAAAACATGTGCGTAAAAATACTTCTCACAACGAAATAAGAGAGAGCGTTATTATTACAGAGTTCTTTTAGTCAGAAGAAAAACATCTTTATTTTGATTCCTCTCACATTTTTATACTAACCTATTAATTTTATTATGCATAGGTAGTTGAAAACACACTCTACAACGTGTTACAAAACATCCTAACTCTTTTTACAGGGTGTAACCTACTCATCAAGAAGATGTCAATACTGTAAAAACAAGTTGAAAAAAACAAATTTTATTTTATAACCTCAAAATTGAAAAATTTTCATAACTTTTTTTGTTTTTGGTAAAGGCTCAAATTCATACATACGTTTGTGTTTGTAGTTGCATTTGCATAGCTTTGAGTTGTTAAAACATTGTGAAAGTCAATAAAAACAATATTAAAAAAATACTTTTCTTCCGCCACAGCGTTGACATTTTATTAATTTAAAAATCAACGGAACGTCATAGAGCAAAAAAATTATTTACTCGTAGGTTGTGATTCCTATCACCGGGTGCTATTACCCTGTAAAAAGAGTTAGGATCTTTTGTAACACCTTGTATATCGAGCGAAAGTTCTGTCCTAGAGTTCAAATTCTGTGCCCTTGGTATAACATGCGCAAAGGGTTTTGAACCACTTTTACCATCAGCCAGTACCCTTAGGGGTCCAAAGCCGCCACAGGTTTGCCACCTCTGGCCTGTCCGCTCATTAAATAACAAACATTGTTGTTGCTTCATCGCTCGCAGGAAGTCTTTTAGGTTACGTTCAAACATGGTGGGTACTTCCTACAAATTACGGAAAAAGGATTTTAGAGACAACGCACAGCCAGCGGCTGATTGTTTGGTATTGTTTGAAGTCTTCTTGAAATTCCTTTTAAACGGGGCAATTTTTATACAGGGTGTTAAAAGACCGCCAACAAAGCGGGAAACCACGTATTGTCCTCATCATAAGGAACATTTTTGCCCAAGGAACTATGCCTGGGAAATCAACGGTTTCTGAGATAAATGTGATTTCAAACCACTTTTATTGTACGACTTTTCGAAAAGCTCCATAATTTTTATTTATGAATGTTTCTTGTTCTTTAAAAGTTATCATTCAGCGCTGCCTGCGTGGGACGCTTTTATGCCACTCAACTCTCAGCCACCTTTCCAAGCAGCCAGCCTTGAGAAACTCCCAGCCTTGTACGAAAAAAAAAAACTTTCGACCGCGACCAACCAAAAAAAAAATTACTATCGCGATCAGCGGAGTCTAAACAACCAGCCTAGAAGCTCCCAGCCTTGTACGACAAAATAAGTCGATTGGTCAACAGCTCTCCAGCTAGTTCTGTCAGGCACGTTGTCGATATCGCTGTTTGTGATTTTGCTAGATCAACTATAAAGAGAGCGGGGTAGGTTACCTTGTATGTAGCTGCAACGTAGCAACGTTCCAACCTCTTCACCCACCGACTAATGAGTAGTAATGAGCGCCAGCCTCAAGCATAAACTCCTCCATTTGTGTGCCACCTCTGCGCCCTGCGGCCGGCACCAACAAAACAAATAATTCCTTTCGCCCCCGAGCCCTGAGCTTGACCATGCCCGCGGGCGGCGGATTTACGACACACTTTTTTTTTTTAAACCGACATCAAAAGTGAAGAGGTACTCAATTCGACCCGTATATATTTTTTTTGTGTGTGAGAACCTTTGTTTAAGTGAACCTATTTTGATGTTTTTTTGTTTGTTTATACCCTTTAGATTAATTATTGTTGTTCTGTATAGTGAAAATAATACTATTTTTCATCTCCCATGCTCGGAAAGTACGCTGTTACTTTATACAAATGTGATCGTAGAAAATCCTTTTTAAACTATTTTGCATTTTAGTGCGCTTCGAAATTTGAACTCGACGCCCTA
>OX439378.1:27181097-27455049 GCA_949319315.1 Zelleria hepariella | reverse complement strand
AAATCACCGGGACCGATTTCGATGAGCTCTTCTAGACAATTGTTGTGCTCATTGTGTTCTTTCATTTGGCATATGCGTCATCCTTGCAGGATCTCGGAGAAAAAAAAAAATCTGTCATTAATCGAAAAAACTTGAATCGATTAAAAAACTATGGGCACCGGGACCGATTTCGATGCGCTTCGGTGCAATCGGTGACTACACTATGCTCTGTCATTTGACATACCGCTTATCCTTGCAGGACCTTCCATAGTAAAAAAAACTTGTAATTACCCGAAATAACTCGAATCGATAAAAACGCCGATTACTCGAAATCACCGGGACCGATTTCGATGAGCTCTTCTAGACAATTGTTGTGCTCATTGTGTTCTTTCATTTGGCATATGTCTCATCCTTGCAGGATCTCGGAGAAAAAAAATATCTGTCATTAATCGAAAAAACTTGAATCGATTAAAAAACTATGGGCACCGGGACCGATTTCGATGAGCTTCGGTGCAATCGGTGACTACATTATGCTCTTTCATTTGACACACCGCTTATCCTTCCAGGACCTTCCATAGTAAAAAAAACTTGTAATTACCCGAAATAACTCGAATCGATAAAAACGCCGATTACTCGAAATCACCGGGACCGATTTCGATGAGCTCTTCTAGACAATTGTTGTGCTCATTGTGTTCTTTCATTTGGCATATGCCTCATCCTTGCAGGATCTCGGAGAAAAAAAAAATCTGTCATTAATCGAAAAAACTTGAATCGATTAAAAAACTATGGGCACCGGGACCGATTTCGATGAGCTTCGGTGCAATCGATGACTACACTATGCTCTTTCATTTGACATACCGCTTATCCTTGCAGGACCTTCCATAGTAAAAAAAACTTGTAATTACCCGAAATAACTCGAATCGATAAAAACGCCGATTACTCGAAATCACCGGGACCGATTTCGATGAGCTCTTCTAGACAATTGTTGTGCTCATTGTGCTCTTTCATTTGGCATATGCCTCATCCTTGCAGGATCTCGGAGAAAAAAAATATCTGTCATTAATCGAAAAAACTTGAATCGATTAAAAAACTATGGGCACCGGGACCGATTTCGATGAGCTTCAATGCAATCGGTGACTACACTATGCTCTTTCATTTGACATACCGCTTATCCTTGCAGGACCTTCCATAGTAAAAAAAACTTGTAATTACCCGAAATAACTCGAATCGATAAAAATGCCGATTACTCGAAATCACCGGGACCGATTTCGATGAGCTCTTCTAGACAATTGTTGTGCTCATTGTGCTCTTTCATTTGGCATATGCCTCATCCTTGCAGGATCTCGGAGAAAAAAAATATCTGTCATTAATCGAAAAAACTTGAATCGATTAAAAAACTATGGGCACCAGGACCGATTTCAATGAGCTTCGGTGTAATCGGTGACTACATCAAGCTCTTTCATTTGACATACCGCTGATCCTTGCAGGACCTTGCATAGTAAAAAAAAAACTTGTGATTACCCGATATAATTCGAATCGAATAAAAGCGTCGATTACTCGAAATCACCGGGACCGATTTCGATGAGCTTCTACTCAGTTGATGTGCTCATTATGCTCTTTCATTTGGCATATGGCTCAACCTGACAGGATCTTGGACCAACTCTCATACCCCTTTGCCCACTATCATTTCATGACGATCCGACTAAATTTACCCAAGTTGTCGTCGAACGAACATTCATACATACATACAAACGCCGGATTGTTCCAGTAGACTCGGAGAACTTCGCTCGCTTCGCTCGCTCGTTCAATTAACCACTGGTTCCGTGTTTCCGACAGATGAAACCCATCTTCCGATTTAAATTTTTGTACTTGTTGATTTCAATCGCTTCATTCTCTTACCAATCTCGGTATGTTGTGGCGTTCTGTCGAGAGTATGTGAGGGCTATGTAGCTCACTCCAGTGGTTAGTTCCCGATTGTAACAGCTGTTCTGCTATCGCGGACTTCTCAGTATCATTGTTTTTGACTGCTTTGATGTGCTCATTGACGCGGGTCTTCGCGCGTCTTGTTTGGCCAATGTGCGAGCTTCCACAGCTGCAGTCAATTTTTTTGACACCGGGCTTCTGGAGACTATCCTTAGGAGAGCGAAGAATTTTTCGGTGAGGAGTGATCACTGTCTTGATGGAATATTTACTCAATATCCTACCAATCCTGTTCGTTAATCCTTTCACGTCGGGAAAAAATGCCTATCCATCCATCCGTCCGCCTGTCTGTCTGTTTTAACTTCAAAGGGCAATTTTTTAATGTACCAGGTAAGAAGTTTTGCCGGAGTGGTCGGAGGTGGCTCAGGACCATAAAATCTGGGCTGAGAGGGAGGAGGCCTTAGACGGAACCATCAGTGCGCGAGTTCGCCTCGCGCTTGGCCTGTTTTTTGAAGAGCCACAACAGCGGCGGCGCCCGACAGCAAGATGAATGGTAGATAGATAAAGTATTATTTATTGTCGACGACTGTCGCCCGGGCGCGTGTCATATGAATGTTTTATTGAGCCACAATTGTTGTGTAGGTACCCAATTTCGTCTTGTAAATCCGATTTTTAACCCCCGACTAAACTGAGGGGTGTCATACGTTTAGCATGGTTTTAAATACCATGGTAAACTGGATAGTTATGTGCTTGGTATAGGTGAAATAATTTCGCAGGCACTGCTGTGAAGATTCCGAGTGGTCACTTCACCCATCTAGTATGAGTGAAGGTATGTCGTCGTACCTAGCTTCCAATCGCATGAATAGTTTTTTTTAAGGTTCAACTAAAGTAGGGTGGCGGGAAAATCGAGATATTTTTGTTCAGCAATTTTTGTTTTACGAAAAAAAACATAATATCTGGTATTTTTCTTATTATTCTAAACAACAGAACATTATTTTTTCCTTAGCTCGGGTTAGTGCCTTAGGAAATACATAGAGTTAATAAGTAATAATTGAGCCGGTATTTTTAATTTGCTCGAAAAACCAGTCAAAACTAGTAGTTTGAGCAAATCTCATAATCAGCTGAATTATTGTTTGTTTTGTTGTTTAGAATAATCAAAAGAAAACTGTTTCATACCGAACGAAAATCGCTAAAAAAAATATTTCAGTTTAGCTAGAGAATTTATAGAACTGAAAATTGTGCAGTTACGTCAGTTGACCCTAAGATGACTTGATCGAGAGTGATCTTAGCTATTCTTCAAGAAAATCAGTTCAGCCATTTGAAGCCATCAGCTTTTTATTAGTTGCTGACGGGATGTTACAAAAAAGACGCTTATACCCAGCCAAAGTGAAAGTATCTATGCCTTCTCTCATTGGCCAAAAACTTTGATTGCACGAAGTTTTTAAAGGGTTGTATTTATTCACACACCAAAAAAATACTTTTTTGCACACAAATAAACTAGGTTCTAACCTAACCTATTGATATGCAACCTAGTTTTTTTTTGGTATGCAATTAGTAATTTTTTGGTTTGCCATTAAATATTTTCCGCTTTTAAATGCGAGATACATATATGATACGAGCAATAATTATCAGCTATTCAATAAATATTCGTACACTGAGACTGTGGAAGCTCGCACATTGGCCAAAAAAGACGCGCGAAGATCCGCGTCAATGAGCACATCAAAGCAGTCAAAAACAATGATACTGAGAACTTCGCGATAGCAGAACATCTGTTACAATCGGGAACTAACCACTGGAGTGAACTACATAGCCCTCACATACTCTCGACAGAACGCCACAACATACCGAGATTGGTAAGAGAATGAAGCGATTGAAATCAACAAGAACAAAAATTTAAATGGGGAAGATGGGTTTCATCTGTCGGGAACGCGGAACCAGTGGTTAATTGAACGACCGAGCGAAGCGAGCGAAGTTCTCCGAGTCTACTGGAACAATCCGGCGTTTGTATGTATGTATGTTTGTATGTATGTTTGTATGTATGTTTGTATGTTTGTATGTATGAATGTTCGTTCGACGATAACTTGAGTAAATTTAGTCGGATCGTTATGAAAGTTGGTAGGCGAGTAAACGAAATTAAAAGAATTTTTAAGTTCGAACATGAGCCAAATCGGTCGAGGGGTTGCCGAGATATGGGGTTGTACAGTTTATACCTATGCAAAGCGCGTGCGCCTGCGCGAATGGCGTTTGCAAAGTTACACATCTGTAATTGTGTTCGCGAGTTCACAGTTCGGGGCGAACCACCAGAAGGCACCTAGTTAAAAGTAAGATGTAATTCGCCATTTGGACGAAAATCTGAATTTCATTCCAGCTGTCAGAAGTTGCAGTTTCATTATAACAAGCTTTCAGTAAATTGTTGAGTTAACAGACATTATTATTATTAATGCTTAATGATCAATTGGACGCAGCATTAAATTTGTCGACGCTATTGTGTAGGATGCGTAAAATTTTCAGTGTCTTTATTATTTTCGTATTTTAATTTGGGTGCTATTTAATACAGAGCATAGTAGCAGTACACTGTACGGTCGGCCACAATCTCAGATACCCCATGGCAGCTCTTATCGCGCGCGGCGTAAGGGCGCCAATCGAACAAAAAGGGGTATCTGAGACTGTGGCCGACTGTACCTAGCACTTTGTTCATGCAGCTCGTATAACTACTACAACTATCTACTGTGAGTGAAGGTGCCACTGTACGCTTTATGAATCATCTCATTACATCGATGCAAAGTTTTAAGTTTCTATAACTACAATATCAATTGGCGAACCCTGTAACTCTTTTTAAAAATCGATTGCATTTTTTTCACCCCAGATAACTGGAGATTAAACGCCTAGGTATGCTATGTAGCAGTGGTAGACTCAAGCATCAAAGCCAAAATCGAAAGCCGAAAGCAACGAAGCATAAACGGTCCGCGAGTATTATTCATTCATTCAAAAGTGGTCAGTCGGAACGACAGACGTCAGCTTTAAAACAATAAGCCCCTCTTCTGTAATCTATCCCCAAAATTAATTCCCGTCCAGATGCAAAAATTCCCCGTTTTAATCCCGCAGAACAAAAACTCTTTCTTTGAGCACCACGCGCGGGCGATATTAGCCCGTGGATAAAATATTATCCTCTCATTTTCGAAAAGATGGACATTCGGTAGATGTTATACCCGACTACACACACCATCAAGTCCATCAAGCACTGAACAATGCGTGCCACGAAAGAAGAGACTTGAGTCTCCATATTGGGGTAATTCTACGGCAGAGCTGCATTATGCAATTCCCGTGGCATTTTTTATTTAAGGGTTCTCAGATAATTTGATGTTCTCACATTACTTTAGAACACATTAGTAACAATTTTATTGTTACATGATTATAATTTTTTTACTAATGTGTTCTAAAGTAATGTGAGAACATCAAATTATCTGAAAACCCTTATCTAAAAAATGCCAATTGCTTTGCCGTAGAATTACCCATTGACATACGCAGTGACGATTGATTACGAATGCAATCGATTCCCGCCAAAAGGTTCTAGGATCTGGAATTCAAACCTTATGTCCTAAAAACAGTTAAGCCTCGCGTTGAGATATCGCAGGAGAGTTTTTAGCAACAAACGCATCCAAAATGTAGATAATATTATGTTTTTTATTTTATTGGCGGCGTTAATGTGCGTCCTAAATCCGTTTCAAATCGAAATAGAACGCCAGCAGTGAAAACCTAAATTTTAAGAAAAACGTTCTGTCTGACTAATGGCAAATCTCTGTAGTGCCATAAATAACTTAAATCATGCATGCCTGAAAAATCAAACAAATCTATATAAAGAGCTACGAAAACAATGCACGGTTCGTCAGTTTTGAGGCAAGTAAAAACGGACGCTGCTAATACGGATAGCGTGTTTTTCTTTTTTCCCTGCCAAATACAATATTCTGGCTGTTTATCAACTAAATGGAGCGCGTTATTTTGTAGTGCCATCAACAACTTATATCATACATGCCTAAAAAGTCAAACAAATCCATAAAAAGAGCTACGAAAATATTGCTCGGTCGGTTCGTCAGTTATAATGCAAGTAAAAACGGACGCTCTGCTAATATCTACGTGTTTTTCTTTTTTCCCTGCCAAATGCAAAAATTCTAGCTGTCTTTTTCAACTAAATGGAGCGCGTTATAGTATGACCAGTGGATGTTGGACCGCACACAACGGACATCTAAACGCAAGAAGGTTTCTTACTTCACTGGTCTACATACGCGCAAAGCATACATACGTATAAGAACTGAAGCACTGTGAAAAATATGGGTTAGGCAGTAGAAACTCAACTTACTTACGTTTTTTTCTGATAAAAGCCAATAGCTAAGCGACAAGCATTAAATGAAAAAAAAAAACTCATTAAGCCTTCGCTCCGAAATAGTGCAAATCTAGCTAGATTAAGCACAAGCTACATAAGTACTGCATCCAACTGGATGAACAGAAGATCGATTCCGTTGATATAGTTTTTTGAGGACGGTTTTCAGTCTTATTGAACGAGAGAGTGAAGCGAGCGAAGTTATCCGAGTCTACTGGAACAATCCGGCGTTTGTATATTTCTTTGTATGTTTGTTTGTATGTATGTTTGTATGTATGTATGTATGAATGTTCGTTCGACGATAACTTGAGTAAATTTAGTCAGATCGCCGTGAAATTAGGCAGGTAAGTGAGGTAAAGATAATTTTTAAGTTCGAAAATGAGCTAAATCGGTCGAGGGGTTGCTGAGATATGGGCTCGCGAGTTCATAGTTCGGGGCGAACCACTAGCATATAACGAGCGAGCGAAGCGAGCCAAGTTCTACGAGTCTACTGGAACAATCCGGCGTTTGTATGTTTGTTTGTATGTATGTTTGTATGTATGTATGTATGAATGTTCGTTCGACGATAACTTGAGTAAATTTAGTCGGATCGTCATGAAATTAGGTAGGCAGGTAAATGAGGCAAAGATCATTTTTAAGTTCGAACATGAGCCAAATCGGTCGAGGGGATGCTGAGATATGGGATCGCGAGTTCATAGTTCGGGGCGAACCACTAGTAATATTAATGAAGAAGTGTAGAAAAATGCACGCAAAGCCTAGTCAATTAGTGCTCACCCCCTTGTGAGGAAGGAAAAGTCAAAAGCCGAAAGTTTGACTTCAGAACTTTGGACTAGTAAGGAGACAAACATACTACTAGTAGTACACCCCGAACTGTGAACTCGCGACCCTATATCTCGGTAAGCCCTTGACCGACTTGGCTCATGTTCGAACTAAATTTTTATTTTTTTTATTTTATTTACCCGCTCACCAAATTTCATGACGATCGGATCAAAACTCAGGTTATTGTCGAACAACCATTCATACATACAAACATACATACATACAAAAGCCGGATTGTTCCAGTAGACTCGGAGAACTTCTCTCGCTTCGCTCGCTCATTCAAAAAGTCCCTATCCCCCGACGTACGCCCCTAGGGGGGCAGGTTTCTTTAGGTACATCTCTAAAACTATGCGTCATACGAAATTTTGTTGTACTACATAATGTAACTAGACTACGTCTACACCTACAGCATTCTCCATGGATTGGTATTTCTATATCATTCCCTTTACATTTTGTGGGACCACCGTGTGAGAGCGAACTAAGCCGCATTTGTGGTTGATGCAGCTGCTATTTCGACTGTGGGCTGCGAAGTTACATTCTAACTCCATTGTCTCAATCCAAAACAGCTAATTTGTGTCTTAGCACTGTTGAACTATGAACTCTATTTGACTACAACTACATCTGCGAATCTGTTTTGACTTTGCCGTGACTACGTCAAGTGTTAGTACTTTTGAAATAAAATACTTTTGGTAAGTAGTTACTATTTGATCAAAGGAATAATCGTGATACAAAAATGACATTCCATACAAAAATTCGATACCTACCTATGCACCAAATGTATGGAGCAGCTGATATGTTTTTTTTTTAGATTTCGCACTTGGACCCATAGTAAAAGTTGCTTGTATTGATGCCCTTCGGTATGACATGACCTTTCTTTAACACCCAAGTAATCTTCACACTTTTATATCTTTATATCGATTTAACATGCCGGCTATTCCGACAGTAATAAAAAGTAAGTGAAAATTTAAATTTTGAAGTCAGTATAGGCGGTTGGATTCTTATCGCAAAAGCGCTTCTATTCTGCGGAGCGTTCGGGCTATTCCTAAATGTGTAAAGATACCTGCACACTTTTAAATCGATTTAACGGTTTCACTTACTTTTATTACTGTCGGAATAGCCGGCATGTTAAATCGATATAAAGATATAAATGTGTGAAGTTTACTTGGGTGTTAAAGGTCATGTCATACCGAAGGGCATCAATACAAGCAACTTTTACTATGAGTCCAAGTGCAAAATCTAAAAGAAAACATTTGTTCACCTGGCGTACTATCGGATCAGCGCTGGCATATAAACATTTTGATTTCGGCAACCCTGTACATAAACCACAAGGCGTGATATTCTCACGTTTCTAGTATTATAGCGCTAGAAATTTGCTTTATGGGTATTTTGCCATGGTGGTCAAATCGATCGAAAGACATCATAACCAGAGCTTTGAACAATGAAACATTTTTGCTTCCTAAACCTTATGGTCCGCAATGGAATTTTCAGTTTTTCGGCTTTATTTTTTCGTGACACAGTACTACGCAGGGGAATTTAATAGGCTTTTGTGAAGCCAATCTTTTACCCTACGCTATTTACCGATAGTTTCACTGTCCAGTTCGTCACGGGTTTAATTAGAATACTTCACCATCTAGGTCGGTGGAAACAAAAGGAAGGCAAAACGAGCGCCTACAGTCTTAAGAAAAGCGCATTCTTGTTTTTGTGCTAAGCGTCTGCTCGTCGTTAAAGAGGTCGTAGCTACTGAATGAGTAAGGATTGTTTGTTGAGTAAATTAATTGTTAGCAAACAATACTTCGTTATTATTAAAATAAAGTTGAGACCCTACCATATTGAATATCTCTTTCTCTACATAGAGAACTCAGCATCAAGCAGCGTCTGTTAAGTACTGTACAAAGTCGTATCTTGAGATGTTTTGGCCATACTTACTTATATCCCGATAAGAAAACAACTCCATTGAGCGCATTTTAATGCAGGGAAGGGTGGAAGGCACTAGAACTCGGTGTGAATGCACCCGGGCAACCTCTGACCGAAATAAATGCCGTGGCATCGTAAGGCGCGCAACATCAGCCACTGATAGTACTACATGTGGGCCACGACCGCTTTGACAAGAGCGTAACGACGAAGAAGGTCTCTACATAGTATAAAGCAAAGTTGCCTTCCGCGTCTGTCTGTTTATTGCTAACTCTTCCGAAACTTCACTTCTCCATACAAATGGTGTCGATTGGCGATAGCCGTTTGTATTGGGAAGTGTTTTTTTTTCGCACGTTTTGAAGTAAAATTTTGGAATTTGGCTCAGAATCACGAGTGCAACTAAATACCTTCGGCTTTAAAACCACTAAAATTCCACTGTGTATAAAAGGTAAAGAAAACCTGAATAACAGGTGCAGGTACAATACAAAATAACAGCACAGTTATATTTTATCTATGTACAGGCATTCACAAGTAAGGGTTCGTATGATAAAAGATAACAGTCATAGTGTGTAAGCAATGAACTTTTTAGTTTCAATATCAGCAATTGCAATGATAGAGACACAACTAGAATATAAATCAGGAATACCCTATTATTTTACTTTAGTCTGTCTAGCTAGTTGCATGTAGCAGAGGTCAGTGAACTAAATACATTCTTTACCCAAGCTAGGCATAGTAAATCACTTCATGTCGTGCACATCATGGCTCGATATAAGAATTCCAAGAAGTAACGGAAGTGGAAACAGTTATTTTCTGCTTGCTGCGCCGCTGTCTTTCAAATAACGCTAACATTTCAGGTGAAATATTGCTGTAAGACATAATAATATTAGTTTGAAAATGTAGAAATTGTAACGATGAATGCTTAGATTAAATAATGCTTAGTTTTAATTTAGATTGATTTGATGCCAAGTTAACGAAATAAATCTTAACGCAAAAAGACGCATTCTAATGACCCAATATAATAATGATAATATAATATTTTTTACTCCTTGGTGTAGAACAATAACAACATAACAATAAAAATAATAATTTGTGGTAATTAAGTGAATACTTAAAAAGTGAGGCATTATTTATTCTATGATCTGACCAAAATTTATTTATTCAGATCATCTGAGATTTACAATAAAGTCTACGAATGGATCTTTTCACGTTTTTGTTATTTTCATGATGTGTATTTATTTTTTATTTTTTTATGTAGCCTGTACATGTCCCACTAGCTGGGCAAAGGCCTTCTTTCAGAGAGAGAGAGTTCGCGTGCTCAATGCGATTGGCGATTTTCGCGTCATATTTGCTCAGGTTTCCTCACGATGTTTTCCTTCACCGTTAGCGAATTGTATTGCTACTACTAAATTAAAGTCATTGTACGGTAGGCCACAGTCACAGATACCCCATGGCAGCTCTTAACGTGCGCGGCATAAGGGCGCCAATCAAACAAAAAGGGGTATCTTTGGGTGAGGCCGGCAGTACATGCCCGCACCGGGATTCGAACCTGGGTCTCTCACTTCCGAGTCCATTTTTCTACCACTAGACCACCACCGCTTCATAGGGGTGTATTAATTAACATAATTCTTATCTAATCAAATCAATAGCCAAACGACCCTTAAAAGCTGCCTGAAACAAAAACTTCACACACGAAACGGGCACACTACAAAATAGAGTAGGGAAAATTTCAGAGTAAATTCCGCGAGTTGTTTTCACCAAAGCCCCCGCCGCGGCACAGCCGACTACTTTTCAATTTGAACTACACGTCAGTTGGTAAGACTAGGAAGATACGAAGGTTTCACTTCATACTTACGAGTAGGTTTTTAGATTTTATTGTATCTGGTCTGAGAGCTTCCTGAGATCGTAGAAACATTTTTTCGAAGACTCAGACCCGATTCTTAACCTTTGACTGGTGACATGGTTTTTGTGTAACGTTACTGGTGACGAGCGGCCTGTGAGGCCGCTGCCGTATCAGGGTGTATAACATAGAAATTAAGTATGGTACCTTACCTAACATTCAATGACAGTTTAATAACTTAGTAAAGAACAAAATAAAATAATTTTGTATAGTCTAAATATAATTTTAATCAGAAACATTGCCATTACAATGAAAGCAGTTACCAAAAAAATAAAACTGGTGGTGAGATCAATAATTACGAATTATAAAATTAAAATCAACATAATTATGACAAAAATACTTTATTCCATTAAGTTAAGACAATAATCGACTGAAAAGAAAATTAAGCTTTAATCACAAGTGTCATTTCACGAAACTGACAATGGTCATACTTTGGTAACTTTTATTGACAGCCAGGGCATAATCGTTTTGCACACTGCAAGCAAAAGCACAGTTTACTACTGTTTGGCCCTACATTCCTGGCTCCCGATTCCTTCCGCTTCTTATTTGGAGGTCCAGAATTATTAATCGTAAGTAAAAGCTGAAAAATACAAAAAAACAATACAAAAATATTAAGTAAAAAGTTACGCAATTGGTGACGTAAGGTCTGAGAGGCCGCTATCGAACTTCATATCGATGTAACTTACCGATTTGGGCACGTCCGTCGCAGCTATCCCCCTCTACTGCGTGAGCGCAACTAAATTCGAAGCTACTCAGACGCTCGAACACGGGAGGCTCGGAAAAAGGGGTGAAATGACATTTCACTGACGCCGTTCGGCCTGTGAGACCGCTTGTCACCAGTTAAAGGTTAAACCGTGTAGGATCCGTGCAGCTGGATAAATCTTATCAGCCCTATCATCGGTCGGAATCATTACCGGAACATCTCCGAAATCACGTGTTTTGAGTTAAGTATGGAGAACTGTAGAATAATTTGCATTCTTTCCGAATCACTAATGGTACAATTAATCAAATGTTTATTCTAGCCGTCACAAAATGACGTAAAGTAACAATGTTTAAAATCTGACAAATCTGCTTAGATGAAAACAAAAAAGGGAAGATACGGCACATTCTTACTAGCAGCCGTGAAAAAATGGGCTCGCACGCACTCATGCACATAAACTCACACAGCTTTAACTCATTCAAATCATATTTACAATTATGTGAATAAGCGATACGCTAAACCAACAAGCCCAAGCGAGACAAGAACATGTTTCGCTATTGCGCGCCGATGCATCTAATTCTGTCCGCCCAATCATAGCTCGCACCCACTGGCAGGATCTTTATCCTAGTTGAAATAAGAGTCAAAATTCTTTATCTCAATGGTCATGAGTCGCGCGCGGCGCGGACTCCAAGCTAATATTGCAGGTAGCGTCAGCAAACAATTTAAGAAATAATAAAAATATTTTTTTATTATTTCTTATTAGAAAACATTTCCCTAATGGTAAACATTAAATGCACTTTTAAATAATGATAATATGTTACAGCACGGTCCAAACTTCTAGATAGCCCTGAAGTTGCACATTATAATGAGCGACGGGCTAAGATGCAACTTGAGGGCTATCTAGAAGTCTAGCCTAGATTTTTACCCCAGATTCTAGTCTGTAGGCTCTAAAAATATTTATTACCTACTGTAGCTGAGAAATCATTTGTTAAATATTTTGCAAAAAACTAAAAGAAAAACCGGGCAAGAGCGAATCGGACTCGCGCACCGAGGTTTTCTTACCACAATTTGGTGGTACGGAACCCTAACATTAAAGAATTGAGAATATTATGTTTATTCAGCGCCATCTAATTATTTATAGGTTTATAACTTTTTTATTTTTGTATATGTTACCGGCCAAACCCGATTTAAGGATAAACTAGTTTCGCCTAGGCCAAACCAGTCTAACCTAAGCTCGTATGGATGAACCGTTTGTCCTAGGCCAAACTAGTCTTGCCGAAGCTCGTATGGAGAAACCAGTTTGGCCTAGGCCAAACTAGTCTAGCCCTATTTGAGTAGCGGTAATACAGATTCTACTTATTTATGCTAGCCTAGTACTTTTTCTTAAAACTAACAAACCTGCCGTAATTATCTGAACAGTAAGGGACGCATTTAAACGCCGAATTTGAAAAAGTCTACGGTATGTCCGGTTTTGTCCGGTTTGAAGGACCACTCGTAAACAAAAAGAGGTATGTCAGCGTGTCGCCAACCGAACCTACTGACCTAACCTTTATTTTAAATCTTGTTCGACTGTCTGTCACACTTTCAGGAATATCCTGTATGTTGAACACCCTGTATGACAGTTTTTAGAACACCTATAGAAGTAAAAGGCCTGGTTCCGGGGTTATTAAGGGGTTCGAAAATTTCATTATTTTTTCTCTAAACCTCTTAGTTTACGAGATATGGTAACATTCATACATACCTAATAATTCGTCAATATCAGCTCGAGCTAGGTAGGCCATACTAGTTTATCCTGGAGCGTACATATTCTTGCTAGGCCAGACTAGATTGGCCTAGGCTAAACTGGTTGGTGCTTAAGTTAGACTGGTTTGGCCTAGGCGAAACTAGTTTATTTTTTAATCGGGTTTGGCCGGTAACATAATATACATATTTTATTACTTATAAACTCCCCCACAACACAGTTTATTTAAACCAAGCTCGCTGATTGTAACGGAAAACAGCATATGGAATCCCTAACTTGACTGGCTCCACGCACGTCGTTGTCAATAGAATTTCTAAAAACTTTATTATGCTGACCATCCTCAACTCGAGTTTCCATTCATAAATCGCGAGGTTAGCCGTATCGTGTCGCTCGCTCATGTTTTGTATGTTGTATCTCACTCTCTCTAAAATGGCCGTGCAAAATGGAGAATGATTGAGTATTTTAGAAAAAATATTAGTTTTTCGTGTACTTACGAATGTCGGAGTGACACCTTCCGACTTATTTGTCCGCCTTGAGTGTTTAGTATACAGAAGAAATGCACAAGAAGGCATTCTAAACTTGTTTTTTATGAGAAAACTCTGTTAAAAGAAGCGCGTGTACGATACCACACAAGTCAGTGTCCAACCGGCGACTGAATGAAAGTGAGTCCATGGACTCAGTTTTGCAGGGCCACGCGTAATGGGTGAGTGCCGTATCTTCCCTTTTTTGTTTTCATCTAAGCAAATCTGGTTCATTATCAGTGTACTTTTTAGAATAATATCTTCCTTCAGTTGCTTTGAAATCCCTAGTTTTTTAGCAGACTATTTCGAAATGTTCTAGCAGGACTGGGAAATCTATACTTATAATAAAACTCTAGCGAAGTCAATTCTGTACATTGAATATTTTTAGAAAAAAACTAGCAGGGGTTACTAAGTAAACTATACTGAATTCAAAAATGCAAAAAAAACGGTTTATGTCTGTCTGTCTGTCTTTCTGTCTGTCTGTCTGTCTGTCTGTCTGTCTGTATGAACACGATAAACGCGAACACCGCTGAATAGTTTTCGACCAAACTTAACATGGTCGTAACTCACGTTTCTGGGAGTAACTTAGGCTATCCGATGTTTTGAATACATTGCGGGTTGCAATTTTAACTTCGTTTTTTGTAAGAAATATTCATAATTTTGATATGGCTTCTTGAGAAGGTATGTTAAGAAGGTGATACTAAACATATTTCTGCAAAAAAAAAAAAAGTCCGACTTTGAACCACATTCTTTCGAAAACCTACATTGCGGGTTGCAATTTTTAACTTGATTTTTTGTGAGAAATATCCATAATTTTGATATGGCTTCTTAAGAAGGTATATTAAGAACGTGATATGAACACATTTCTGAAAAAAAAAAAAAAAGTCTGACTTTATTATCTCGGAAACCGTTGATTTCCCAGGCATAGTTCCTTGGGCAAAAATGTTCGTTATGATGAGGACTATACGTATACGTACGTATACGTGGCCTCCCGCTTTGTTGGCGGTTTTTTAACACTCTGTATAATAGCACGCTACGACTTTTGGCATTTGGGGCGCATATTGTAAATGAAAAATCGGCATTTGTTTTTATTTTATTTTGGCGGAAAATGTTAGTTCTACAAGCGTCGCATAAGGCCGGGTTAGAGCGAATCTATGGGTTTAAAACAATAGGTATCTCACTCTTTTGTTTGACGTAGAGCGGGATGGATAGAGCCATAGATACGCTCTAACCCAGCCTTATGATGCTTGCTGGAGGGAATTGTGAGTGGTTTTCGGTGGAGGTCGGACAAAGTTCATCGATGTTAGAAATGTAGTACTGTTGCGTCGCGGTCGAAATCTTCTGGGTTTGAACCCACGCGAGGTTGAAATTTTTTTTGTGCCATTTTTAAAATATTTACTCTACTGAGCCCAACTTCATATTAAAAAAATATATTTTGTTTGCCGTAGAGCGGGATAAACAGAGTTATTTGCGGTAGATACGCTCTAACCCAACCTTATGCTTTGCTTGCTGCCTTAGCATGAGAATGGGTAAGACCTTATCTATGGGCTTATAACTTTATCTATCCCACTCTACGTCGAGGGAGATACATAATAAACCCCCATACTTCCCAGGCAATTCTTATGCTAAGCTTCCTGGTATCTTACACGGGCGATACCTAATCTAAACAAACATATTTAATCATAAATGAATTGTTTAGATTAGGGCAGATGTGGGCACAAAGACAGACACACTGTAATGGGTATTTTCCTCGCCCGGCAGAAGGCCGAACGAGGGTAATAGTAAGTGTAAATAAATAAATGAAACTACAAAATTCCGTGCAAGAATATATTAAAAAGTTAAGGTAAAGTTTTATTTTTACAAAAGGCCTCTTCAGGCAGATATATAAGTTTGGGTGAAAGAGATTCGCTTTCCTAATATGCGCACTTACTTTACTTATTCTAAGTTCCCTAACTCTTATTATAAGTTTTTACAATTACTTAAATTAATAGTCGAAAAACCAGGTGAAAAGGCCTATACCCAATAGTGGGCAAAGGTGGGCAAACTAGACTTGACGGTAACTGGAAGTGGAATTGACTTGTAAACTTGACCGGTAAACTTGACTGGTAAACTTGACTGGTAAACTTGACTGGTAAACTTGACTGGTAAACTTGACTGGTAAACTTGACTGGCGTCCCGCAGGATGGTCGGTAGACGCCTCCTGTAAAGGGGATATAAGGTCCCATTGATTCACTGTCATACAAACAAAACATCTCGGAGGTAGGTAGTAGGTATACAATTCAACGGCTAACTTCACACAAAACTCTATTAAACAAGCGGGGCGTCCGCAGAATGCATACGGGCGAACCGCGTTCATGTTTAGAATTTTTAAAGAAAAAGGGTAGAATTTGGTCATTTGTATTATTCAGAAAAAAAACAGAAAATTGCGTCTAATCAAGCAGAAGGCTTGCAGGAGACGTTCAGGTGAGTCGCGGAATGGTTTTAGAAAATTTCGGAAAAAAGGTAAAATTTGGTCATTTGTATTATTCAGAAAAAAATCAGAAAATTGCGTCTAATCAAGCAGAAGGCTTGCAGGAGACGTTCAGGTGAGTCGCGGAATGGTTTTAGAAAATTTCGGAAAAAAGGTAAAAAAATGATAGTGGGCAAAGGGGTATGAGAGTTGGTCCAAGATCCTGTCAGGTTGAGCCATATGCCAAATGAAAGAGCATCATGAGCACATCAACTGAGTAGAAGCTCATCGAAATCGGTCCCGGTGATTTCGAGTAATCGACATTTTTATCGATTCGAGTGATTTCCGGTACTTAAAAGTTTTTTTTTACTATGCAAGGTCCTGCAAGGATCAGCGGTATGTCAAATGAAAGAGCTTGATGTAGTCACCGATTACACCGAAGATCATCGAAATCGGTCGCGGTACCCATAGTTTTTTAATCGATTCAAGTTTTTTCGATCAATGACAGCTATTTTTTTTCTCCGAGATCCTGCAAGGATGAGGCATATGCCAAATGAAAGAGCACCATGAGCACAACAATTGTCTAGAGAAGCTCATCGAAATCGGTCCCGGTGATTTCGAGTAATCTGCGTTTTTATCGATTCGAGTGATTTCGGGTAATTACAGGTTATTATTATAATGCAAGGTCCTGCAAGGATCAGCGGTATGTCAAATGAAAGAACTTGATGTAGTCACCAATTACACCGAAGATCATCGAAATCGGTCGCGGTGCCCATAGTTTTTTAATCGATTCAAGTTTTTTCGATTAATGACAGATATTTTTTTTCTCCGAGATCCTGCAAGGATGAGGCATATGCCAAATGAAAGAGCACCATGAGCACAACAATTGTCTAGAGAAGCTCATCGAAATCGGTCCCGGTGATTTCGAGTAATCTGCGTTTTTATCGATTCGAGTGATTTCGGGTAATTACAAGTTTTTTTTACTATGGAAGGTCCTGCAAGGATCAGCGGTTTGTCAAATGAAAGAACTGGATGTAGTCACCGATAAGACCGAAGCTCATCGAAATCGGTCCCGGTGCCCATAGTTTTTTAATCGATTCAAGTTTTTTCGATTAATGACAGATATTTTTTTTCTCCAAGATCCTGCAAGGATGAGGCATATGCCAAATGAAAGAGCACCATGAGCACAACAATTGTCTAGAAGAGCTAATCGAAATCGGTACCGGTGATTTCGAGCAATCGGCGTTTTTATCGATTCGAGTGATTTCGGGTAATTACAAGTTTTTTTACTATGCAAGGTCCTGCAAGGATCAGCGGTATGTCAAATGAAAGAGCTTGATGTAGTCACCAATTACACCGAAGCTCATCGAAATCGGTCCCGGTGCCCATAGTTTTTTAATCGATTCAAGTTTTTTCGATTAATGACAGATATTTTTTTTCTCCGAGATCCTGCAAGGATGAGGCATATGCCAAATGAAAGAGCACCATGAGCACAACAATTGTCTAGAGAAGCTCATCGAAATCGGTCCCGGTGATTTCGAGTAATCGACGTTTTTATCGATTCGAGTGATTTCCGGTACTTAAAAGTTTTTTTTTACTATGCAAGGTCCTGCAAGGATCAGCGCTATGTCAAATGAAAGAACTTGATGTAGTCACCGATTAAACCGAAGATCATCGAAATCGGTCGCGGTGCCCATAGTTTTTTAATCGATTCAAGTTTTTTCGATTAATGACAGCTATTTTTTTTCTCCGAGATCCTGCAAGGATGAGGCATATGTCAAATGAAAGAGCACCATGAGCACAACAATTGTCTAGAAAAGCTCATCGAAATCGGTCCCGGTGATTTCGAGTAATCTGCGTTTTTATCGATTCGAGTGATTTCGGGTAATTACAAGTTTTTTTTACTATGGAAGGTCCTGCAAGGATCAGCGGTAAGTCAAATGAAAGAACTTGATGTAGTCACCAATTACACCGAAGATCATCGAAATCGGTCGCGGTGCCCATAGTTTTTTAATCGATTCAAGTTTTTTCGATTAATGACAGATATTTTTTTTCTCCGAGATCCTGCAAGGATGAGGCATATGCCAAATGAAAGAGCACCATGAGCACAACAATTGTCTAGAGAAGCTCATCGAAATCGGTCCCGGTGATTTCGAGTAATCTGCGTTTTTATCGATTCGAGTGATTTCGGGTAATTACAAGTTTTTTTTACTATGGAAGGTCCTGCAAGGATCAGCGGTATGTCAAATGAAAGAACTTGATGTAGTCACCGATTACACCGAAGCTCATCGAAATCGGTCCCGGTGCCCATAGTTTTTTAATCGATTCAAGTTTTTTCGATTAATGACAGATATTTTTTTTCTCCGAGATCCTGCAAGGATGAGGCATATGCCAAATGAAAGAGCACCATGAGCACAACAATTGTCTAGAGAAGCTCATCGAAATCGGTCCCGGTGATTTCGAGTAATCGACGTTTTTATCGATTCGAGTGATTTCCGGTAATTACAGGTTATTTTTATAATGCAAGGTCCTGCAAGGATCAGCGGTATGTCAAATGAAAGAGCTTGATGTAGTCACCGATTACACCTAAGCTCATCGAAATTGGTCGCGGTGCCCATAATTACCCGAAATCACTCGAATCGATAAAAACGCCGATTGCTCGAAATCACCGGGACCGATTTCGATGAGCTCTTCTAGACAATTGTTGTGCTCATGGTGCTCTTTCATTTGGCATATGCCTCATCCTTGCAGGATCTCGGAGAAAAAAAATAGCTGTCATTAATCGAAAAAACTTGAATCGATTAAAAAACTATGGGCACCGGGACCGATTTCGATGAGCTTCGGTGTAATCGGTGACTACATCAAGCTCTTCCATTTGACATACCGCTGATCCTTGTAGGACCTTCCATAGTAAAAAAAACTTGTAATTACCCGAAATCACTCGAATCGATAAAAACGCAGATTACTCGAAATCACCGGGACCGATTTCGATGAGCTCTTCTAGACAATTGTTGTGCTCATGGTGCTCTTTCATTTGGCATATGCCTCATCCTTGCAGGATCTCGGAGAAAAAAAATAGCTGTCAT
Source organism: Zelleria hepariella (assembly GCA_949319315.1). NCBI lineage: Eukaryota > Metazoa > Arthropoda > Insecta > Lepidoptera > Yponomeutidae > Zelleria > Zelleria hepariella. The sequence goes on along the minus strand of OX439378.1, from coordinate 27,435,648 downwards.
TAATCGAAAAAACTTGAATCGATTAAAAAACTATGGGCACCGGGACCGATTTCGATTAGCTTCGGTGTAATCGGTGACTACATCAAGCTCTTCCATTTGACATACCGCTGATCCTTGCAGGACCTTCCATAGTAAAAAAAACTTGTAATTACCCGAAATCACTCGAATCGATAAAAACGCAGATTACTCGAAATCACCGGGACCGATTTCGATGAGCTCTTCTAGACAATTGTTGTGCTCATGGTGCTCTTTCATTTGGCATATGCCTCATCCTTGCAGGATCTCGGAGAAAAAAAATAGCTGTCATTAATCGAAAAAACTTGAATCGATTAAAAAACTATGGGCACCGGGACCGATTTCGATGAGCTTCGGTGTAATCGGTGACTACATCAAGCTCTTCCATTTGACATACCGCTGATCCTTGCAGGACCTTCCATAGTAAAAAAAACTTGTAATTACCCGAAATCACTCGAATCGATAAAAACGCAGATTACTCGAAATCACCGGGACCGATTTCGATGAGCTCTTCTAGACAATTGTTGTGCTCATGGTGCTCTTTCATTTGGCATATGCCTCATCCTTGCAGGATCTCGGAGAAAAAAAAAATCTGTCATTAATCGAAAAAACTTGAATCGATTAAAAAACTATGGGCACCGGGACCGATTTCGATGAGCTTCGGTGTAATCGGTGACTACATCAAGCTCTTCCATTTGACATACCGCTGATCCTTGTAGGACCTTCCATAGTAAAAAAAACTTGTAATTACCCGAAATCACTCGAATCGATAAAAACGCAGATTACTCGAAATCACCGGGACCGATTTCGATGAGCTCTTCTAGACAATTGTTGTGCTCATGGTGCTCTTTCATTTGGCATATGCCTCATCCTTGCAGGATCTCGGAGAAAAAAAATAGCTGTCATTAATCGAAAAAACTTGAATCGATTAAAAAACTATGGGCACCGGGACCGATTTCGATGAGCTTCGGTGTAATCGGTGACTACATCAAGCTCTTTCATTTGACATACCGCTGATCCTTGCAGGACCTTCCATAGTAAAAAAAACTTGTAATTACCCGAAATCACTCGAATCGATAAAAACGCAGATTACTCGAAATCACCGGGACCGATTTCGATGAGCTCTTCTAGACAATTGTTGTGCTCATGGTGCTCTTTCATTTGGCATATGCCTCATCCTTGCAGGATCTCGGAGAAAAAAAATAGCTGTCATTAATCGAAAAAACTTGAATCGATTAAAAAACTATGGGCACCGGGACCGATTTCGATGAGCTTCGGTGTAATCGGTGACTACATCAAGCTCTTCCATTTGACATACCGCTGATCCTTGCAGGACCTTCCATAGTAAAAAAAACTTGTAATTACCCGAAATCACTCGAATCGATAAAAACGCAGATTACTCGAAATCACCGGGACCGATTTCGATGAGCTCTTCTAGACAATTGTTGTGCTCATGGTGCTCTTTCATTTGGCATATGCCTCATACTTGCAGGATCTCGGAGAAAAAAAAAATCTGTCATTAATCGAAAAAACTTGAATCGATTAAAAAACTATGGGCACCGGGACCGATTTCGATGAGCTTCGGTGTAATCGGTGACTACATCAAGCTCTTCCATTTGACATACCGCTGATCCTTGTAGGACCTTCCATAGTAAAAAAAACTTGTAATTACCCGAAATCACTCGAATCGATAAAAACGCAGATTACTCGAAATCACCGGGACCGATTTCGATGAGCTCTTCTAGACAATTGTTGTGCTCATGGTGCTCTTTCATTTGGCATATGCCTCATCCTTGCAGGATCTCGGAGAAAAAAAATAGCTGTCATTAATCGAAAAAACTTGAATCGATTAAAAAACTATGGGCACCGGGACCGATTTCGATTAGCTTCGGTGTAATCGGTGACTACATCAAGCTCTTCCATTTGACATACCGCTGATCCTTGCAGGACCTTCCATAGTAAAAAAAACTTGTAATTACCCGAAATCACTCGAATCGATAAAAACGCAGATTACTCGAAATCACCGGGACCGATTTCGATGAGCTCTTCTAGACAATTGTTGTGCTCATGGTGCTCTTTCATTTGGCATATGCCTCATCCTTGCAGGATCTCGGAGAAAAAAAATAGCTGTCATTAATCGAAAAAACTTGAATCGATTAAAAAACTATGGGCACCGGGACCGATTTCGATGAGCTTCGGTGTAATCGGTGACTACATCAAGCTCTTCCATTTGACATACCGCTGATCCTTGCAGGACCTTCCATAGTAAAAAAAACTTGTAATTACCCGAAATCACTCGAATCGATAAAAACGCAGATTACTCGAAATCACCGGGACCGATTTCGATGAGCTCTTCTAGACAATTGTTGTGCTCATGATGCTCTTTCATTTGGCATATGCCTCATCCTTGCAGGATCTCGGAGAAAAAAAAAATCTGTCATTAATCGAAAAAACTTGAATCGATTAAAAAACTATGGGCACCGGGACCGATTTCGATGAGCTTCGGTGTAATCGGTGACTACATCAAGCTCTTCCATTTGACATACCGCTGATCCTTGTAGGACCTTCCATAGTAAAAAAAACTTGTAATTACCCGAAATCACTCGAATCGATAAAAACGCAGATTACTCGAAATCACCGGGACCGATTTCGATGAGCTCTTCTAGACAATTGTTGTGCTCATGGTGCTCTTTCATTTGGCATATGCCTCATCCTTGCAGGATCTCGGAGAAAAAAAATAGCTGTCATTAATCGAAAAAACTTGAATCGATTAAAAAACTATGGGCACCGGGACCGATTTCGATGAGCTTCGGTGTAATCGGTGACTACATCAAGCTCTTCCATTTGACATACCGCTGATCCTTGCAGGACCTTCCATAGTAAAAAAAACTTGTAATTACCCGAAATCACTCGAATCGATAAAAACGCAGATTACTCGAAATCACCGGGACCGATTTCGATGAGCTCTTCTAGACAATTGTTGTGCTCATGGTGCTCTTTCATTTGGCATATGCCTCATCCTTACAGGATCTTGGACCACATTCGCCCACTATCCTTTGAACTCGACGCCCTAATAAAATAAAAAAAAGGAACTCTTTCAACTTTTAGCGTTGCCTAGCAACGGGTTGTTGATTTTATGACACTTCAAGAAGACACGATTTGTAATCAACAACCCGTTGCTAGGCAACGCCACATACTCCTTTGTGAAGAAGCAAAGAAGAAGGAAACTCATTTCACTAACCTCTATGTAGGTACCTATTGTTTATCACGCATGGTTAACAAAATCATTTCCTCGCTTCTGTGAGATGAAAAGTTTTGCGTTTCGCACGAATGCAATATTATTTGCGTCTCGAGCTTCTGAATACCTCGCTACGCTCAGGTTTATTTTTTTGAACCACTCGCTACGCTCAGGTTTCTTTTTTTGAACCACTCGATACGCTCGTGGATCAATTTTAGAAATCTTCGCTAGCTCGGTATTCAATACAAGCACACGCCGCAAACAATAATTTTGCATTCTTGCATAACAAATAACTATTATTGTCGTCAAACAAAAATCGCTAAAGGTTTAGCTACACTGTGAAAATGTAGCTTTTCCCGCCACGCTACTTTCTTGAAACATTAGTGCGTGAGTCCGAGGTGTACTCGGTGTACTTGGCCGATTGTTTTTTTTTTATGGTACAGTCAGAGACACACTGCGCGGTAACTCGCTAAGATCTAGCAAGGGGTGTCGGCAATAGTCTAGGATACCCCATGGTAGCACGGCCTAAGGGCGCCAATCGAACAAAAATGGGTATCCTAGTTTGTGGCCGACTGTACAAAGGCGCTTGTACTTCTGAATGTACCAGCAGTTTAGCCAGTGCCTAACTAGTGTACTGGCGGGTGTAATCACAGTAATCAGTCGCTCAGTGGGCCAGCCTGTGGCGATCCGTCACCCGGGCTCGGCTAACGGATATTTATGGCTCCGAAGGTGCTCTAATGAACTACGAGCCTAATAATGCTTGCTCGGAACATGGCTCTATAAAGGCTTAGTTAGACAAGGAGACAATTGACAAACTGTACAGGGCACGCGTGGTGATTAAGCCCAAACTCAAGCCAAACTCTCTCTCAGAGAGTTCTGCGCCTCTATTATCTAGGAAATCCACTCAACCTTTGAGCGGCAAAACACTCGAAAATAGCCCTTATTAAAATTAACTATCTTTTTTTTTACATTAAAAACGTTTTTTTTTTACGATGGATATTTTATAGAATACAGGGGCTGTACCTAGCTAAGGGGGCATGTACAGACCATAATGTTTTTTTTTATGCGAAGTTAGGTTTGTAGAATATTAAAGAGGCAATACGGCGTTAGTTGATAGCGGCGGCCGAGAAAACTAATTAACATCTTGACTAACAGGATTTTTTTATAGTTGTACCCCAAAGACATTCCAACAGGCATCCCATTCCTCCTTTTGACCTAATCTCTCTAGGTATCTCCAAACCTCCCTACAGGGCCACCCTGAGTCGCCACTGTGCTCTTTTTTTGTCCGTTAGTTAATTACTTTACTTGCTGCTCGAAGCAAAGAGGTCGCAAGATTACCGCAGACGTTGCGTCCGTCACGAGAGATTCGTTGCGAAGGTTTTTGCGATGGCGACGTGGTGCGAATAGAAATACTGTCCAGTAGGTCTGCGTCTCTATTATGTAAAAAAAAACACCCAACCGTCGAGCCTCAAAACACTCGAAATGAGCACTGTTAATATTCCCATTGTTGAAAGTTAAAAAAAAACATTGTTTATTTCAATTAGATCTATTTTCCCGCATTAAATCGGCTTTGATGGTGAATAATATTAATAATAATGTTACACTTTATTGCACAAAAACTAAAAGAAACACTTAACTAACAGTGAGTGATTTTTTAGGGAATAGGTTTAGCTACCCATCAGAATATTCAGAATCGTTAAGCCATGTCAGGGGCTTTGTGGCCGGTTTCACTAGCTACGGATCGTTAGCTTGAAGAAAAGAAGCATGGTGAAGAAACTCCAAAGATCTCTTTTCAATATAGTGCCTAAAAATATTTCGCCCGTGCTCTCTTTCGGTAAAACCTTCTAAGCCTCCCCAGTCTTCTGAGCGGCGCAGGGGTAGCTAATGAAAGGCCCGCGGGACCATTAATCTAGTCCGCGACAGGCCGCGTCTAGCCCACCGTTGTGTATTTCTGGATTTACACGAGCATTACTCGCCAACTTGGATGCTGGGACCTAGTTGTGTGTGTTGGACGTCTGGAAGTGGAAAGACAATATTTTCTCGACCAAGGCTTTTTGTTGTACAAACCTTTTAAGTTTGCTATTGTGAACGTCTTTTGTTAACAAGGCCAGAAAATTTCGAATCTAGTTGGAGGTTTTTGTTCTGATGTTTGCTCAACTATTTACCTATTTCCACACGAGCGATATTCATAGACTATCCTGTTACGTCTATTGCGTCCATATCTCCAAAGGGGAAATTGAAATCATAAATTTGTGACTTGCAAAGAAGAAGAGAGAGTGAGAGAGTGAGTGAGTGAGTGTGTCTTGCTAGAGTGATCACTGACCCTAGTCCCGTTTCCCCGTTAGTGTTATTTTTAGCCCTGTGAGCCACATTTACATAACATGGGAGTGAGTGAATTAAAAAGTGTAATTGAAGACGAACGCGGTCTACCGCTGCACTAAATTAGTTCTAACGAACAAACCTTCTGAGGAAGGCAAAATGAGTTTGTCTCTTTTATTCCCAACTGTCCCCTTCGAAGTTGCCACGGGGTTTGAAATAAATTGAATTGCATTTAACGTAGGAGCCTCCTGTAAGCTCAGTAACTCAGTGCGCAAATCCTTACGTGGGGTTAATTTTTAAGAATAAGTACTAAGCTTGCATATAGCCTTAGGAGCCTACTTTAGGGTTACCTACCCCGTAATGATGTGTACAGTGAGAAGATGGTGGCGCTACAGTTGGCGCCTACCACTTTATGTAAGCCTGGTACTTTTTCATCAAATATCTTCAAATCTCGTGGCGAGCTCGAGGGGGACCGTTGGGAAATTATAGTAAGAGTGCTATTTGCCACCGGGGTGGTTAACGCCACTAACTATTCCCAACCAAGCCAAGCGCGACGAGCTAAAGGCCCCACCACCGGCGGCCACGGTCATGGTGCCTTGACGTGCGCCCAATGTGCCCGCACTTTCGGCTACACCAGTCACCTGAGGCCCTCAACCAGCGTAACCCTCAACCATAAAAATTAGAGTCCTGTAAGCGGTCGCTATGGCCGTATACGGCTAGGACAATACCTATATTCCCAACCACCACTTTGGTGGCAATGTCGAAGAGGACAGTTGGGAATACGGGTTTATCTCAGGTCCTGCCCTACCCCCCGCAGCGCTGGCGTGATATTAAATTCCTCTCGTCCTTTGCACGTAATTTCGTTAATTACAGATGTGCCCGCTTAGTCCCTCTGCGCACAGAACGCGAATGGAAAGAAGGGTGCCTTCACTTCAGCTGCATAACTGCATTAACGTCAGTCTCGGAAACTTTTCCTGTGGCGCTTTCAAGTTTGGTTTGCCGAAGTTAAAAAGTTTACATGTTTTGGTTTGATTTTAGGGTGTCTCAGGAAAGTAGATCAACTGGTTCCTGGTTTGAGTCCCCAAAGAGAACTGACTTTTCTTTTATTTGCGTTACATACATTTATAATATTATAGTGTAAGACTATTTGGTAAATAAAATGTAAGATAACTGGTGAGTTGGCTCCGTGCGTATTTGCTGGGAGGATCAAATTGTTTTGGGCAAGCCATGTAAAAATTTAGTTTAGTACTTTAACAGATTACTATAGGACTTTTCAAGTAAATATTTCACAACATTCCTAGCTAAACATCGTGCTCACACGAGCAGTATTCGCTCCCCGCGTCACGCAAACCATCTGTTATTTCTTATTAGGTGTAATCCCTTTGTTTTTATTGGGGATTTCCCTGAACCCTTCCTTCGCGTGCATAAGTACCGGTCTTAATTAAAACAAACATACCGCTCCACTGTTCGGCAATCAATAAAAATGTCTTTACACGTCCACGCCTTGGGTTGAGCTTCAGAGTTGCGGAATAACCGTATAAGCCTTGATCAAACGATTAGGGTTTCGGACTTCAAATGTGTATGATTAAACTGAAGCCTTCAGAATAATGTTTAAATAGCTTTATTCCTGAAACACGTCAAGTTCTAAATGTGATTTCCAACAACTTTTGTTATATGACTTTTCGAATAAAGCCGTCTGAAGACTGCTTCAGACGGCATACAGCTAAGTCAGATACAGCTGGTCCGTTTTCGGGAAGATAATTTGTAAATATTTTAAATTTTAATATTATTGTGCTATTTTTGTGTTTCCCGAAATAAATATTTTTTCAATTTCAATTTCAATTCAATAGCTCGATACTTTTTATTCATTGTCCGTTTCTAATTCTTTAAAAGTTTACGGTTTTACCATTTCAGCGCTTCCTGCGCGGCGGATAAAGCTATTTAAAATTCACCCTGTATATTCCGAATGGTTCAGTTGGGTCAATGTCTAACCGTGTAGCCTGTACAAGTGTACATGTCCCACTAGCTGTACAAAGGGATTCTCTTAGAGAGAGAATTCGGGATTAATCACCACGCACCACTGCTGTTTGATTTTAAATATTGTATTTGCTTTTATTTTAAAAGTGGTTGTGCGGTTATTGATTTCCACACATTCTCAGGTTTAGGTGTAGTTGAACAGCATACAATTTGTGAAAATCAAACAAAGCATTAAGGCACAATAGGACGCACAACTAGCACCTCAAATGAAAAAAAAAATCATATCTTCTTTTTGGATGCGTTTTTAGCAAAAAACGCACCTGCGATTTCTTAACAATTTTTAGGAAAAAGGTGAGGTTCGGATTTAATAACATGTTTCGCAGGACAAAATGAGCATTGCGTTGGTTCCGATTATAGCTTGTCAATGCATACGATAAGCCAAATTATTCGTAGCCGGTGCATTTTGCGAACCAGCCACAATTTCAGCTGTGTTTAACATATTTTAATCCAATAACCATAGCCTCTCGCCTCGTGCGCTCGGAATCCAATCATAATAATTTTAAATTTTAAACGCCGCCGAGCATTTCTTTCATGCCGATAATTTTAGTTCGACACGTAGCAGCAACGGCAAAATGAATGCGGAACAAAAAAGACGTCGACGTTGCTATTATAAGTTTATACAACGTGTTACAAATTGTCCTTACTGCTTTTAGAAAAAAAAACAACTTTTAAAGTAAATATATTTTTCTGAAGTTTTTTTTATGTTGGATTTAGTTCGAAACACAAATGTTAGTACGATAGAACATAGTACAGTCTGCGATACACTAGCTAGGGTAACCTAGCTTAGTGTGTCTTCTGATGGCTAAAATACAGCGCTTTGAAGCCTTAGTTTCTTTAAAATATGGAATTTTGATTCATGATTGTGGCTGAAGCAGTTAGAAGCCAACTCCGAACTTATTTCGTCCTTCAAAACACAGTCTGTCCAACTCGCGAGTTAATACCAAAGTTGGAGCATTCAAAGATGATTCGCAATGAAGCAAAGTCGTCTCTAAAAACAGCGGCAATACCGTGAAGTACTATAAAGTCCGAGAAGAGCACTCAATTCCTCCGGGGAAAGGAAACTCGTTCCATAACGCGAATGGTTCGAAATCTTATTACTTTTCTTGGAATTTCTACAATGTACAACCAGGGGGCTAATTCCCGGAATCTCGCATTCGACACATCTCGAAGGAAAAACCTTATATCATTTCGATCTCGACTGCTCCCGACCACTCACTCACTCAGTCATGTCGAGCGAAGAAGGCAAACATCTCGCAGAAATCTCGTGCCTTATGTCGAGGATGACTTCGTGAGAATAGGAGATGTGACATTTGCCGCAAAATGAGATGTGTAGCGGGAAATGCACAATTTTCAGACTAAAAAGAGTCGGACGGGGCTCAATTTATCGCGCTCCTGAGGTCGATAAAAATCACCGTGGTGACATTTTTACGTATATGCCAATCGCAATAGGGGCTGAAATTGCTGTACAATATTGCTGATCGAATCTGTTTTGTGTTATCAAGCTTCAGCTCTTGTTGTGGTTTTCTTTATTTCCTCAGTATTTTCATGTCTTAAAACTGGTCATCGAGCCACGAGAAAAATATAAAGTCGAATACATACAGAAATGAAGTCATGATTCCATCCACCTTTGATCGAGTGTATTTTCAACGCTCGGAGTATAGGTAATACTCTTTGCTCATAAAGTGTTTAGGTACCTACCTGAAACAAAAGAAAAATAACAATTTGAATAAAGAACAGGCAATTGGTTGTGTTAAACACTTATTAAGTAGTTAAATACCTAACAAGGTGGGGTTGAAAATTTTTAAGAGTACCTTTATAAGTGAGATTTGTATTATCTTGGGTCCTTAGATCGGTGTTATTACGTTGTAAATACGAGGACTTGTTGAAAGAAAAAACAAACCTATCCTAATGAATCCTTTTTTGTGTCATAAATTGCATCGGTAACGGAAAAAAAACCACTAGATGGGTGAAGAGACCACTCGGCGCTTCAGTGCCTGGGACATTGTTTTAGATGGAGTAGACTTGCCCAACACCTATAGCATCCTGACAGCTTACACGGCCTAGCCCACAGGTATTATTTATTTATTTCTTTATTTGGTTCTATGGAGAACCAACGGCTAAGAAAAATTGTATAGAAACTATGGTATAAACATGAAGCCATGAGGTATTGACTAGTCTTTCTTGTGGTAACGGAAAGGTAATCAATCAGTTACATTGACAGGAAACGTGTGCATAGATTGCCACGTACGGATCAACTTGGGTTTAGAATCAGCTTTATACATATGTTTTAGTTTAGTACTTAAACTTTACTTTAATCCCACCGCTACCAAAAACCTCGAACTCAAACTAACTAAACGATGTCGTCACAAAAAAGTAACAAAATCGCTATGAACTACTATTACCCGCGGCCATAATGGGAGAAGTTGTCAGCAAATGACACCCGGGATTCAAACCTGCTACCCTCATTCACCGTCATTCATTACAGACAATTCTGCCTACATTTGTGTGATTTATTTCAAAGTTTTGCTTTTAAACACAATGTCAAATGCTGTGGGCTAGGCTGACTAAGCGAGGGTTGTACGCTGGGCAATTTTTAAATTGCTTCATGCTGGAGCATTTTTACTTGTATAAGTAATTCAAACACCTGTTATACAGGGTGTTTGGTGAAAGTTCCCGTGACACTGAAAGGGATCGCTTAACTTATCGATACAAGCAACTTTTACAATGGGACCAAATGCAATATTTGGAGCAAAAAACAGCTGTTCCATACTAAAATTCGATACTTTCTGCAACAACTGCATGGATCAGCTGATATTTTTTCGAGATTTCACACTTGGCCCCTAGTAAATAAATAAATATTTTATTTCTAATACTATATTTCCATATTTGTGTAGTAAAAGTTGCTCTTAATGGTGAGTTGAGCGACCCCTTTCAGTGACACAGGACCTTTTTGAAACACCCTGTATTCGATTATAGGAAGATAATTAAAGAGCCGCCGTCGTCGGAAAACATTTACAATAGTCGCCTGGGAGTCGCCTCATTTCCCGCCATTTTTTCCCGGGAGCCCGACCTGTACAGAGCTGGGAAGATAGTGATTCGAAGTTCTACTCCATATTGTTTTGTGCTGAAGATTGGAAAAAAAACTGTCTTAGAAGAAGTGAGAATAGTGGCCCCAAAGGCACCAACGTCCGTCCAACAGGATGACTAGAAGTTAACCAGCTTCACCAAGCTCCACCAAAGAAAATAATTATAGCCAATTATAGCGGGGCAACGCCGCCAGGCTTCAGGGGCACCCTTCCGAGCTACGGCGGCGATCTGGCCCAATTTTTTTATTTAAATTAAGTAGGATAAATTAGTAGTTTTCTTTTTTTTTATTTCTGATTACTTTAGTTATGTACTGTTAATTTCGTTTAATAAATTATTTTTCCCAGTGAAGCTGGCCAAATAATTGATATTTATTTATTTGTTGTCCGAAAATTATTTTCTATTAAATCGCGGTTGTTAAAAGTTTAAGAACACGTTTTTTTATTCTCGTTTCCTTCCTTCTATATTTTACATCACTTTCATTTAATTCACTCACAACTCTTCCACTCGCTAATGTGTAGGAAAACATCGTGAGGAAACCTGAGTGAGGCTTTTTTAACGCGAAAATCGCCAATCTGCATTGAGCACGCGTGGTGATTAAGCTCGAACTCTCTTTCTGAGGCCTTTACCCAGCAGTGGGACATGTACAATTGTACAGGAAAGATCTTACTTACAACTCTTTTATACTGCTATTCTAGCGACTCAGCAGAAGTCTCTTTAGTTCGGTGACTGAGACAGGACCTTTTGACATCGACGGCGACAAAGTTGAAACAATGTAAGTATTTTTGAGGCCGTTTTAGATCGCTTTGACAACTTTATAGCTGGGGAGCTACTGAAAAATCAACCAACATACTCGTAAAAGGCTGGAAGTATCGATGTAGACTGCTTACGATTTTCATAAGCCGGGCGTGGTTGAACAGTTGAACATTTTTGTTTTGAAAATAACTTATCGTACAATGCAAATTTTCAACCATCTCACTCAACCGAGCGGTTCTACCGCCTCTCTTTTCCACCCATATACCTGGGCAGGTAAGTAAATTTACGATAAAATCATTTTCTCTCCGCTCTCCGCGCCTCACGAATGTTTTTTATCCGAATTCATGCGGAAAACCGGGTTAAACCGACCTATCGTCGTGTGAGCGGAAAACAAGGATCCCACAAAAACATTCTGTAAAAAACTAGCCAGGTCTCGATGGATGCTTGTTTATCTCTAAAAAGTAATGAAATCTAGACAAAGTCGTGCCAAGTCTAAGGTTCCTTACTGCGATTTCTTTATTATTATAGTTAATGTTGTGTGACTAGGCCGTTGAAGGGTACACAAGCAATAAATGCGAAGCTTTGCTTTCGCTTAACTTCGGAACTAAATGACCTCGGTACAGACTTGAAATTTTGGATTTTAAGTATGTGATTATAGCTTATTGGATGACGAAAATTTCTGCGTTCTGGTCTTATCCAGAGGTTCTCAAATAGGGGCCTAAAAATGCGGCGAAATGGTTCCAGTAAAGGATGGTACGGCAGTTTTTGCTTCGCGCTCGACCTGGCGGGGGCACTACCGTACCCCCAGATGGTGGAGGTATAACTACCATACTTAGTACCCAGTACCTTTTTGGCCCCAGCTAGCGGCTTGGTTATTGCAATTATGGCATACTAGCTTTTGCCCGCGACTTCGTTCGCGTGGACCACAGAAAAAGGATAATTATGTGCTTTACTTTGCTCCTAATCGTAAAAGCGTGATAATATATTGTAGCCTATGTGTTATTCTGATGTCTATATAAGCTATCTCTATTCCAAATTTCATCCAAATCCGTTCAGCCGTTTAGCGTGAAAGCGTAACAAACAAACTTACATTAGCATTTACAATATTAGTAGGGTTAGAAACCATGGTGGGAGGCCCTAGCGCCAGGTTGTTTATACAGGGTGCAATCGAATTCGATAGCGAAATTTTAAGTAGGCTGTCTACTGATCACTACAAACAACTTGTACTCAGTGGCAAAAAAAAATGGAGCGAAAACAATATCAGCTGTTCCATATATTTGGTGCAGTACTGAATCTATGTATGGAACAGCTGACTGCTGATATATGTTATCGATTGTGATTAAAGTCGCAATCACGATCACAATCCCGATGCCTTTGAAAGGAATCGCGATATACAGGGTGTTAAAAGACCGCCGACAGACACGAAAAGCACGCATACTAGACACAAACGATGTAGGTACTTGTTAAAACTTAAACTTTCGTAAGCACTGCACATTTTTATATCGCTTTAACGGTTTCACTTACTAAGTGAAACCGTTAAAGCGATATAAAAATAGGTACTTGTTAGATATTTTTTTGCTGGGAAATGATTTTGGTTTTTTATTTGATATAATAATATGATACTGAATACATTTCTGCAAAAAAAAGTTATCAAAAGTCCAACTTTGAACCCCGATATGTTAAAGTAAAATATGATGAGGAAAATACGTGGTTTCCCGTTTTGTTTTGGTGTCTTTTAACACCCTGTATTTAAAAGTTAGACCATAATTGGCTAGCGTGTCCTTTCATAGCAACGAAGCCGCAAAACTTCGCGGATTTCACGATTTTTTGTCACAACCAACTTTCGCAATCGACTTCTTTTCTTTGACCAAGTTTCCAGACCAAACTTCCGCTAAGGACGCGGCTGAAAAAAGGCTTGAGCGCTCGCGGGTTTTATTGAGATTTTATTTTATGAGAATCAGTCAGGTGGCTCATTTGAAGCATTCGCTATATTCAGTAAAAATACAACGTGTTACAAAAGGTCCTAACTCTTATTACAAGATGACAATGAGCAGTTTTCAAAGAACAAATTCAAAGCAGTGCATAGATGGCGTTTACAAATTCAAAGTAGTTCATAGATGGTTTTTACAGGCGTGGCCATAGAAGAACCGGAATACGGCTGACAATGTATGAACTGATTTGAATGTGTGCTTCATTTTGTAAAAAAAAGTTGAGAAAACAGTTTTGAGAAAACTGGGATTTAATAATTTGAAAGGTCACTTCACATATTTAGTGTGATTGGAGAGCTACGAGATAAAACTTACACCTTATAAATTTATACAGAGCGTTCAGTGGCACCTCACTCACACTAGATGGGCCAAGTGACAACTCGGACGCTGCAGTGCCTGGGACATTGTTTTACGAGATGCTGTAGGTTTAAATCATCAACAATAGATGTAGTTTTAGTCTTCAATCCCTCAAAATCTCTTACTTGTGTAGCGTTTTGAAAGGGTTTGAAGGTCAGTTCCGTGTCAAGGTTTGAGTAGGGTCCGGCGAAGGTAAGTTTGACTAATGTCCCAATCACTAGCACAAAGCAGCTTCAAGGGGCACTCATCACCGTCCCCCCCACCCCCGGTGTCGGTTGGCAACAGGGGGCAGTGGTGACCTGCGTTCCCGTAGTGTTTAGTTGAAGGCGCAGACGGCTAGAAGTGTGTTAGATGATAACACTATGGTGCAGGGCAGTTTGAGGTTTAATGAGCAAAATCTAGAAGCACGATATGAGTTTCATAATAATTCGATTCGATGTTTAGTAAAAACAAAGGTCTAAACTACAACCAATTCGTTCTATACGACTACGCCAAAAAACAACTTCCAAAGAATCAGATATCTTGGGTCTTTAATATAATATTTTGACCAAAGCACAGACAGAGAAAATAAAACTATAAATAGTAATGAATAAAATTCTCTAGAAGGAAGCAGTAAGGGTAACGACACAATATTTTACAACCTTACAACGACTTATACTTAATACAATTAACCTTACAGTGACGATTTTTATAAAAGAAATGACGTCAAGCAAGACACTTAGAGAGGATCTAAAGAGATGAAATTGAGAGACTGATAATTTCACTCGAGTCGCGACTTTCTAATTTCTCGTTGAGGGAAGGCCTGTGTCCAGCGGCCGTAGCACGTATATGTCGCGCGCGACATTTTACGTGGCGGCGGCGCGCGCGCGACTTTGGGTCGCAAATGCGAGCATGAGCTTATGCGTGACCAAAATCTATGCCATTTAATCATATTTAAAATTCCGTGGCAAAATAGCTCTTGCTACAGGATTAATAAGAAAAATCGCAAATTGTTGAATAAGTCGCGGCCTCGGGAGACGTTGATATAAATGGTGCGTCGAAATGTCAAAAAAGTCACAAAAAGTCGCGCGCGTGTTTTTTAGCTCTATTGCGCATGCTCCATGCGCGGGTTACTTTAACATGGTGCAGCGCGCGCACTAGTAAGCTTTATAAAACAAGTGACAAATGAAGAACCCCGCGCGCGACTTCTAACATGCTACGGCCGCTAGTCCTATACTCGTATAGTCTCTTGAAACATCTAATTTGGTCCGTGTAGTCCGTGAAAATGCCAGATTTGGACAGTCTTTTTTTTCAGTCTATTAAAATTATAATTAATCTTTTTTAAGTCAAAGACAAAGTTTTTTATTTAATACGCCATACATTAATTATTTACATTGAACGAAAGATTTTTAAGATACAATCTCGCCAAACTGCAAACCAACCCTTGGTCTCGCACAGGTAGGTGTCTGATATGGATGAGGCGGCTATCGGAGTTACAAAGGGGTGATCTACGGCCCGTCGTCGTCGGACAAAGCGCTGGATTGTGCGGCGCACAGTGACGGAATAGAGCAGGGGAACGACTCGGTCGTGTTCTTAAAATCAGTACCTACGCTAGCTCGCGACTTTCGTTTTACGACAATAAACTATATTACTTTAATTATTATAACAACAAATAAACAATAATTATTTATAATTCAACTGATAATAAGATTTAACAAAACTACTAGTTTTTTGGCCAATACCGTACCTTGGTTTTTCGAGCAAAAAAACAGATCAGCGTAAGTACTGTTGTTGGAAGACAGGTAGTCAAAAAACCGGCTTGTCAGTGAGATAAACTCGTTTTGGAAATGGCCAAGCCCTGCCATGTTGTGGAGTGCTATAATACAAATTACAACCCACACTAAATAAACTATTAATTTGTATTACTTTCTAATCTGTGGAAAAATGAGAAATTTGTCAGCCATGAGCCATCAGCGCCATTTATCAAATGCTTTAAATACAGCTTGAAAACGGCTCATGGAACTCGATGATGACACGTTCGTGTTATGATTTTATGGATATCGCGCGAATGTCAATTAGGAAACCTAATCCGTGTGCATCCGCGAACAACACTTGCGCGAACTTGTAAGGATCGCGTGGTGGAGTTCAATTAGGACGGGATTTTAGCCGCGTTCCGGTCGTTTGTTTGTAGATAAACTACTGTATATTCCTACAGAGAGTCCGGGGAGTGTCTGGTGAAATATGCGCGTAATACCCGGTCCGGGGCGGCGGCCCGGTTCACATATCGATAGATCAGAAAAACCGTGTTTTCACTGATTTATTGGCAATGTTACGGAGTACCTATTTTGTTTTCTTTCGAATAAAACGGGCAATATGTGGCTTCAATACAATGGCCGGTAACAGCCATACCTGTTAGCCTATGTAATATTGTAGTTTGTAGTTATGCCCGATTGTTGTTTCAGCCACTCTCGATTGTTGTGGCATAGTGCATCCTTTTCTAAGCGACATCTAAGAGAAGTTCGCCGTGAAGTTGCCGTGACGCGCCAGCAATATTTCACGCAGCTGAGTACATATTATACAGGGTGTTTCAGAAAGGTCATGTGACACTGAAAGGGCTCGTTTAAATAACCTCATCAAAACAAGCAACTTTTAATATGGAGCCAACTGCGAAATCTCGAAAAAAATATCAGCTTTTCCATACTAAAATTCGAAATGCTTTCCAATAAGGTTTAACTAAACACTTAATAAGAATTTAAATAAATTCCAAAAAAAAGATACCTACTGTACCAAATGTATGGAGCAACTGATATTTTTTCGCGATTGATATTGGTTAACAACTGTCACGACGTTTAATTCAAGGAGTTGCATGAAAAGCTCCTTACAAGAAGAAACACTTTGATGTGGCCGGGTTCCGCCGCGAGACGTCCCTCGTCTCGGCGGAACAGAATCTATCAGTTTTATGAGCCAATTTGTAATAAAAACACCTTTTTGTGGAACTTCCACCTAAGCCTGGGCGCAAGGCCGCGGGTGGCGACACACACTGGGGACGACCAAAAGGCACAGGCTCCCCCACACAGGCGCGTTTTTGCGTCTGCGTTATGTCTCCAGTACATTTTGTATTAGGATCGCCATGGAGTTACACGCTGCTGCGGTAGGAACGCAATGGCATTCCCAATACAAAATGTACTGAAAACAAAATATGTCGCAATAACGCATCCGATCTTACCGAACCGATAAAACGCACCAGTGTGAAGCCTTAATTCTTACAAAGATTGTCGATTCAATGTATTTTCAGTAGAGATCATCATGATCATCATCATTAACAGTTTATATTGCTCCATTTCTGGACATAGGCCTTTTTCCATCCACATTATTTTTTCGTACAAGGCTGGGAGTTTCTAGGCTGCTTAGACTCCGCTGATTACGTAATCACTATTATTATTGGCCGAGCAGGGTTCAAAGTGCGTTTTTTATAACTTAGAAAGTGTATATTTTTTCTATAGATACATAGATAGATAGAGAACACTTTTTTGTACACCAGAAAAAACAAGAATAATGTTTTAGGTACAAATAAGATTCGTCCGATACCATTTGGGCCTCTGCCGGAATTTTTATAACATTAACAATACTGCGTCTTCCTACTTCCCGCGGTGGGAGGGCATCAATGGCGGCCACTTCCGGCCCGTGAGAGCGCCACGTCACTTCCGGTGCGGCTATGGAAACGGAACGGAAATACATTTTGAAGCGCGTGAATAATGGAAAGGAGGCGCGGAAAATCCGCTCGGTTCTGAAGCCACTGCGGAGGCTTTGGCACCAAGATTTTGAGCTATATTCCTAAAAGCCTGCCGCCGAAAATTACATTGAGATCTATTCAGAATGTCGATATATGACTGTATATACGGCACCTCATTTTACGAATAAGCGTTTGGCTACAATTACTTAGTTAGAGGGTTGTCGGAAATCATTGGTAGGTCTGTAGGTAGTCGCTTGCTACTTGGTCACCATGTGATTAGATGAGCTCCCGATCGATCCATACTCACTTACTTACTTACTACGCTGGCTCATCGACCCGAAGTGGATCTTGGCCTCCGCAACCAAAAGACGCCATCTCTCTCTGTCCTGCGCCACTGGGCCTCAAATCTTCCACCTTTAGTCCGCGCAAGTCCTTTGAGACTTCGTCAATTTAGCGATACTTGGGACGTTCAACTGGTCGACGTCCAGAAGGTTGCCTTTCGTATGCTCTTGTGGCTGCCCGATCCTCTCACATTCTTTCTACGTAACCGAGCCAGCGGAGTCTTGCAGATATATTTGCAGATATAAAAGCTTAGGTCCCGTGGTACCTTAGCTTTTTTTGACAGTTCATTACTCGACTCTTGAGAATTTCCTCAACTCGGTTAAAAAACTTGCTCGAGTGAAGTAAACATTTGACAGTTCATCACTCCACTCGAATGAGAAACTCTTATGAGTATGAGTGGAGTCGAGTTTCGAGTGAAGGGACGACTTGGAATACGGGTGTTAGTCTCGATCAATGATCGTTTGTAAATTTGTAACCTGTCTTTCCATTTCCATGTTTCATTGTGAACCATAAAAGCTAAGCCCATAGTATGCCGGCGCAAGTACCTCTTTGTTGCCTTTTTGTTGGCTCAGCGCAGTTGTTGGTACATTGTTAGAGCGGATTGACTTAAGCTGTTTGTGGACACCCAGCAAAATGCACGAAGCCGCAGGAAAGCATTCTACCTGGAAGGGTATATCAGACGGTCACAGGAAAACTGCAAGATTGATGTGGTATATTGGAATCGATGGTACACACGACAGCAAGTCGACCCTT
This sequence comes from Zelleria hepariella, assembly GCA_949319315.1. NCBI lineage: Eukaryota > Metazoa > Arthropoda > Insecta > Lepidoptera > Yponomeutidae > Zelleria > Zelleria hepariella. The sequence continues at coordinate 27,417,047 of OX439378.1, read as the reverse complement.
ACACGCTGGCACTCTACTCGGTTAAACGTTACGGGCGACCTTACAACAAACTGTCGTGTGTACTATGTCAGACGATAAGTATACAGGGTGTTAAAAGACCGCGAACAAAGCGGGAAATCACGTCGTATTGTTATTCATATTTTTCATATAGCATTTGAACCCTAAAGAAATATGAAAATTGGGTTATTGACGAGGGTTTTCGCTAGGAACATGTTTTTAGTTGAAGTCTGCCACTGGACACTATAAATCACCCAAAAGTCGATTTTTTCATTTAATTTAATTACGTAAATGCTAGGGGGAAAAACCAAAATCAGATAGTGGTAACATCGAATCACACGCAAACATGTGAAGCCCGAACACACTCTGGAAGGTACCAGCTCCAACCGAGGATTATTAGTTCCTGGCGAGAGTGTTTCTCCAATTAAAAGTTCTCCTGCAACTACAAGTAATTACAGCTGTAAGCTGGATTTGTTTATAACGTTATGAGGTAGTAAAAACCAGTCAAGTTTTAGACGGTCGTTGTACAGTCGGCCAGGTTCGATTCCCGGTGCGGGCATGTAGTACCTTTGACTTTAATTTAAGTATTTAAAAGTAACATTTTGTGAACTTGTAGTAGTAATACCAGCATAATACCCTCAACGCAAAAATCCACAGTGGGCACGCGTGGTGATTAGGCCCGAACTCTCTCTCTGAGAGAAGGCATTTGCCCAGCTAGTGGGACATGTACAAATTGTGCAGGCTACATCTAACTAACATAAAGTGTCTTAAACTTTGACGCTTATATGCACAAACGCTTCTGTACTCGATCGACATGCAAGGCATATTTTTTATGAGCTTCTCTAGACTACATGCCTGGAAAACCCCATTATATCTGGTGACCAATCGACTTATTTTGTCGTACAAGGCTGGTAGTTTCCATACCGGGAAAAAAGTCTTAGTCTGCGCGGATGAAGCTGCGGGCATAAGCTAGTGCTCTATACGATACAGTTAACGACCGGATCGACGCATTGTATGCCACATCTGCGTTGCGACGACGCGCGACGTCGCGATGCAAGAGGGTATACACGCCGTCGCATCTGCGTCTCAGTTCAGCCTTCGCAATGGACAGTTACAAACGTGTCCGCAACGACGACGCAACGCAGCGCAACGCACCATTGGGGCCTCGCCCTAAGAGTTATCTACATTGTATTTCTAGGCACATGTCTCGCTCACGTCTGAGTGAGGGATGGACGGACGAGGGCCGGGCGGGCCTGCGGCGGACATGTCCGATAACTCAGGGGCAAGGGGTTGGCAGTGACACGGGCCAGACGGTTAGGACGAGACACCTAAATAGATACTTTTATACAACGTGTTAAAGAACATCCTAACTCTAATTACAGGTTGTAACTTACTGGTCAACAGTATGTCAATTCTGTAAAAAGAAGTTGTTTTTTTTTATAACCAAAAAATAAAAATAAATCATCACTTTTTGTTTTTGGTGTTAGCTCAAATCCAAAATGTATGTTTGTGTTTGTTAGGTTAGGTTAGGTGCATTTGTATAGCTTTGAGTTGTTAAAACATTGTGAAAGTCAATGAAAACAATTTAAAAAAAATACGTTTCTCCTGCCACAGTGTTCACATTTTATTAATTTAAAAATAAACTGTAAATCATAGGGCCAAAAAATATTTAGGTGGTGATCCCTATCACTGGATGTTATTACCCTGTAAAAAGAGTTAGAATCTTTTGTAACATCTTGTATAGGCCAAAAAAATACATTCTACATTCGAGAGACATACGCTCGGTCGAAGCCTAAAAGTTTTTACGACAAAAACCGACAGTGACCGGTACCCGATTTCTTGGGATGTCCCCATAAAAATGCATATTCTAAAGATTTATTATAAGTTGTTGTTTCCTAAACCACAGACCAGACAGACTAAACAATATTGACTTTTAATTAAATTCACTCATTATTGTGTTCGAAAGGGGTCGAACCGGGATAGTAAGATACCTATTTTTTTTTCCAATAATGCCACCGCGATTCGACCCGTTTCGAATAATAATGGCTATGAACTGACTTTTCGACTCATACGATGGCTGTGCAAGCTGCTTATCCCATTGCATACTTTGCTCGCTAAGTACACACGTCGATCGAAGAATAACAAAATAAAATAGTTCCAACAAAAACGCACATTTCCATCCCTGAGGCAGGAAACGAAGTATTTCTCCTTTTTTTTCCCACGGAACGTGCCCGCGCTCCCCCGACGCAAACAAATTATAGATACAGAAGTATCTCGGGCGAGCGGATTATTACATTTTATATTTCTCTTTTGAAGAGAAAAAACGTAGCCCATTGCGGCCGTGAGATTTTCCAGGGCGGGATGAAAACAAAAAGGTAATCGGAGGGCTGGCGGCCATGACGGAGTGACGTCATCAATCAAAGTACAGTCGCGCTAGGATACCTATTTTGTTCGATTGACGCACTTATTTTACGCGCTATAAAACCTTCGATGGGGTAATACCGCGTGACTCTGGGAAAATCGGGCAAGCTCGGTTCGGTCCCACCAATAATGAAAAAAAAAACATATCTTCTTTTTGGACACGTTTTTTGCAAAAAAATCCCTAGACTTAACTATTATTAGGACCTAAGGACTAGATCCCAGACACTAAAGCCTATGACTAAAATTTGCACAAGTCAAAGGTGGCTGTTTTTTTGCTAAGCAGGGTTTTTTCGTACATTCTAGGATCTGGAATCTAGGCCCAAGGTCCTAAAAATAGTTAAGCCTACGGATTTTCATTTGACGGCCTGTTTTTAGCACAAAAAAAACGCATCCAAAAAGAAGATTTTTTTTTCCTTTGGCGGCGCTAGTTGTGCCTAGGTTTTCACCTTAACCGAAGCACAACGATTGGTAGTCAACCACAAGATCGGCCGGCATCAACAAAACATCTTGCTTCCAAGCCTGAGCGCGCCCGGTCTCCCCCGAACGTTCCCGAGCTCTACAATCACTCATTTTCCCGATGTCGCACGGAAAAGCGTCATTTTTTACGCGTAAACGTTCGTAATAGAGTTTTGATTTTCATTCTTGTTATTAAATTCGCCGCTCGCGCGAGAGCATCATTTATAACCTGGGGCCTTACTCCTAAAGTTATTGTTGTTTTGAACGTTGAAAAATTTTCTCTTTTCCAAGAAATAAGAGTGACACAAATTAATTTACGTTTGACAAATACATTAAAAGTTGGGTTGTTGTGTGTTGTGCTTGTGCCTCTGTAATTCAATATATGGCCACGGCGGCGTCGCGAGGGCTGTCTCAGCTCCATGATTAAGGTCCCCGAATGAAAACTGAAACTAGTCCGCTACACCGACATAAATACGTAAAAAACTATAAAGTATGTTTAACCGTTTACGAAATACAAAATATATGGTTCATAAGGGTTTACTGCACAGTTTCACTGAGGCACCTAAAATTTTCATAAAGTAATTCGTCACCCAAAAAGTTACGGAAATTTTTAAAATCTGTCGTAGGTAAAGTAAGTTCCCTAAACGCTTCTTTCACATTTTAATCAGAGTTCCTCAAACTTTTGGCGTCAGAAGCGAATTGCAATCAAACTCTTGGCACTCCTCGAGCCTTTGTAACGTTCCCATTGTCTCTCGGATAAAGAGGGCACGGCGCAGGAGACACTAAAGAGTTGTTTCTTTCATTCGCCGGAGGAAGTCCATGGGCCTTAGCCTGTAACGCAATGGCGTGTCGATGGCGTCCCAGTAGAAGGACAAAACCGCGGTTTCCGCGTTTTCCTCCTGCAACCAGAGAACTAATCCTCTAGAATTAGAATCAGAATATTCTTTGATGTACTAAAATAGAAGTTAAAAACTAAAACCCGACTACTAAAAGGCTTAAAACAAGACCTGTTTATCCTTAAAATAGACTCATAGATAATTAATCGTAGTCGGAGGCCATCGGTTTATCAAATGCGAATGTGGTGTCCTCCGACTACGATTAATTATCTATGAGTCTATTTTAAGGATAAACAGGTCTTGTTTTAAGCCTTTTAGTAGTCGGGTTTTAGTTTTTAACTTCTATTTTTTTTTTGAGCTTTTTAATAAGTCATTTTGGACGATCACCAAGAATAGAACCAAGAAGGGCAAAAAAAACACATTTTTAAATTTTTTGTTCTATTTGTTATGTTGACGCTACATGTGTTATACATTTTTTAAAAGGTCTTTTAAAGCCCTTTCATTTGATACCCATGACGATGGTATCCGAAAATTTTTATTTTTAGGTCCACCACTTTAGGTTGCAGCACAGCCGCCATCTTGATTTTTTTCAAAATTAAACTATCCTATGTTACCTGGGTGATTAAGACGAATCCAACGACACCTCATTTGTTGAAATCGGCCGAGTAGTTTAGCCTCTGCGAGGGAACAGATGAACACACAAACATACATACATACATACATACATACATACATACATACATACATACATACATACGCTGCTAAAATCATAACCCTCCTTTTTGCTTCGCGTAGTCGGGTAAAAAAAACATTAAAAGGACCGACAGCATTAATAAATCGTAATGGAAGCCATCAACTATGAGCCCATTTTGGTTACTAGACTAACTGCCGGTTTCTGATTTGAGAAATTCGCTAAGCAAGTACTTAAATATCGTTCTGCCTCTGCGGATTTCTCACAAAAGAACGTGACAGAACGATAGTTAAGTATTTACTTATTAAAATTCTCAATTCAGAAACCGGGCCTAAGGCTGGCTACAGGCTTCTTGAGCTCTTGGCTTCTTGAGAACTAATGTTAAATACTGGAAAGTGGAAACTAAACCCATAACTGAAAAAAAAAATGCGTAAAATTGTTAGTTCTTGTGTTCACACTGAATTCAAAGTAAAAACTTAAACGAAGTAACTGATACTCCCAACTTTAAAATAACATTTTCTCGAAAAGTTAAACACCAAGTTAGTTTTGCAGAAATCCGTATTTCCATACCAAAATGGAGTTCTAGACTCACTGTGAAGTTTTGCTCTACACTAATGTACAGAGAATCTGAAGTATTTGTTACACAAATCTGGCTTTTATATCAAGGACGGATGGACTACTTTACGCTGTAACAGCCATCTTCTCGTAGGAATATAAACGGCTGTATCTATGAATCTCACTTACTCGTATGTCCTGTGGCGTGTATTGAATTACACTAATATTGCAAACGCGAAATGTTTGGATTTCTGTTACTCTTTCACGCAAAAACTACTGGACGCATTTGGCTAAGGTTTGGAATGGATATAGCTAAGAAATTTGTCAAATCTGACATCGATAACAAGGAAAATTATAGGAAACTTTTCTATCTAAGTCTGCGCGGACAAAGTCGCGGGCAAAAGCTAGTCTGCTCTACAAATGTAAGCGGCCGTATCTATGAATCCCATTTAGCTAACTGTCAGTGTGATTTGTATTGAATTCACGCATAAAAAATGCACCGACCGTCGACCGTTCATACATCACTTCATCAACCTGACTGCAAAGGGTTCTAAGGCGGCGGGTGGAACATGCGAAGGATAGGATTCATAGGATATTACTTCTATGTAGTGTAGCTAGTGGCTTACTCTTAAATCTTTGTTAACGTTTTTTTCATTGCACAACAGTCAGTTTTTAATTCATGGTGAACTAAAATATTGTTAAGACAGTACAGCGTGCAGTGGTGCTGGGCTCTTATTATTTTTAACTCCCAACCAAAACGACCAGTCTGTCTGTGTGGCTATGTGTGGCACCGTAGCTCGGGTGGTGAACCGATTTGGATACGGTTTTTTAAATTTGAAAGCAGGTTGTACGTATCTCGGATAACTTTCTTTCTATCAGTGGTTGCCTGGAAGAAATTGCTATTTGCAATAAGGCCGCCAATTGTACCTTGTTTAGTTGAGTTTTTCTTTTTCTGTGTTTATACATATTGGTGTACAATTAAAGAATATTTTATCTTTATCTTAACCTAACCTTTTTTGTAAACTTTCTAATGCCAAATCGGGTTGTCGTATAGTAGTCAGTTTTATGTAATCGCCCACATGTCTCATTCTACCGGGTATCTCTCTTAACGCTAACGCCGCAGCCAGCTAAAAATAACGTCGCGTCGATATAACTTAAAAACGCCCTGAAGCAGCGATTTCCCATACAAACGTAGTTCAGGTTTAATTTCTAAACTTAAGGTTGGATTTTGCTGAAACTTGGTTAATATCAGTAGATGACCAATACGGAGGTTTGCAAATAGTTTTTATAATAAAAAAAATAGCCTGAAAGAAATTAGAGCGATGCGTTTTTCACCCCGAAAAAGGGGTTACTTTCAGTTGTTATTTACTTACATTATTACACTGTATATTGGAGTCTAACTACCTTGGGAACATCAATAATGTATTGTAATAGACAGAAAAATATTTTTTTTTGCAATAGCTAATAAAATGTAGAAATGGCAGCCGAACTACGAACAAATTTGGGAAAATAGATCTATTACATTACAAATACAACTACATACTCGCGAAAGGACACGAATACAGTCATGTAGACTCATACAGCCGCATTTCCTCTCACTTTTCCCGCGCCCCGTCTCGCTCTGGGTGAAACAGCTATAGAAAATAGTGTTTCACGCGCTTGGCCGTCACTGAGTTCCCACGGTCCTGGAGGGGCCTCTTAATGAAATAAATGATGAACCGTATAATTCGGGGCACTTCTTTCCTTTGTCAGTCAATTTCTGAGGACACTTTACTTTCCCTTGACCATCATTATTTGGTCGTTAGCGACGGGGCGGAGGAGGCAAGTGGCAGACAGGGCCGTCTGTAACCTGTTTGGGGCCTTGGGCCATTGAGGGGGACCCTTTACCCTCAGACGGGGCGGGGGACCCTTTACCCTCAATGGGTAAAGGGGGACCCTTTACCCTTTACCCTCAGACGGGGCGAAGGAGGCAAGTGGCAGGGCCGTCTGTAACCTGTTTGGGGCCCTGGGCCATTGAGGGTAAAGGGTCCCAGGCGCGGTCGCAGACCCAATATTTTGGGAAGGTTGTCTCGGTTCATGTGCCTACTGTTCCTATGTAGTTTTTAACCCCCGACCAAAAATAGGGATGTTATAAGTTTGACAGCTATGTGTGTGTCTGACTGTATCTGTCCGTGGCAGCGTAGTCCGTAGCTCTTAAACGGGTGAACCAATTTGGATGCGGATTTTTTATATGAAAATAGGTTTTCTAGCTACGGTTCTTAGATTTGTTTTATCTTAATCAGTTCAATAAAGGCTGAACTGATTTTAAAGCAAAATAGATCGTGGGATCCGGGGTCCAAGGGGCTAAAGACGGCCCTGGGGAGGGGGAGGGGGGGGTCACTTTGGACAGGTTAACGACCGCGTGGAATTGATGACATCGCGCGGGGAGCGGAAGCGGAAATAGCTTTCATATCGAGGAATGTTGGCGGTAGGGATGCCTGCGAGTCTGCGATAATTGTGGCTGGCTCGTAATTAGCCACGAATAGTTTGGAAGTGATTTATTTGCGGTGGACAAAAGTGGCTGTGCAACAGACATTGAATCAATTTGTTGATAATCACTTCTTTGACAGATAAGGATGATAAATTATACTAAATTTACGTAACAACATCTCTACCAGTAAGCCGGACCTGCTAGTGCCTTACAATACAAACAATCTTTACTAAGGGTACCCAAGAAATCAAGCCAATATACAAATCATCCCATCTCTTCGCCACTAAAAGGCGTGTGTCCACTTAATCTTTAATGAGATACTGACGCGACGAGCGCGGCCTACCTACACATACATAGATTAGATATACACAAAAATCTGGCGATTCTATTGTGCCAGTATTGCACTAAATCAGTTGATTGATTGTTTGCCTCGAATTTTCGGATCCCTAGTAAGTAAAAGTGGTATTTCTTGATGACGATAAGACCCTTCAACGTTCGGCTAACGATTTTTAAGTCCTCTTCATCGATAAAAAACATTTAACTACTGCACCGCACTACTCTTTCACCCCTTTTATTTTGTCGGGGGGTCCCGACGCTCGCTGTTGGGTTTATCGGAACGCATTCGTACTCGTATAAACGAGGCTATATGAGGGGTCGTCTCACCGCAAGATTCAGGGAGACTTCACCTTTGTGCCCATGCACTTTGAAAAAGGTCACCAAACTATCCCAAAAATCCCCCAACTTCAAGTCAAAGTGTTTTATTCAATATGCCATAAATAAATTATTTACATGGAACGTCAAAATATTATGAAAAGTAAAATAAAGTATATAAATCAAATAATTATTACTATTACCAAGTATCTAAATACTTTTTTTTGTCCAGCTTCACTAGCTCTGATCGTTCTTGGAGAAGAAGCATGGTAAAGAAACTCCAAGGATCTCGTGCTACTGAAGGTGTACCTCATTTTCGCGTCGATTTGTTGCCTTACTTCCCCGGTCAAGTCTTCTGTCAATACATATCTCAGAACCTGCAGCGACCGAATGGCCACTTCACACATCTATGAGTGTAAGTAAGTGCCACTGAACGCTGTATAAAATCATCTCATTACGTAGATGCAAAGGTCTACGCTTCGGCGATTGGGGATTCTGTAGCGTTGACAGTTGCCACGATTTTTCCAATTCTCTGTTCGAGAAATATTTGTATCGTATGGTACAATTTGGATTAAAAAATAATCCTGCCTGTTTGTTCTCCATGGGCCAAATTCCCGGGAATCACGCATTCGACACATCTCAAAGGAAAAATCTAATTTTGCGGCAAATGTCACATCTCACACGAAGTCATCCGACATTTCTGCGAGATGAAACGCCTGTTTCGCTCGACATGACTCGAGTGGTAGGGAGGAGTCGAGATCCAAATGACATGATATTTTTCCTTCGAGATTGTGTCGAATGCGAGATTCCCAAGAATTAGCCCCCAGCTGTCCTATTTGCCGTCGTTGTTTGTTTTGTCACCGGGCCGCGCATCCCGATAAGTCGTCGAGAGATTAGTTCCCATCGCCAGCCTCCGGCTCTCTTTATTACCGAACGCTGATGGAGACACGATTCCATCGGGGCTTTGTCGACGGGATTATAATGGAACTTCTCATTGTATAATTATTATTGCGAACAGTTTGTAGGAATTCAGGGCGACATGTTAACTAGAGTATAAATGTTGTAAAACGAAAACTCTTTTTCGCGATCCTGTGCCAGACACCACAACTGCTTACAGAGTTGTAGCTACCCAGACTATTATGTTGGACCTCCTAAGCTTTCTACAGGGTGCACTCTAAGTCGATAGCAGAACTTTAAGTAGGCTATCTACTGATCAATACAAACAACTTGTACCAGGTGGCGAAAAAATTGGAGCGAAAAAAATATCAGCTGTTCCATACAAAATGTCGACTCAGTACTGCGCCAAATGTGTGAAACAGCTGATATTTTTTTCGCTCTATTTTTTTCGCCACCTAGTACAAGTTGTTTGTATTGATCAGTAGAAAGCCTGCTTAAAGTTCCGCTATCGACTTAGAGTGCACCCTGTAGTTTATGATCAAGTAAGTTCTTGTTTCTTTTCTAAATAAGTACATAGTCTTTCATGCCTGTTTGGGCAGTGATTCCACACTAATATTTGATAGGTATTTCCTGAGTAAAACACCTATCATAATATTAATAACCCTTCTTTCTCTTTGGAGCATTGCTGGAAAAACAATGCTCATTGTGTTTTTATAGAGATTATACGATAGGAGTATTCGTGTTCGTATTCGTGGCAAAACGTGATATTAAATTCCGATATGAGTACTTGTAACAGCACATGAACTGTGTAAGTTATTTGCCAAGATTGTGACTCATTCGAATACTAAGCTCCATATCACCATGGCACCAATCCCTTAAACGCATCCGTGGTGGTGTTGCCCGCACAAGGGATAACATGAGAAAATGGGGGATACTGACCGAAGATGCAGATGTTTTGAGCCGATGTGGAGCCGCACAGACAACCTCGCATCTTCATACCTGCCCTGATGCTCCACAGTGCAGCTGGCAGGATCTCCTGGAGGCGACCCCCAGCGCGATCCAGTTGGCACGTTTTTGGGAGCGCGACGTGTGACGCTTTCGACACGAGAGAAGAAGAAGAAGATCACCATGGTTTAAAACTAATGAATTTTCTCACCTGCTGATCATGTAACAATTTCCGAAACTCCAGTTAACTATTCGTCCAGTGGTCGTGGTTGTAGCACCACAGACTACCACCAATTAACGCCGAGCCGCGGAGCAGCGCAACAGCTATATCGGAATATCATCGGTTCATTTTGGACGCAATCAATGGAGTTGAATTTGATACCGCTTTGTGTACCGGCCTTTGAACACGGGGTACTTGGCAATCGGACTAACGAGAGGATCGAATGATGGACCGTCAGCGTTATTTTTTGAGGATACTTGAATTTAGACGAAAATATTGCATTTAACGGGGTTGAAACAATCACACACTCGAAACTATAAATATACCTACGAGTCATGAATTAGGAAGATGCAGATATGTTTCGTGCCGATGTGGATAAACGACGACGCACCGTCCGTTTACGAGATAATGCTAATTTGAAGCTAAAAGCCGCATGGGTCCAGACAGATGGGCGAAAATCGCCACTGACTGGTTGCCTCAAAATGGACACCGGCGCCGTGGCAGGCCAAGGCGGAGATGGCGGGACGATCTCGAAACCTTTTTACCGGGGTGGCAAGAGGTGGCCCCAGATAGAAAAGTGTGGAGGACACAAGGGGAGGCCTTTGCCCAGCAGTACGACACAATACAGGCTACGTAAAAAAAAAAAAAGTTATGGGCTGATGTATCCCTAGTATCTCCTGGAGATGACTCCTAGCGCGATGAAGTTAGCGCGTTTCTCGGACCGCAAAATGTGACAATGTGGTGGACATTTATATTTTTTTGGTGATTTAGATTCTGGCGCAATAAAGACGCCTTGCAGAAAAACCAATGAGATCGACGAATGTGTAAATAACATGAAGAATTGCATCTAGCAAGTCCAAGATACCTAAGTGGTACATAAGTAGCCTGAATTGCATCGTAAATGAGAACTTCACATTGGAATCCATTACGAAGGTCTAAAGAGACTATACTCGTATTTAACGGATATTTTTTCAGAAAATAATGCTTATTGTTTGAGGAAATGAGAAAATAGAAGGCTGGTTGAGGTGAGACAAGAAGGTAAATACGAGCATTTATTATATTAGCCTAAGTCGCGCGCCTGAATAGTAACTTTTTTCAAATTCTACACGTAGAGTCATAAAACACGAAACCATTACTTAGAATGGCTTTAAATTATGCAAACTGCACAATTGAAAAAATATATGTATAACCTTCACGTTTTCAACCAAAACTTTTTCCAACACCATAAACTACGCTCCGTCCGCTCGTATGGTTGGCCAAATAAGGATGAGAATCGTACCTTTTTACCGTGTGTTCTAGCTATCTACCTAGGTGGCGACTGGCCGGTCGTATTCTTCGCCGAATAAGAGTGAGATTCGTACAATTTCACCATAATGTCTATCTAGGCAGACTGGCCAACAACGGTGCATATTTGTATCCATTAGCGGTGGAGTCACGTGTCCGCCGCCCCTCCCGTGCGATAGCGTTAAGATATGCTAATCTCCGTCTATATAGCCGGTGGCACGCGTGCCCGATTTTGGGAACCCCAGGAGCTAGACTTAGGTGCAGCGGGGTAAAGTTTAAATGTGAGGAAAGCTGAAGGTCTGACGGAGTTTCGACAACGCCTGAAATCGTCAATCCGTGCGGAGCATACTTGCTGATTAACCCCGGATTATCTCTTTGAGAGAAGTAGTCCGGATCCGGTTCTAATCCATTGGGTAACTTGAATCTCGTTCCAGACAGGTCAACAGATAAAGTAAGCACAGAGTGAATACGTCTGTCGTTTGCTTTCAAGCTCATTATGGACCGCCACTCTATATGCAATACAAAATGCAACATTCAGCAATTTTATCCATCTGTCGGGAACTCAGCCGATTTTATCAAAATTCTCCTATTTTTAGGGACGCCTGTTGTGGAGTGTTAGTTTTTTTTAAATCCGGAATTCGTGTTCGGAGTTCGGTTTCGTGATCCGGAGACATTTACGAAGAGATTTCAATAAATGCGGGGCATCAGTCTCCCATACCCAATTTTCAATCTTACATTGTTCGTACTGAGTGGAAGTTCTTCGGTGCAGTGCGCGCGTGGCGTGTCGATCTAGAGCCAAATTGCTTCAAATTGCCTTAGTTTTGGGACTTCGACCCGCCGGAACACGCCGCCATGAATCAGAGAACTCGTACGTCAGCCGACGGACGGTTTTACAAGTTTTATTAGCGAGTTTGACGAGTCCCTCCCATAGCGACGGAATCTTCCAGTCAAGGCTGTAGTTTGTACATTCAGGAAAAGGAAAAAAAACGATCCGGGCAAACCGGGTAAAACCATCTGAATTTTCCGGGTAAACCGGGCCACCGGCCAAATTTCGCAGCCTGAATATTTACTCGTATATCTGGTTAGACACTGAGGGACGTTGATCCAGGATACCGCGCAAACCCGGCAAATAATACTAGTTGCGCCGGGAAAGTCACAATGTTGACCGGAATTTTCCGCAGACTGTGTGTTGAACCGGTGTTGAACTTAATCTGGGTAGAGCAATCTAAGACCCGGGCAAAGTAAGTCACCCTGTTTGCCAGGTTTTTGGTTGATCCGGGAAAACCGCGCATAATAGACCAGATTATCTGGAAATGTGACCCGGTATACCCAGATTTTTCCGCACACGGTAGATTGTTCCAGAAATATGGGGCTAAAGTGTTGATCTGGCAAACCCGGCAGAAGCGGCGAGGCATGGCTATGCGGCTATTTACATCCAGGTAGACCACTGCGGCTGTGTGGAGGGGAACTTGGCCTGGCAACACACTGAGCGACCAGGAACTTGCAACCAAAGGTTTGATGCGAGCAGCCCGGAAAGAGGCGGCAAGCCATGGCTTAAAAACTCTGACACCAGTAGTGACCACCACTTCATACCAGGTTTGGGGTCAGTTACAAGTATGTATACTGTCCCTAATTGCATTAATGTAGGTAGGTTGTTTGTTGCGTAGTAAACTCCCTTATACATTATGTTTAAAACACGTTTTCAACTTATGTAAAACTCGATGTGCTGGCTGTCGCTTAGACCCCTAGACAAGAGATCTGACAGCGAAAACATACTATTAGGGTCTTGTCAGTACCCTCCTTGCAAGGAAAACGACTGTATCCTTTATCTCAGTGTACAGGGTGTTAAAAGACCGCCAACAGATCCGAAAGCCACGTATACTAGACGCCACTAGACACCAAAACAAAGTACTTTTTCGATAAACTTTTGCTGGGAAATGATTTTGGTTTTTTAGGTTATAATTTTGAAAAATATTTTATAACTAATGAACGTGTAACGCACAGAAGTCATATTGCGCAAGCGTAGGTATCAAATTATGTTACTGAACAACTTAATTGGCGTAAAAAAAATTCCAGTACCCTCAGGGCGTCTATGACCCGAAGTAATACCAATTGGGCTTGAAGTGCCGATGTTTAGAATACATAATATTGCGGGTTGCAATTTTAACGTCGTTTTTTGTAAGACATATTCATAATTTTGATATGGCTTCTTGAGAAGGTATATTAAGAACTAGATACTGAATTCATTTCTGCAAAAAAAAAGTTTACGAAAAGTCCGCCTTTGAAGCTCATTATTTCGGAAACCGTTGATTTCCCAGGCATAGTTCCTTGGGCAAAAATGTTCCTGATGATGAGGACAATACGTAGTTTCCCGCTTTGTTGGCGGTCTTTCAACTATTTTAACATCTGAAATGTACCTACCACGTTCAAAGCAAATAAATATCTTGAATCTTGAATCTTGAATCTTAACACCCTGTATGACTGAGCTAAGCGAGCATTCGCTGATCTCGCACTTTGTTCTACACTATCAGGGTCTCTACAGCACTCTCTGTGTAAGGAACTATAAGCCAGCGTGTCCTTTCTCCCAGTGTATCACCGGGCTGAGTAGCGAACACTGTGGCGTGCAATTAACTCGCGCGCCATATTTCACACGCGGCGGCGGCACGGTGCGCTGCCGGGGCTGTATTGTCTAACTTCAATATCTATCACGATCCCTAAACAAGGTGATGGATGATAATAGAGATCGAAACTTTAGACTAAAGTTTTAAGCCCTAAAACTTGGGCCTTGAGCATCTATGCAGCGTCCAGTGGCAACTCCACTTACACGTGAAGGGTGATGTGATCATTTGTTCGCCGCAGTGCCTTGGTCGGACTTGTTTTTGAACGAGCGAGCGAAGCGACAGAAGTTCTCCGTGTCTTCTGGAACCATCTAGCGTTTGTTTGTTTGTACGTTAGTTTGACGATAACTTGAGTAAATTTGGTCGGATCGGCAAGAAATTTGGTAGGCGGGTAAATTAAATCGAGCGAGGCTGAAAGCCTACGCGAGACTGTTTTCGTGATTGAGGTTGGAGTTAGGCAATAAACCCCCAGGTGAAACGAAGCGATATCGCCCACTCAGAGCGAGGCTCGACTCCGGAAGGGTCCGTGGAAGCCTGCGCGAGACTGTTTTCATTTACAACTACAGCTAGTTTAAAATTTGCGTAGTTCGTTTAACTACTACGTAGTCCATTCGGTGTATTATACAGACAGTCGGTTTCTGAACTGGGAATTGAATTGAATTGAACGAGCGAAGCGAGAGAAGTTCTCCGAGTCTACTGGAACAGTCCCGCGTTTGCATATTTGTTTGTATGAATGTATGTATGTGTATGAATGTTCGTTCGACGATAACTTGAGTAAATTTGGTTGGATCGTAATGAAATTTGGTAGGCGGATAAAATAAATTAAAATATTTTTTTAAGTTCGAACATGAGCCAAATCGGTCGAGAGGTTGCTGAGATATGGGGTCCGGAGTTCACAGTTCGGGGCGAACCACTAAGAATATCTGTCCAGTCCCCCTGGGCCCAGGAACTGACTCAACTGGCTCGTAGTCATGGCAACGAGGCAGATAACGGGCCGCGCTGATTACGAGCGCGATTAGCTAGTATAAATGCAAAACGCGTCGCCGACTGTTTTCGGCACTTCCACACACCAAGGATGTAAAGAACAACAATCTAAGGAGAAATACAAAGATGGTTTCTCTTTGGTGACTACACAATTTACAGAGTTTTTAATCATAACGTTTATTGCTTCATGTGGTAGTGTTAATGTCTACGTACAAAACTTGCACTAAAACGATCGTTAAGAAAAGCGAGGGGCCGCGGGACAAATACAAGGTGTTACAAAAGGTCCTAACTCTTTTAAAAGGGTGTAATGTACTGTTCAACAGGATGACATTTCTGCAAAAAAAAATGCATTTTACAATTACAAAATAAAAACAAAGTCGTTTTAGGATTCAGTTCCATTCAAATACATGATTATGTGCGTAGGTGCATTAGTATAGTTTTAAGTTAATAAAACATTGTAGAAATCAATGAAAACCATACGTATTTTAATATACTACTACGTCATAGAGCAAAAACAATATTTGGCATATGATCCCAGTCACCGGGTGCTATTACCCTGTAGAAAGATTTAGGACCTTTTGTAACACGTTGTATTGGTGGTTTAATTATAAGTAAATGGAGGTAAGTTAATTATATAGGACCTTCTGTTTCCGTCTACATTTCGGCGCTCTGTTGAGATTACTTGTTATGTTGAAAGTCTGAACAAGGTTTCAACTTACCTACTTTGACTTTGTGAATAGAATTAGTTGATTCGACAGTTCTACAACTGTAAAATGGATCTGGTTCTTACCTGTAAAGAAAAAAAAACATTGTTAGTTTTAGCAATCATACACACTTGAAGGCTAAGCTGTCAGGATGAGTAGGCGACATCTCGGACAAAATATTTTCGGACACTTTGTCCGAAATGTCGCTTTATTATTTTAATATTTTTGAGACGACATCTCGGACACTAACAAATAAAGCTGTTTTGTAAAGTCGGATAAAAAACTCCCTACGATCTTATTTATGAGGAGACTAATAAAAATGTTACGAACCCACATGCAAATAATTGATGATTAAACGAACTTACCTGTACGTGAAGTTCGATCACAATTATATGAGCAGCTTCATTCGACGCGATTAAGAGATAACATGTTGTAGCTATGCCCCCATGCTACAGCCTTGCACGGATTTTCAAAGTAGTAAGTCAAAAAACTAAAACACACTGTCATCCGATATCACTCGTACTTGTATCAGCTGACCCGCGCGCCGCCATCTTTACTTCATTTTGTTTAAATTTCCCTGGCTCACTCACCAAGTCACCACTAATTTCACTTTTACCCAAATGGGTAGGGATAATACGTGATAGATAATTAGCGAATTCATAGCAATACTGAGGGAGGGTGATTGTTAATCGCGTCGAATGAAGCTGCTCATATAATTGTGATCGAACTTCACGTACAGGTAAGTTCGTTTAATCATCAATTATATTTCGCAGCTTCATTCGACGCGATTAAGAGATAACATGTTGTAGGATGTTCAGAGAAAAAAAGTAAAAGTGAAATTTATAAATCATGACTTTTTTCCCTTTTTAATAGTTTGCATTATTATTTACATGTAATTATTTAAAATAAAAAAGTATTTTACTCTAATGATTAATTTTAAATTACAAATCATTGGCATTACTGGAAAGTACCACATTGGCAAATTGATTAGCATCAGGTACAACATCACGATTATAGTACCTTGCAAATACACTGGAGTTCCTACTCCATCCTGCAGTCTTTCTAATTTGGTCAAGATTTACGCCAAGTCTATTGGCTCTGGACGTGGCTGCATGTCTGGTGCTATGTGCACTGAATAATGATGTATCTATGCCACTTTTCTGAAGAGTGTCTTTTATCCAACGACTCAGTGTTTGGGACGAGACTTTGGCAAACGGTTTTCTGAAGCTAGCAAATAAATTTGGAGTGTTTGAGTTACGTAGGTTTTTTGTTTTATCCATATAAGATATTAGGCATCGAGCAGGGCATATTTCAGGTTTTATGTTATAATAAGGTAATTTTAGTATCGGTTGTAATGAATTGATCTTTGAAGTCTTAATCAGATCTGGTATTCTAATGATAATTTGAGCGTCTTCATATATTTTAATATTATTTAATTTTATCAAAGAAAAAGTTTGCACTCGGTGGGCTGTTACGAGAGCCAACAAAGTGATTAATTTCTTAGAAAGATTTTCTAGATCAAGATCGGAATTCGGCCATTTTTGAAATAAATAATCCAACACTATATTGGGATCCCAAGTAAGGTTATATTTTGGAAGAGTAGGCCTGGATCTAAAAACTCCTTTCATAAAACGCTTCATATTTTCATCATTGATTTGTGATCCTAATAATGTACATAATGCTGATTTATATGAATTTATGGTGCCATATTTTGCACCCTTATTAAAAATATCCGTTAAAAAATCAATTACTATATGTGCAGCAGATTGTAAATAATCATAATTTTTAATTTTGCAATAATCAAGCCAAGACCTAATGCAACCATCATACTGTTTGTATGTGTTATTTGATAAGGAATTTAACATTATCTCAATGGCATTGTGTGAAAATGATCTTTTCAATAGTGCTTGCCGGAGAGTCTCACGGCAACTAGAGTGAGCGTCTTGTGGAGACTGTGGGTTGATCTGAAAGGAGATATCAGTAGGTTGGTTTGAGGTTCAAAATAAATTGGTTTACCAACCATTAATTTCTGAATTAATGGGAACCATGCTTGCGTAGGCCAATATGGCACAACAGCCACACCTTCCGCTTTATCAAAAATGATTTTCTGTAGCATTTTAAGAATGAGTGCAAACGGTGGAAAAGCGTAGAAAAATATATTTGTCCATGAAATAGTGAAAGCATCAACTGCCCAAGCGTTTGGATCAAATTTCCAGGAAATATAAGTTGCACATTTTGTGTTACTTCTACTGGCGAATAAGTCTATTTCAGGTTCACCAAATAGTGCCACAATCCTTTTGTAAGCATTTGAATTTAATTCCCATTCTGTAACTTGGAATTTCTTGCGTGATAAAGAGTCAGCTTCAACGTTATCTTTAGTATTAATATAGGATGCAAATATTATAATTTTACGCTTTTCACACCACTGCCAAATAGCTTTTGCTATTTCGTGGAGATGTGGGTATTTGATACTACCCATCCTATTTATGCACGATATTGCCGTTACGTTATCAATGCGTAATAAAATTTCGCAATTAGATTTCTCTTTGGCGAAAATTTTGAGACCAAATAAGGCTGCTTTAAGCTCCAAAACATTTATGTGTAAATCTTTTTCGTCATTCCTCCAATACCCATTAGCTTCTTCTCCGTTACAAAAAACACCCCAACCACTGGTTGACGCGTCCGAGAATATTTCTAACTCAAAGTCATTGAATCTAAACGGATTATAACCTGCATCAATGTTTTTGAGCCACCACGCAATATCCGTTTGGAGGGTATGAGGTAAATTAATAACTTGATCATAGTCGTCTTTGTTAAGTAGGCTTAAATACTTATGACGCTCAAAACCTTTCGTATATAGCCAAGCATATTGAATCGCAGGACAAGCCGACGACAATGTACCTACAAACTTAGCAAAATCGCGTAAACGACATTTTTTCAGTCTTTTATATGTGTTTAACATTTTTTTTTATTTTTTGTCTCTTTTCGTTAGGTAATCTCAGGACCATGTTTACGGAATCAAAAATAAACCCTAAAAATTTACATGTCGCATTAGGCACTAAACAGCTCTTTTTATGGTTAATAATGAAACCTAAACGTTCAAGGGTATCTTTAGTTAGCTGAACGTTGCTTTCGCATTCGTCGTATGTACGCCCAATACATAGAATATCGTCCAGATAAATTACGGAAATCATATTGCGTGACCTCAAATACTCCATTACAGGTTTCAACAATTTTGTAAACACATATGGTGCTGCCGACAAGCCAAAAGGTAGACAATTAAACTGGTACAGTGTACCATTAAAAATGAATCTTAGATACTTTTTGTATTTTTCGTGAACGGGAACTAAGAAATAAGCATCTTTCATTTCGATTGTTGCCATATAACAATTACGTGTCATGAGTTTTGAGGCTGTGCGATAATCCTCCATTTTAAAATGAAGGGTTTTCACAAACTTATTTAACCGTTTTAAATTTAGGATGAACCTGTAGTCCCCATTAGGTTTTTCTACTAAAAACACGCTAGATATGAATTCCTGGTTTGTATGATTGCACGTTGATATAGCGTTTATTTCTAGCAAAGTATTAATAGATTTAGTAAACCGTTGCAATTCTATCTCCGAATGCACAACCGTAAAACAGCCGTCATTGTGGGTAGGTTTAGAAAGAAAAGGGATTTTATATCCTTTCAACCATGACTGAATCGTAGGGTCGTTGGTAATTAGCGACCATTCGTGTTGGAAATATCTCAAACGACCCGAATATTTCACCTCTGAGTTCACGATCTTCTGGCTGGTCTCCTGGTCGGTGAGCGGCGCGGCGGCGGGCGCGACGACGACGGGTTGTTCCTCCATGATGCTTTCGGAACTGATTGAGCTGGGCGTTGTCTCCCTGCGTCCGGCTTGCTCGTCATTCTCCGATACAGGGGTTTCGAGTTTAAATTATTTCTTGAAGTAGACGCCTGTGGTCTAAAGAAATTACTCTTGTTGAACTTTGGATTTTTCTTCTGTTTGAGATCAGCGCCTGACTTTTGAATAGTTTTTGCTGATTTTAACTTATCAGACACATTTTCTCCAAAAAGGTACTTGTCCCGTGTTGTCTCAACTAATGTGTCTTTCAGTTCCGTATTGGTGGCGGATATAACAAAACCTCTGCGCGTTTTTGTGTCATTAAAATGACTGTCACATAAAATGCGACCGGCGTCGCTGACTGCTTTCAGGATATTTGTATATGACTCTTTTGACAGAATCATTTGTGTTGCCTGGGCTAATGCCGCTAGGGCTATACCAGTCTGTTTTTGCTTATCCGTCAAAATAGCATCTCTTTTCACTAGAGATTCTGGCAGAGCCGCTTTTACTTCTGGATTTAGAATTGGTGGGACAAGCAGGTCACAGTTGCCAGGTACAACATATTCCTTGAGCAACTTTTCCTTCACTTCCTTCGGGAGTCCTTTTGCCACCAGTTCCTGCCACCTTAATGCAACATCCTTATGTATTTTTGGTCCTAGGACCTCCTCAGACTTAGGGGCATCGCCTAGCAGGAGTAAGGTTTCCTCGTCTAAGTCAGGCTCAACCGCTTCTACAGTAGACGAAGAAGGCCCGGATCCGCCGGTGATGGTAAGTGTGGGCAGCGTCGACTGACCGCCACCAATCGTGGCTTCAGGATCTAAACAAAGAAAAAAACATTTTTGGCAACAGACGCAACCCTACTAGTTGTTCGCATTGCCTAGATGTTTTTTCCCTGCGAGTGGGTAGGAACGGAATTTTTCGTTTAGACGTGACAGGAAATAACCCGTATGGTTAACCCGCATCACAAAACAAATCGAGTTTGGATAGTTACGAACAGAGTTAGGTACCTACTACACGAAACAAATAGGCCAGTTGCCAGTTCACATATTTTTTATGTACCGATAACATTTTTGTCAAGTGTTTTAATCTTAGACGTGACAGGAAAAACCCGGTTGGTTAGTCCGCATCACAAAAGAAAACAAATGACGGTAGGAATAAATACACGTGAAAGAATCAGGCCTGTTGCCAGTTCGCATCACATTACGTACATTTTAGTTTGGTTTCACGTAGTTATGTAGGTAGGAATACTTGACTTAACTCGCACCACTAAGTTATTCCTCACTAGGTAGTTACCAAAAAAAAAACTTACTATGGGATTCATCCTCCGAACACGACGATGACGACGACGATGACCACAACATGCGACGTATCTTCCTGCGAGCATCCTTCCCGCTGTTGTCACCCCTTCGTTTCCCCATGTTGAAAGTCTAGTAGTGTAGAATTTTTTAGCGCGCGGGTCGAAATAGCGCGTGCGAAGGCTACGGCACGGAAACACAGAATGAAGTAAAGATGGCGGCGCGCGGGTCAGCTGATACAAGTACGAGTGATATCGGATGACAGTGTGTTTTAGTTTTTTGACTTACTACTTTGAAAATCCGTGCAAGGCTGTAGCATGGGGGCATAGCTACAACATGTTATCTCTTAATCGCGTCGAATGAAGCTGCGAAATATAATATCTTGTGTACTCATGCAGTCTTCAACATTTGCTCTCCCCCGCAAGTGTTTCGCTGGCGACACACATTTTATTTCATGAATTTTATGTAAGCATATCTTAACTATATTATGTTGACAATATTTGAATGTTTTGCCTCGTGTACCAACGTTTGGCAATCTGCCCCCGCGTCTCATGTCACTGCGCAGGTAACAAAGGCTCAGCACAGCCAATAAGTTCACTAGTAATAGTGTTTTATCAAGACGTAGCGTTAAATCAAATCATTTTTGACGAAAAAGTACTAGGCTTACATAAGTTGGTAGGAGGATCACCACCTCAGTTCTCACATCATTACGCGGGGTTAGTTAGGAACAAAATTATGTGAGAACTGAGGTGATGATCCTCCTAGCACCTTATGCAAGCCTAGTACTTTTTCATCAAAAATGAGCCGAACGTGATCTTTGTGCTTA
Organism: Zelleria hepariella; assembly: GCA_949319315.1. Taxonomy (NCBI): domain Eukaryota; kingdom Metazoa; phylum Arthropoda; class Insecta; order Lepidoptera; family Yponomeutidae; genus Zelleria; species Zelleria hepariella. The sequence continues at coordinate 27,395,349 of OX439378.1, read as the reverse complement.
AATTCAGGCTTTAACTGTCAATGAAAACGGCTTATTTAAGCCGCTTTAGCTATCCTAAAATAGGCAGCTGTGGTAACGCTCTTTTTCTGTGTATTATATTTGAATACTTTGGTATCTGACAGTACGATACAGGTTCAATATTTTGAGAGTGTCCGAGATGTCGCCTCAAAAATATTAAAAATACAAAGCGACATTTCGGACAAAGTGTCCGAAAATATTTTGTCCGAGATGTCGCCTACTCGTCAGGGAGTAAGGATGGTATAGGTACTGGGCGAGCTCCATCTAAAACAATGTCCCAGGCAATGGACCGCCGAGTGGTCTCTTCACCCATCTAGTGTGAGTAAAGGTGCCACTGGACGCTGTATAAATCATCTCATTCCGTAGATGCAAAGGCCTTAGTTTTTTAGTTAGTAGACACTTAAATTAAGGTTATTTATCCTCCACGTCATCAATGAGCATAAATGAACATACAGAAATGCGCGAAAAAACATTTTTTTTTTCAATCGATGCACAGTGGTCGATTTGTACGATTTAGGCGGCCAAAACTATTTTATGCTTTATTTCAGTAATAAATACGACAACAAATGCTAATCTGGTATTTTAGAGTGAATATATATGTTTATCCCTATTCGTTTCATTGAAAGCGTATTTTTCTATACAAAAAAACATTTCTGTGAAAATATTTTTGTAAATTCGCCAATGTTTTTAAATTTTCTTTAAATCTCCCTTTAGTGTAAAATATATATTTTGAGTTCATTTGAATTATCGAAATCGGCTTAGTAGTTTTTGATATTTGGGTTAAGAATTATCACAATTTGTTAAGTAAAAGACGGCCGTACATAAAAAAAAATGTTTATTCTCTACAGTCTGCATGCCTATTGAAATTGAAAATAAAATATGGATGACAAAAAAATACAGTATAAACTAAAATTAAATGGTCAACAGTTATTACCACATTATTATACTAAATGTTACTTACAATGTTAGGTACCGAATCATAAACAATAAGACAATATTTTATGAAAGTTTAACATACAAATTGTTATGTTACTCTTTAAAAGACAATTCTTCCTCACCGTCACTTTCCATGCATTTATCACAAGTGCCTTTTGTATTTGGCTCTGCAGGAAGCAAAAGCTCCAAAGTTTCCTGCAAAAATGGTTTTGATCGGATCTTCTTTTTTTTTCTCATTGAACTGATCTGATGTCAAGAGTAACCTGTGATAAATATCAAGGTTACAGTCTTCGCGTGAAAACTTTCGAGCAAAGTTTAGACGGTATGAGCGAAAGTGCTTATTACGAGCTTCTGCAGCTTCCTCCGAAAGTTGACCAATAGGCACTAGATAATTTTCTATAACTTTTCCACCATGTACCAAAATTTTATGCATGGTAGGAGTCATAGAATGCCAACCATATAACTCTACATACAGTTTTGCTGTCTCCATGGCGTATTCATCAAATTTCGGGACATCTATTTTGTGACCGCTTGATATGGCTTCCAAAATAACTTTAATTCTATAAATAAAATTAAAGTCTATTCCCGTTATTTCAGCAGCCAGATGTGGGTTTTCAAAAAATCTTCTACTAGTATTGCCGTCATTTGTGTTACCAAAATTACATTTTGGCATATCTACCAAGATACCTACTTCTTCTCTGAATCTTTGCTGAATCTCTTTTTTTTTGTTGTTCTAGCATCTTTTCTGCTTTGGTTCTTTTTTCACGGTATTTCCCAACGGGCAATTTATAAGCTAAATGTAAAATACTCTCGAATAATCGAATTCTGGCATGTAAAGTTGATAGGCCAAATTCAAGCGATTCTGGGTGAATTTCGTTTTTTTTACTTAAGTCATTAAAGTTTTTTGAAGTGGCTCCGCATATGTAGCATCTACTCGTTGATTTGGTGTCAGTCGCCGCATTGCAAACTTTGCCGTCCACCATGGTCATTTTAAGACTGTGGCTAACCGAGAATTTTTGCCCATTCAGTTCCAATTCCGTGGCTTTTAGGGACTTCACACTGTCCCGAACGTAATTTATTTCATCTTTTGTAATGTCTGTAGACTCTTTTATAAATCTGAATCGTATCGGGCGGCAATATCGTGGTGAAGAAGGAGTCGGGTTTTGCCAAACCATTCTTGTTTTGTCTTCGCCGCAAACAATTTGTAGAGGCACGAATGAGCTCAAAAATATATTTGCATCCGAGTCGGCGTCATTCATTAACTTTTGTTTGTATTGAGCTTGTTGTGAACCATCACAATCCCATTTGCAGATAATCTGCAAGGAATTTCTCTCAGTTTCTGTAAGAGTCATTAGTACTTCTTCGAGGAAAATTGATAATCGCGTGACGGTGTGATCTAACAAAGATTGTAGATCACTTTCAGCACAGGAAGCGGTCACTCGTAGCGTCTCTTTGGGTGGGTAACATTCCTGTTTAGCCTTCAACACTAATTCGTAGCACGGGTAAAAGCTTCTGTTGGTTGCTCGCACAATTTCATATTGACTTCGTGTCAAATCAGCGTCCACGCACATTCGCAGTGCCTCCCGAGGCGTAAGGGGATCTTGTGCCTTTGATTTGGAATGTCTTTTTTTACATTCGTTTGCGGCTGCAGGCGAATTTGTAATATCTTTTAGGACTTGCGAGGCGTTTCTTTTTCCTTCTTTTTGTAAAATTACTTGCGCTGCGTGAACTATCACTTCTTTGCCTACAGAGGAGCGAACTTCTTTTGTTTTCCTCCTTTTAGTTCTTTCACTACATTCACTGAATGTTTTGCTAGGTCGTCCTGACTTATTATGCGTTTTTATGGGCATCCCGAACGTTCCTGCTAACCATGCATCATTGCTTATAAGAAATTTTTCTAGCGTGTTGCGTGCTTTGGACCATCTCTTTTTTATTTCTGTTTTAAAATATGAAAATTTATGATTTATATACTTTTTGTCTTCGTCGGAGTCCCCGTAAGACATTAACAAATAATTTTGTAAGTATTCCAATTTGTCGTTTATTGATGGAGAGTTTTCCTCAATCATCTTATCAAAAAGATATCTGCGAGTTACTACCTCCATGCCCGAGTAACTTGATGAACCTAGAACAACGAAAAGGAATTTTAACGCAAAAGAAACAAAAAAGGAATTTTTCTCACTTTCTGCCTAAGTTAATGAATTATTATTTTTCTCGCGAAGTGGTCAAAGGTGGTGGCTATTTTTTTTGTGGTTATCTGCTCAAAGAGCTATACTATTAGAAACCATAAGGAATTTAACTCGGACGGTCTCGGAAGTACAACATTTTTACTATTGAAAATAAAAAAATGATAATATTTTCTATGAAAAAGGGCGATCTTTGATACGTTGTAACTGCACTAAATATTGATATTCCTTATCTTAATTTAAATTATATTTGAAGGAGCTTACCTGAATTTTCGACTTCCATCACTTTCACTTGTAACTGAATAATATCCAATGAAATATTCACTTTAGAATATCGGTTGCGCTAAGAGTGTCGAGAACGAACGCGTACAGCTTGCGCGACGATCAAGTTCCGACTACCTGTGGGGGCGCGCACGCAGTTCTAGGAACTGGGGAGGGGTGGGGTTTGGGCAGTCGGGGTGTCTATTTTTCCGGGAATCAATTTGTTTTGTTATTAGTTAACTTTGAGAAATGGACTTTTGGCCGCCTAAATCGTACAAATCGACCACTGTGCGATGTGGTAGAATTCTTTTTTATCTCTTTTATAAACAAGTCGAGAGTCTTAAAGTGATTCGGTGCAAGTGGTAAGACAGGGAACAAATAGTTATGGTCGACTCGCACGACAAAGTTCCCGCTAAGAGCCCACTGAGGCATTACCCGAAACAGCACAAACATCGGTCTGCGAGACTTCAGTTAGCGCGCCGAGTGATGACGTCACACACCTGGCTCTATCCAGAGTTTGACGCTACACTTTTGACGCTAAGAGTTTGACGCTTCAGTTTGACGCTGCAATGACGCTACGAGTTTGACGCTACGATAACGCTAGCTAAGAGTTTGACGCTTTAATTTCGCTACTAGTTTGACGCCTTGATTACGCTAGAACTTTTTTACACAAGATTTGGTATTAAAAATATTGTTTGATTTCTTTGTCTGCAGGTAATGTAGTAAGAATGGAAGTTTAAACTCTCCAGCGCAGTCGTTACGTCAGACTCGCGGGTAGGGCGGGCGGCGGCGGCTGGGCGGGCGGAGTTAGCCAAACAAACAGAACTAACGGTCGGGTGCTACCGGAGATGTAACCGCTGACTTTGTGTTACTCTCGAAGTGGGCTCACTCTCGTGGGCTCACTCTCGTGGGCTCACTCCGAGGAGCACCTAGATCTTTATAAAAGTAAACTTTTCTTCTCGTGTTCCAAACCTAATCAGCTAAAATAGAATCCGTCGGGCTACGGGCCGACTGGAAGAGATTTGAAATGAGACAGAAGGCAATATTATTTAATCAATAGAACGGGTCACATTGCGGGCAGATCAATAGTCTTGTTTTGGAGTTGGAAGGGTACAGATAAAAATGGCAGATGTTTACAAAAATACTGTGTTTAATTGAATTAGGCCCCTAAAATTAAAACGTACGATAATATTTTGAAAAGTTCTTTCGGGAGTAAGTACCCCACTGGCGGCGGTTAACTGGAACTGCTAGGTCACGTTGCGAAACATGTTTTCATATGATTCGTAGAATGTTCAGCAGTTTGAGTTACATACAATAACGTTCGCTATTTAATTGAGATGTGCTTACAGCTCCTGTATAGCTACCACGAGTGCGAAAAAGCTGTGCCGGACGTCCGCCGGACGTCTGTCATGTATCCTAATACTATAGTAGTAAGGTTGTTTATGCAACTTGTCACTTTCAGTGACATTGACAGTAAGCACTCGTGGTACTGGTCCTGTTGTGTTTGAGTTTTAGCTACACCAGTATGATTATTCTGTAAAACAAAATCACGCAGTGATAGTCCTCAAAACCGGTTTTTTAGGGGAAAGGAAAATCGCTCTTATCGAAATGCCAAAATGCCACTTTCATCTACGCGATCACTGGTTGCCGCTTTTGGCGTCAGCGATACACAGGTTGATGCATTATGAATTAAATTTGCTAATGTTTATTTTGAATACTGAGTTTTTTTATTTTTTTTTAATTTTTATTTTATGCTGTTCGTGTTCCACTAATGATGCTTTACCACAGAATTAAGTGGCGCGGTGCAGTCCGTGGACATACTGTATACCTACTCAATTTTTTTTTATTAAATTTTAAATTTTTGCTGTTTAGTTACTACATTATTGGTATGAAAAGTACTAATTTTGAGTAAATTTCATTGTTTTTACTAGAAATTTTATTATTGAACGAGCGAGCGAAGCGAGCGAAGTTCTCCGAGTCTACTAGAACAATCCGGCGTTTGTATGTTTGTATGTATGTTCGTTCGACAATAACTTGAGTAAATTTAGTCGGATCGTTATGAAATTTGGTCGGCAGGTAAATAAAATTAAAAGAATTTTTAAGTTCGAACATGAGCTAAATCGGTTGAAGGGTTGCCGAGATATGGGGGTTTTCAGTTTATATGGGGTCGCGAGTTCACAGTTCGGGGCGAACCACTAGTTATTACTTATTTAGTACTTTCTTAGTGCTTTTATAGCAACTGGGTAAATAAAATATTTTTGGCCACGTTTTGGGGTCCAATACCGCTTAGTGTGGTGTTTAAATTAATGATTATTCTAGAGGTATTCTAAATAGGTAACAAATCTTTTTTTTCCCCTATCATTTGTGGTACAATAGATTTGTACATTTTATATTTTCCCGCAAATAACAAGTTCTTTTTTATTTTACAGAAAAAGCACACATGACGTGTGCTTTCTATTCCAACTACAACTCACGATGCTCATAAAAAAAAATGGTTTCCAGATGTAATAACGAGACTAGAAATGTTTAAAATTAAAAAACTCATTCACACAAGACAGCGTTTTTGTGCGCGGCTTTTTTGCAGCTACGCGAAATAATTTCTTTCGCTAGTGGATATAAGTTACATTTTCACCGCGAATCCGCCCCTAGCTCATTGCACTCGTGTAGTTGTGGTCGCAATTATTAACACTCTATAGTAGAGACAGCGAACACTGAGTAGAGATTATACGTAGAGCTGCAGATGTAAAGGTGAACAGTCTGAAGCCTCTTCCATTCAGAATAATATAACTACTAAATAAACTAGTGGTTCGCCCCGAACTGTGAACTCGCGACCCCATATAAACTTAACAACCCCATATCTCGGCAACCCCTCGACCGATTTGTTCGAATTTAAAAATTATTTTAATTTCATTTACCCGCCTACTAAATTTCATAACGATCCGACCAAATTTACTCAAGTTATCGTCGAACGAACATTCATACATACAAACATACATACAAACATACATATATACATACATACAAACGCCGAATTGTTCCAGTAGACTCGGAGAACTTCGCTCGCTTCGCTTGCTCGTTCAAAAATAAAAATAATAGTCGGCGATGTCGGCGTATTTCGACATATTTTGAGTATTTAAATTTTTTTATGTAATAAATTTGCGTATTTAAAATTTTTCATTTCAAATTAGCATTTATCTCATAAACGGCTCAACCGATTTTGATAAAAACATAATATCTAAGAACACTCGCTAGGAAACCTGCTCTCAAATAAAAAAAAAACTGCATCCAAATCTGTTCTCCCGTTTAAGAGCTACGGTCTACGGTGCCACAGACAGACACACATTAGTGGTCAACACCCCTCTTTTTGGGTGGGGGGTTAACATTTTTTCGGCTCATTCTTTCGTCTAGTTCCTCTAACTAAAAGATGAGATAGCGAAAGGTCACCATTGGATGCCAACCTTCGTCAGGAAAAGGCACTCAAAAAGAAGACTCAATACCTTAAATTCTATCATCCTAAAATTTATTTTTTCTCAAAATCACCCCTCAAGTCTTATCGCGAGCAAAAACCATAAGGCATACCTATAACCTACCCACATACCTACAACTATCGCTCTACGCATGTTGATTCCTAAAAATCCTCTTATTTTTGTCTTTCTTTCGGACCACTTCGTAAAAATCGATCCCTTTTTTTTTCAGGACACCATCATTAAAGATTCACATATAGCTGCTTCGATTGGCTGCTGTGCGTCCTGCAAGAAGCTACCTGTAGGATGTAGAAGTGTAGAGCACAGTAGTTACAATTTAAGGTTGGATGATAGCAGCGTGGCGGAAATTGAAACTATGTTATTGCCGCGAACGAAAAATCTCTGAGCAAAAATAGCTCAGTTTAGCTACAAAATGTAAAAAACCGTGAAAATTTTGAATTTCCCGCCACGTTGCTATCGTCCAACCTAAAGAAGTTTTGTGCGGTAAAAAACATTTTATTTGTGTTGATAATTTTGCTCCAGCACCTTCACTCATTGAGCTAGCGAGCAAGCACCCTACCACGGGGTAGCGCTTTAGAATTTTTGCTTTAGAATAAATGAATATTGCTTGCCAACTCGCTAAATATCCATAGTTTCCCTGTATCAACTTCCAGAAGATGATAGCTGCTTTCAATAAGAACTATTTTCCGGCAAACCAGCTGGTCACAATAGTTACAGTCAGTTTTCATAATTTCTTGGTCATCGCCTTCAAAGATAAAACTTCGGTGCCCAAAAAAGCTCAACACAAAACCGGTAACTATTATCTAATTTGAGACAGAACAGAGAATTGTGTGAGAAGCTCAACTTAATCAATGATCGAAAGGAGATGATGGGAATCTTCTGTCCCTTTTTAAGTCGTACAAGGGGTGCTCCAAGCAAGCGCGCTACTCTACAGGGTGTTATTAATTATGTACGAGCGCCGCGCAAATCCCCTCCCCTGTGTTGTTTTTAACTTGTTTCGGAAAATAAATACAAAGACAGAAGAGCCTAACAAAGTAAATAAAGTGCACTTTGCACCAGATGCTGTGCTTTTCTCAGATATTATAAGGGTTTTTTTTTTAGTTAAGACGTAGATAATTTATGCAGCGATGGGTGAAATGACTACTTACTCGTAGATGCTGTACTATGCTACGAAAAATTCACAAAATATTACGAGAACAAACTTGTGTTAATTTATTCAAAATTGAGAGAGGACTTGATACTCGGTTATTAAATTGCCATAACACAAATACAGGGTGCTTACCAGAAAAAAAAAAATATATAAATTAAAAACTAGTTGTCGGTGTCTGTCATGATAATGAAAAAGGTTCTGAACTCAGCGTGTGCTACATCTATTGCACAGTAACGAATTGTAGCGCTGATTTTCAGTCAGAACCTGAAAAGTTAAGTGACGTGACGAGCTCCAAACGATTCATTAAAAATAAGCTATTTCCACTTTTACAATTCGAATTATCAAGCTCTGTTAACTAGAGGCGGGGCGCATCGCAAGATTGCAACGCAAAAATCCGCCTGCCTGTATTTATATGAAACAGCGTCCACTAGAGTTGGATCGGGGCGGGGCGGGCCGAAGCGCAATAGTCCGCCGCTAGTGGACGCTGTTTCACAGGCAGGCGGAATTTTTAGGTGGCGGCCGCGTCGGCCCGACCCGGCCCGATCCGTCGCAAACTGATACCATCCTTCTGTTTACCCGACCTTGTGTTTTTTCTCTTTTTGTATTTTTTCGTCTTGTTTATTTCACTTGATTAGAAAACGTAATGCCCCTTGTACGGGCAATTTTAGACGCAATCAACCAGATTAAATCTCTTTCTATTAGATACGAATAAACAAACAATTTCTTTTTTGCGTAAGCTTGATTTATCCCGAGTTTATACTGAGAAATAATCTTGCTCCGAATGGCTCTCTCCAGATCTTTGAGTTTTTATAATTACTTCTTTAGAATAGTAAAGCATAGAACGACAGTTTTATACAAAACTCCCTCCCGAAGGGACAATGCAAGAAAAATGCTGATCATTGTACGCAGTCACAACGTTTCTTTTGTACTTAGTTTGTGAGTACTTCTTTCCGATTTCGAAAAAAAGCCTTGCACCTGACTTTTGTAGACCTTTCCACAGACTTTTCATCGCCTGAAAAAATAGCTAATCAGTAAATTTTTTGTCGGTATCGCAATTTAAGTTAGAACTTTATATTACAATCAGTTGGTTAACCAAAAAATGTTTACCGCATACAGGTACTGCGGCAATGTAAGTATACAAAACGGGATATAGTTAGATATAGCCTTCACAGTTGTACATGTCCTACAAGCTGGCCAAAACCCTTCTCTCAGAGAGAGAGTTCGGAGCTTAATCAATGCGGATTGGTGAATTTCGCGTTGAGGGTATAATGCCTCATACACTCAGGTTTCCTCACGATGTTTTCCTCCTTTCGTGTGGGGGTATATTCAAATAAGAACACGTAACTGTGTATTTACTGTGAGTGCGACTTATTGCCTTCTTTATTTTCCTATTCTGTGAAGCCTTAACTTATTATCCCTCCGCCCATATTCTGTGTCGGCAGTCGACAGCGTCAGTAACGAAGCGCGACCGCAGAGACAATTACCGCTCGCTAATGGGCCGCGTCTTTTGTTACCTTCACATCTACGCCCGAGACGGCGGGGATTTGCAGAATTAGGCCACTGCCAAGGATGCCAGGGGGCTAATTATCGGGAATCTCGCATTCGACATATCTCGAAGGAAAAATCTCGAGTCATTTCGATCTCGATTGCTCCCGACCACTCGAGTTATGTCGAGCGAAAAAGGCAAACATCTCGCAGAAATCTGAGATTAGATGTAGTATTTGCTGCGAAGTGAGATTTTTCCTTCGAGATGTGTCGAATGCGAGATTCTCGAGAATTAACACCCAGGCCACGATGAGACTTCTATTTACGCTTGGTGCTACTAAGCGACATACTCGTTCTCTCTACGGGAAGTCATGTTAGTTTCATAACAGTCTTCCCGCGAACCACGATTGAAGTCTTTCTTTTCACACGCCATAATCGCCTTTGACGAAATTGAAAAAAGGTTCATCATCGCGTAGGGCAGCCATGTTGGCGTTTGCGACATATTTCACGTCGGAATCTTTTCGAATGAAGTCGCGCGGCGCATCATAGACGGGCTGGTTCTGTGAAAGACTCGCAGAGAGCGAGGAGAAGGAACCAAGGGGCGAATGGAGAGGAAAAATGCACTCTACCTTCGAGATTTCGTTCGGCAGTGGCGTGCAGATTGGTGAAACGTGACATGCAATGCAACATTCTGCCTTTCATTTCATGTTCGCTGCAAGCATGGACGCGCAGCGCGCTCTAAACGCGCATTCTCTGCGCACGTCTGTTTCCGCCATTCCGCCCCAAACACGGCCCGTCATCCCTCCACGCAGCAGTATCCTCTTGTCCCTCCATGTTCGTTGCGTGCTCTTGCAGATTTCCGAACAACCGTCCACGCTGCCGCGCCGCGCACACTTTGTGTTCGTCGAAAAAACCGACAAATCACGGATCGCTCCGCGCGCGACTTGAATTGCTCGTAGCGTGCGCGTGAAATGCACAGTTCGCGCGCGCAAGACGTCCAAACTATGAGAATCGATTTCAAAGTGTGTTACCTTTCATGATACATTGCGCCAATGTGTACGGCAAATTCTTTCATTGCATGATACATTGCATGTTAAGTTTCACCAATCTGTACGCACCATTATACTCGAGAGTTTGCGCCTATATCTCTTGCCGCTGTTTTAGGGTTCCGTAGGTACCTCAAAACGGAAAACGGAACCATTATAGGATCACTTTTTTGTCCGTCTGTCTGTCTGTCTGTCAAGACCTTTTTCCCAAGATCGCGTGGATGTATCAGGTTGAAATCTATATCAAAATACTCTGGTCTTCAGTCCTTTGAATCCTAAAAAAAACAAGCTTCTAAGTTAACTTATTCAAAAGATAAGGCCGTTTATGCCGCATATTTCGACCCTCGCAATGGAATCAAAACCAATACTTCGCGTTGATCTCTAGATTAATCTAGAATCATGAAATGCAAGAAGCAATGGCTTATAGTACAAATTATGGAAGAAATCCGACGTCGAGTTGCGGAAAACAGCCCGTTTTACCATTACCATGATGACTTCTACCTGTCAGGTATGGTCTCCGAAGTACCATTACCATGATGGTCTCCGAATGAGAACCGAAACTAGTCTACACCGACAAAATACGAGTGCGTAAAACCGTGATAAAACAGGTAGAAGTTATTATTGACATCAGTATAAATCAATAAGTACGAGTACAAGCCACATGCCTCAGATGTAAGAGTTAGTTTATTTGCCTTTAATCGTGGAATCCGAGAATATCTGCCGGTAACAGATACGTGTCGATGCTGGTTTATTCCCTGTTCCCTGGCCAAGCGCCAGGCTAGAACTAAAAGACACAGTAGCTCTACCTTTCTTCTACCGATTCTTGTCAAAATACAATGTGACCAATCGACTTATTTTGTCGTACACACGACAGCACGTATACGCTTACACACTAGCACTCTACTCGGTTACGTTACGCGTGACTTTACAACAAAAGTGTACAGTCTGACGTACACACGACAGCACGTAGACGCTTACACTATAGCACTCTACTCGGTTACGTTACGGGCGATTTTACAACAAAAGTGTACAGTCTGACGTGCTGTCGTGTGTACTGTCGTGTGTACAAGGCTGGGAGATTCTAGGCTGGTTGTTAAGACTTCGCTGATCACGAACATTTTTTTTTTGCCAAGCGCGGTTGAAAGTTCGTTCCATGCTTAGAACATTTTTTTTTATGCAAAAGGCTTTGCCTCTGCAGTTACTGAAAATAGACTTCGTTCAAGCGTGAGTTTTCTGTCGACTTTATCGTCTTTAAGGGTGGACGATAGCAACGTGGCGGGAAATTCAAAATTTTCACAGTTTTTTACCTTTTTTAGCTAAACTGAACTATTTGTTTAGCTATTTTTCGTTCGCGGCAATAAAACAGTATTCTTTTCATTATTGTTAACAACAGAATAACAATAATTCAGCCGATTATGTGTTCTGGTCTACGAAGCAGTGGCACTGCCCAAAAAACTTGTCGTAGACCAGAACTCATAATCGGCTGAATTATTGTTGTTCTGTTGTTTACAATAATGAAAAGAATACTATGTTATTGCCGCGAACGAAAAATCGCTGAACAAAAATAGCTCAGTTTAGATACAAAATGTAAAAAAACTGTGAAAATTTTGAAATTCCCGCCACGCTGCTATCTTCCAGCCTTAATGACAATTCGCTCATGATGGCTTACTTCAAGAAAACCTATTTTATCTCTTCGACACGACCTCACGTGGGCCTTCTTCGTCTCCCCTTCTTTGTCTGAAATCATCCCGTCATTATGACGCGTGTCAGTCGGTCGGGGCGAGGCGGCTAGCCGACGTCGGTAATTGATTTCGGAGGCGATAATATGCCTCATGCCTCACGCGTGGTAGACGGCTACATAAGCTGAGGAGTTACGCCTTCGTGTATTATAGTGAGCAGTCTGTTCGGTTCCCCAGTGCAGTGTTTCGGTTGTTCTTGCCCTCTTTCTGCATTCGCCCCCTTAGTGTGATTCCCATAGTATTTGTATAGATTTGCCCCCTTTTTTAAATACCTTACTTTTTATTCGAAAGCCTACTTTCTGAGTTTGCCCCCTATTTTGACTAATCGACCTTTCATTCTTGTTTTGTACAAAATTAGAGCTTTATGGGTCGCTGAGCAAGCCTACTCCATCTTAAACAATGTCCCAGGCACTGCAATGCCGAGTGGTCTCTTCACCCATCTAGTGTTAGTGAAGGTGCCACTGGACGCTGTATAAATCTCATTACGTAGATGCAAAGGCCTTAATCCTCACACCACACACGCGGTGGACGGCTGCATGAGCTGAAAGTGCAGTTACGTAAGACAGCCTTCGTGTATTATAGTGTTTGATAGCGCTCGATATATTACGCTCTCTTACAAAGGTGCGTTTCCGAGCTCGAAGCTAGTTGTAAGGACACGATATCTCGATATAAGAAAAAATGAATTTTCTTAAAAGGCGACACATAAAGTATTTTAACTAGGTGATATTTATTGATCAAGATATGAATTTAGCTTCTGTTGCTGTGCTAGACTAGAAGTCTCTATAGGTATTACAGCAATCAGTGCCACCGTAGACTCAGGGGTTCTAGTTATCAAGAATATGTTTTTCTTTACGTTTCAGTATCAGGCAAGTTATTCTTCAAGAACAATGTGATAATTTAATTACAGTAAAGAAAACAGTAATAAAAACAATCGTAAAACTTGAGAGCTTCTTCAAAGGTTGAATAGTGGATTGGAAAAAAATCCGCAAAAAGATCTTAGGCTCAACATGTTGGTAAAGAGTGCGAGTTCGAATGTTAGTGTATAATGTGTATTTTAGTATTTATCCTATGATGCGCAACTCAGGCATAATAGATAGAGCAATATTTCTAGCATAAAATTCAGATTGCTCAAATACAGTGGCATACCTATCGATGCGAACTGTTGCATTAAATAATTTGCATTGCCAGGTCGAGTAGCTCTATGAATAGAAAAGCGACAATGGAATGAAATTCCGCGAAATTGATTCTAAATATTGTTGCAAGTTATAGAGCGATTTATTAAACGAAAATTAACCGTGTATTTGCATGCTTTGTATTGCGATGAGCAATCAATTAAATTACTCGAAAATATTGTTGCAGATTTTAAAAACTTTTCAATGTTTTAAGATTTTTATAAGATTTTTAAAAATTTGCTCGGGACAGGATTTGAACCCGCAACCTCTTGCATACCGTGCAGGCGCTCTACCAATTGAGCTACCAGGTCAAGTAATGGTAAGAGCAAATTTTTCAACCTTATAAATAAAAATCTTTATAAAGTAAGTTTATAAGTTTAGGAAATACAAAAAGTTTTCAATGTATTTTTAACCTACTTTAACTTGGCACCTCAAATCAGAACCAATTTTAAAATTACTATCACAGATTACGGTATGTTTATGTATCTACGGAAAGCGACACACTAGGATATCCCATGGTAGATCTTACCGCACGCGACATAAAGGCGTCAATCGAACAAAAGCGTGAATCCTATATAGTATCGCTGACTGTACATTGTTATTCAGTTGAGTACATTGTGATGTGAGTAAAGTTTAACAACTAAGTTTACACATGGTTTTGATGGGAGCGAGGAAATCTCGCTACAGTATTGTTGTTTGTTCACTTCCTAATGTTCATACGCTGCTGCAAACTCGTTATTTGTAATCAACGTGTACATTGTACCTATACAGGGTATAAGAGCTATGGTGCCAAAGACAGAAACACAGGCAGACACACCCTCACACACATACACAACGCGGTCAAAATTTTAACACCTCTCTTTTTGGGTCGGGGATTAAAAACACATCCACGTTTAATTATTTTTTTTGCGAGTGGTAGAGGTGGCGATGGCAATGGGATGGGATGATCTGAAAAATCGCTGGCAAGAGACGCAATGCGGCCGAAGAAGAAAATCCTGGCTAAGAAATCTACGGAAGTGGATCCCGAGTGCTTCCCAGCTATTTCGCCTCGCGAGATACAAAGAGAGATAATAATATGCGGAGCTGACCGCCAACCTTCGCTGAGATGGAGAGGCATCCTAAGACAGGAAAGGTGGGGAGAGGTGGTAGAGGTAACGCTTCATTGCTCTTATCACAAGCAGTTAAATTCGTGTGAGTATGCGATAGGCTTGGGCATTTTTATTTCAGGTTCAGACGGTCTTTACTTCTATCTCTGGAGATGGCTGGAGAGACGAAATTCGATGTAGTGGCTACCCAAGATGTGTGCGGTAAGTTTTAAAGCAAACCGTCCCGTCTGCCTAGCAACAAGCAACACGCTGCAAGTAAATCTGCGCTACGTGGGGCACGTACAAATTACGCGCTGGAGCGGGAGAAATGCGCCTACTTTTTTCTTCGGCGGGAAAAAATTACCACATTTCCTTTAGCACCGCGGTTCACTCCGAGATGGGCCAATACCTACGTGTGGCGATATAGCTAAAGCTATAACAAGCTCTGTGTCTTTAAGGTTGGACGATAGCAGCGTGGCGGTAAATTCAGTTTTTTTTACAGATTTTTTAATTTTTAAGCTAAACTGAGCTATTTTTGGTCAGCGATTTTTCGTTCACTCAATAAAATAGTATTCTTTTCGGCTGAATTATTGTTGTTCTGTGGTTTACAATAATTAAAAGAATATTTTTTTATTGTCGTGAACGAAATATCGCTCATGTCATATAAGAAAACGGTATTTAAAAACACAAATTAATTGAATAGTTTGAGTTCCATGGTCAGTAGACTGAAATATCGGGTACATTTGCACCTATGTAATGAGATCATTCATACAACGTCCAGTGGCACCTTCACTGACACTAAGGTCGAACTCAAGTAGGTGATCTCAGAAAAGTCAAAATTAAATGCTAATGTCAATGTCAATCTCAAGCTAGTGTCTATTAATATGCTGACAGCTACTCAAATCTGACATTAGCCAAGGTTTGACATTAGCATTTAATTTTGACTTTTCTGAGATCACCTACTTGTGATCGAGCGCAAGTAGGTGATCTCAGACGACTATTAATGCCACCCTAAATGGGTGGAATGACCTCTTTTTGCCTGGGACATAGATTGGCTTGCTAGTGGGTAGAACGATGGACACACAATCGTAGGAAGAATCCTATCATAACTGCACTTTTCAGAAGTCACAAAAAGCCATACTCGGCAAATAAAAGCGAACACGATATAAAGGGTTGTAAATCACAAAGGATGTGTGAAATCACAAGTGCATTGGACGCGCGCCGGGACCGTCACAAAGCGTATCAAAGGCGCCATGTCATGTATATTTAGTTTTTTATGATTGAGGGCAGCTGTGAGCAGTTCATACACACACACATACACACACACACCAGCCGGGAATAAAGCCGTAACATTGTGTAATAACTCTGCTATAATCGGGTTTGGAGCCAAATGCGTTATACTAATTTGATCAGAAGATTGAAGAGGAAACTAACCATCACTGTCTTCATAAATGTAAATAAAGAAATAACTATAAAGTCATTTCAGCTTTTGCAGATGATTTATGTCATACTATGACATAAATATAACGCCTTTAACGATGACTATGACAGTTATAGTCATAGTTAAAGGCGTTACAATTTGATTATTGGTACAGGCAACTAAATCGTGAAGCATTTACATTAGTACAGTACAGTAAGTTAAGTATCGAATGTTGCTAGGATTACAACAGTTGAGAGCCATTCCATTACAAAAGTATGTAGCTTGTTTTGATGATGAATAAAACTACCGTTAAAGTTGTATAGCTGTTTTCATCATCCTTCTCGTCTAGTTTAACCAGGTAATCTAGTTTTTAATCCCCCTGACAAGTCAAGTAGTATAACTAGAGCTAGTGCTTGAGACTTGATTACAGCCTCGTCGGCGGTAATGGCGGTGCTTGTGACGTCACAGTGTTGCTGTGACGTCGCTACCTGAAGGTTTATTAGAGCTCTTTATGTGTCATTAACTCGCAGGGACATGAGCGGGTCTAGACCGAGAGAACAGAGGAAGAGAGACTTTTTAAGACGTCGTTGGGACACAGATACTCTTACTGCAAAGGGGATGTAGAGTTTCGAGTCTTTGAAACTGAGAAGTAACTATAGCAAAGACCTAGAGCTCCTGAAGACCATAAAGCGGAGGAAAATGCAATATTTTGGCCACATAATGAGCAACGACAAAATATAACCTTCTGCAAGGGAAAATTCAGGGTCGCCGAAGATCTGGCCGCCCGAAAACATCATGGCTCCAAAATCTCGCAGAATGGTTGAACACTAGCCACACACAACTCTGCCGAGCCGCAACATCACGGGCCAAAGTGGCCGTAATGATAGCCGACCTGGCACCGAGATGGCACAAAAAAAAAAATAGAAGTTAAAAACTAAAACCCGACTACTAAAAGGCTTAAAACAAGACCTGTTTATCCTTAAAATAGACTCATAGATAATTAATCGTAGTCGGAGGCCATCGGTTTATCAAATGCAAATGTGGTGTCCCCCGACTACGATTAACTATCTATGAGTCTATTTTAATGATAAACAGGTCTTGTTTTAAGCCTTTTAGTAGTCGGGTTTTAGTTTTTAACTTCTATTTTTTTTTTTGAGCTTTTTAGTAAGTCATTTTGGACGATCACCCAGAATAAAACCAAGAAGAGCAAAAAAACACATTTTGGAATTTTTTGTTCTATTTGTTAAGTTGACCCTACATGTGTTATACATTTCTGAAAAGGTCTTTTAAAGCCCTTTCATTTGATACCCATGACGATGGTATCCGATAATTTTTATTTTTAGGTCCACCACTTTAGGGCGCAGCACAGCCGCCATCTTGGTTTTTTTCAAAATTAAACTATCCTATTAGATGTTACCTGGGTGATTAAGACGAATCCAACGACACCTCATTTGTTGAAATCAGCCGAGTAGTTTAGGCTCTGCGAGGGAACAGATGAACACACAAACATCATACCCACATACATACATACATACATACATACGCTGCTAAAATCATAACCCTCCTTTTTCTTCGCGTAGTCGGGTAAAA
Organism: Zelleria hepariella; assembly: GCA_949319315.1. Taxonomy (NCBI): domain Eukaryota; kingdom Metazoa; phylum Arthropoda; class Insecta; order Lepidoptera; family Yponomeutidae; genus Zelleria; species Zelleria hepariella. Next base: position 27,377,779 of record OX439378.1, on the reverse strand, counting down.
AGAGAAGAGAGTAACGATAATAATGAACCATATCGTTAGCAAATAGACAGGCTGGACTTGACTCACTTTACACAGTTTATGTTTAATACTTGCTTACTGCCTTATGTTCTATTTTATTGTGCAAAACCTACACACTAACTTGCAAGTTCTGCTTATTTCACTAAAGATACGACTCCACGAACATTAAACACGACTTACGACGACTTAAACCTGCTTTACTGACTCAAAACGACTTCATTTAACTATCTCTGTGTAAAATCTTTGCTCTGGGTGCTTAAAATATTTTAAGGAGGTGTATAAAATGTAGAAGAGCATTCTAGGAGCACTTTTCTAGGCGAGTGTATGTAAATTTAGCTCTCTAAAGCAGGCTCGGGCAAACTGGGTGTTCGCAGAAAGTCAGACCAATGGGTAACTATTAGTAACCTGAGGTCACGAAGGAAGAACTGATAATTGAACGAGCGAGCGAAGCGAGAATAGTTCTCAGAGTCTACTGGAACAATCCGGCGTTTGTATGTATGAATATTCGTTCGACGATAAGTTGAGTAATTTCGGTCGGATCGTTTAAGTTTGAACATGAGCCAAATCGGTCGAGGGGTTGCCGTGATGGTGTTAGCAAAAGTTACAATCGCGATTTCACAGTTCGGGGCGAACTAGTTTTAGGATAGTGAAAACACCACCTGAGTATTTTTTTTTATTTTGCCTCCTCTTTTGGGCAGTAGGCCTTCTCTATCTTCCATTTCCGTGAGTCCGGACGTTCGGGACAGGGCCCTTAGGCTGTAACACAATTGTGCCAAAATGGGCTTCCGGTTGACGGTTTTAATTACGATTTATTGATGTTGTCGGTCCAGTGTCGGTCCTTTTAATGTTATTGTAGTACAGCAAATAATATTATGAGTCTAATTCTAGAGGATTAGTTCGCTGGTTGTAGGAGAACAACGAAAAAATCCCAGTTTTGTCCTTCTACCTAAGTCGCCATTGATACGCCATTGTGTTACAGACTAAGGCCCCAGGTTGGGCGACTGGTATTTGCGATCCGATCGATACTCGCTTGCAAATGCGACAGTGTCCGCCTGTGCCCCTGCCCGCCGGCCACGGTAAATGTTCTCCTCTATTTACAAGAGGCTGTTGAAGAGCTATTTTTGTACACTGAATATGTTTCAAAAGTTTCCTGTCACGAGTTTTATAAGAGGTGTAGCCAGTAGCAACACTTCATACGGTTATACGACATAAACTTTCGTTCACATATGATTTGTTCTTATTTATGTGCATATACTTTATCATTTAATTTTATCAATGTTGTGGTGGCTATTCTTCATTTGGTAGAGTTAGGTCAAGGAAAGAAAATTTATTGTTTCAATCTCTTTTATGTAGTTTTTTTTTAAATGTAGCACATACCATAGCAACCTAAAAAAAACCATAGACCAAAGTTTATGTAGTTTTTTGTTGGTAAACTGATTCCCAATCATGACCCAACCCATCTTCAGTGTCGATCCCGGGCACATTGTGTGCGAACTAGCGAACTAGCAAGAGAAACAAGCGCAGAGGAGAGGACTCCGGCTAAATTCAATTCGGCGAGGACCCTCGATAAAACTTAGTCACAACAGAACAACAGATAGAAGGCCCACTCTTTGACCGATATTAGACCTTTTGCGTATACAGCATCTACAGGGTGCACTCTAAGTCGATAGCGAAACTTTAAGTAGGCTGTCTACTGATCACTACAAACAACTTGTACTAGAAAAAATCTGCTGTTTCATACATTTGGCGCAGTACTGAGTCGACCTTTTGTATGGAACAGCTGATATTTTTTTCACTCCATTTTTTTCGCCACCTAGTACAAGTTGTTTGTAGTGATCAGTAGACAGCCTACTTAAAGTTCCGCTATCGACTTAGAGTGCACCCTGTAGATTTAGTTGCACCTCCACTAATGCAAGATGGGTGAAGTGAATACTCAGACTCGGCCACGACTCGGCAGTGCTTAGGACATGTTTTAGATACGCAGAGCAGAGCTCGATGCTAAGCAAGAGGAGCTCAAGGCTCGACCATCTGCGGCCATCAACTATAATTACGTTGGAGGGAGGATGGGCCTAAGCCTGTAACACAATGGCGTATCAGTGGCGTCCCAGGTAGAAGGACAAAACCGGGATTTTTTCGTTGCTCTCCTACAACCAGCGAACTAATCCTCTAGAATTAGACTCATAATATTCTTTGCTGTACTAAAAAAAAACATTAAAAGGACCGACACTGGACCGACAGCATTAATAAATCGTAATTGAATCCGTCAACCGGGAGCCCATTTTGGCACCATTGCGTTACAGGTTAAGGGCCCTGGTCGCACATTCGCTGCCAAAATTGGCTATGTCAGTCACCAGAGGGCACACGACCGCCGCTCTCAATAGTCAGATCCCAGTCGCTGTAACCGAATATAGTCGGGAAAACATAAATAAAAAAAAAAACAAAACTGCCTTTGGGAAAAAACTTACAGTCCGAGGGGAAAAAAGATAGGGCTACCGATATAGCTTAGAATTTTTATAACCTAGAAAGTGTAAATTTTTGTGTTATAAAAACGAACTTCAACCGTGCTTGGACAATAATAATTGTGATTTCGTCATCAGCGGAGTCTAAATAAGCAGCCTATAGAAGCTTCCAGTCTTGTACGACAAAATAAGTCGATTGGTCACCAGCTCTCAAGCTATCTTAGGTTAGTCGGCCAAGCAATACCGCTTAATAAACAATCAAGGAATCAAGGAAAACGTCCAGATTTTGTTATTTTATATTTGGGGGCGTATGAGCAAACGAGGATCTTCTGGATGTTTCTATGGTGCATGTGATAAAAGTCCCGCACTTGAAGAGCACAATAAAAGAGTTTAAGGAGCGTACAGACTCTACCTCAAAACGACGCAAACGTAAACACGAGCCACGTAAAAACGTATGCAGCTAATTCACCGTTGACACACTTTTCATTAGCCCCGTGACATTAAAACACCTTGCCTTGTTCTTTTCGTGTCGATGGTTCTTCACTGTATTGTTTTTTACCAGTGTGTAGGAACAAAGACACCCTGTTTTACGAGTACTAATGGCATTTCAGTTATTTTATTTATTGGGAAATTGTTCAAAACAGACTTTCAAAATCTATATTATTGACAACTATCGTTATTTGTGCTAGACATCAGGACCCTCCTGCGGACCACTAGTGAAGCCCTCGCGGACCAACAGTGGTCCGCGGACCATATGTTAAGAACCACTGAGCTAGAGAGAAGCTTTGAAAGAAGGCCTGAGCCTAGCTAGTGGGGCATGTCTAGGCTCGCTGTGTGTGAGTCGAGAACGGGACGTCGTCGGACCGTGGCAGACCAGCACCCAGGGGCTTAAGTCTGTAACGCAATGGCGTGTCGGTAGCGTCCCAGTAGAAGGACAAACCCGGGGTCTCCTCGTTGTTCTCCTATAATCAGCAAACTAATCCTCTAGAATTAGAATCAGAATATTCTTTGCTGTACCACCAAAACATTTAAAGGACCGACGTAATTGAAGCCGTCAACTGGGACCCAATTTTGGCAGCATTCTGTTACAGACTCAGGCCCCTGGTTGTCAGACGACATCTCTAAGGAGCATCGAGAGACCGAGTAGGGTGGCATGAAGGGGAAAAGGCCTTTATCCAGCAGTTGGAAAATGTGAGTTGAAAATGATGATGAAAATGATGGGTGCGACCCGCGCTATAAAACTTGCCGGACGTTTTAAAGGGCGCGCCCCCGTGTATTCACCGCTTTATATCCACCGGTGTTGTGTCAGCCCCGGCCGAAGAGGAAGTTCCCAGTTTATGTGTGAGTGTGTGTATGTGTGTGAAAGTGCAACTTTATTGCGAAAGGAAACGCTCAAATAGCGACAGTCTAAACAGAGATTTTGCTATCGGAAGCGCTTTTGCGTCTGAATCTGCAATAATAGGGTGCAATCTAGCCGGGTACTGAATTGGGGTGCACCACTTTGAAAAAGGATATTCGACGAAGAAAGTACTAGATGGTTGCGCAACATCAAAGAATAACCCGGTATCAGACCGCTCAAGAAATATAGAGTACGATGCAAAGAGCAGTTTGCCGACCTGCAATTCTAAGAAGAAATAAACGCTGCAACAATTTTTTTACAATATTTATTCTCTTCAAGCTCACTTCAAGCTCACCTTTTCGCCGTTGCGATAAACTTATACTCATACGTACTGTACTGAGGCAGATAATTATGACGTCAATATTGCAGTTGTGTACCTAAAGTATTCACTAATGTAGAGAGAGGACTCATCGAGCCTGAAACGAATGATCTTTCCATATTTCGTTGGCTTAAATATACCTATACAATTTGTGCTATCTATTATCTATACCATGGTGGTCCATGGAGGCGGATGGCTAGGGACCGTGAGAAGTGGTGCGTGGGGAAAAAGGCTTATGCCCAATAGTGGGCAGAGCTGGGCTGATGATATCTATCCTATAGAATCTGCAGCCCTTACACCGCAAAGGATATATAAATCGTTTCGCAGCAAGGATGCGCGAAGGAAGAGACTTTGCGAATGTGTAGCAATAACACTCACAGGGCTGCTACATTGAGGCAATGTCTACGGCAGCTAGGGGTGTCACATACATGGGAGCTTTAATCCGTGGCTCTTTATAGGGAAGTTGGGGTGCGGAAACGCCACTTCTTTGTAGCAACCCTGTAGCAATATCGCTCACAGACTTGCCACATTGGAGGTAGGGCTGTCATGGGCACAGGATTTTATTGGATTCTCGATCGTTAAGAAGTAGGGCGCGGAAAGGTTATGCGATGACTGCCGCGACTTATTTGTAGCATTCTAACCGTAGCACAACCCAGTCGCGCGTCTTTCTCCATTAGTCACTAGTTTTAACGCTTACTAGTGCGCGCGCTGCACCATGTAAAGCAGGGGTTCCCAACCTTTTTTTGTCTACTGCCCACTTTAAGAATAAATTATTTTTTAACGCCCCCCTTTTTAAACATACTTAAAAACCGCTAAGTACTTATAACTGATTATTGAAACGCAACTTTATAGTATTCGGACAGAGTATCTTTTTTTTTCTGGGTCTCTTACCGCCCCCCTTTAGGCCTGCAGCGCCCACAAGGGGGCGTTATCGCCCACGTTGGGAAAGACTGATGTAAAGTAACTCGCGCGTGGAGCAAGCGCAAAGTATTTGTCATTTTGACGCGCCACTTTATATGTATGTCTCCCGAGGCCGCGACTTGCACAGCAATTTGCGGTTTTTCTTATTATTCCTATATCAAGAGCTATTTTGTCACAGAATTGAAAATAGGATCAATAGGAGAGAAAATTGGGTCGCGCATAAGGTCATGCTTGCATTTGCGACTCAAAGTCGCTTGCGCTGCGCCACGAAATAAGGTGCGGGCGACTGGGATGTGCTACGGGCGGTAGTACTGTTGAAAGCAGGTGGCACATCTAGCTGTAGGAATACTTACTGCACTAGCTAGAAAACCAGCTTTCAAATTTAAAAAAATCGCATCCAAATGGGTTGATCCGTTTAATAGCTATGGTGCCACAGACAGACGCAGACACACACAATAGCCGTCAAACTTTTAGCACCCCTCCTTTTGGGTGAGGGGTTAAAAAATCTCGGTGACAAAGCAACAGACACATCCACGTGGCCCTAACTATACTACGTGCCACGCATGAGGGATCAATAGAGGCGTCCCTCCCCGCGCCGCCGCCTCCCCGCCCGTCCCCCCGCCTCCCACCAGCCCGGCTAAACAGCTGATCGGGGCAGGCAACTGTTGACTGATAGCAGCGAGGGTAGCAGAGACACAGTGGACAGGTTTGTCTACATAGAAACAGCCGAAACGCACCATATCGTAGGTTTCGGTTTCGGTTGTTTTTAACCAGATAAAAAGAGGGGTCTAATAAGTTTGACCGCTATGTGTGGGTTTGTCTGTGGATATGTTTTATTATGTTTATGAGATAATTATGCTATTTTGAAGCTTCAACGTCTCAGATTTCTAACATCACGTCAAGTGCAAGGCAGAATTAATTCTCGTCCCGCCGTGAACAGCCAAATTTGCTGCCGAGGAAACTCTCGGCGACGGTAATCGAATTACCGTTTTACCGAAGACGAGATGCTACCAGGACGACTTGCGTTTTCGACTATTTGATACTAACCCAGTTAAACATTGTTGGCCTTAGTTGCATGGTAATTTTATCAATATTTCACAAGAATCCTGATCAAATTCTCCCGCTTTATGGAACGCGAGATGTGACAAATTTTACACTCGAGAGAAGAAGGCCAATAGCGCACTAGCGGTCAGGCCGCAGCGGCCGCGCCAGACACATTGTTTGTATGAAATTGCCGTTGGCCGCGCGTACCTGGCCGCTGTTGTGGCCTGTTGCGTTTGGCCCATGGCGATTTCATACTTATGTGTGTATCTCACAGGCCGCTGCGACCTGGCCGCTAGCGCGCTATACAATTCGTTTATTTCAGACGTATCCATAGTGTTAGTAACATGCTGATTTACTTAGTCTATGTTAGTACAGTTTTTTATGTTTGTGTATTTTATTGGCCGAAGATAAATTCTGAAACATTTATTTTAAAATACTACCGCCTTAGTAGTAAATCCAATTATTATTTGGAAAAGGTAAATGACATGACATATTATGTAAGTAGGTTACCTGAGTATACTCGTGCCCAGTCTTTTCAAAGGCAAGTAACAGAAAATGCCGAGTTATTTCTAATTGATGGATCATTTCTTACCGACGATAGGAAATTGAGTAAAAATATAATGTTGTTATTGAAAGGCTTGGTGTGGCAGCGACCCAACGACAAATGATGATGGATGTTTTTTTTTACGAGAGAGAATAATATTTTTGCAAAGTAACTTTTTCCTCGCGGTAATAAATTCAGGGTTCGGCCGTTGAAGTATCGTTTTGAGTGTATTTTATTGTTTTTTTTTAAATAATTATCATAGCACGAGATAGCCCAGTGTCATTGATGTAACACAGAAGAAGTAAGAGCTCGATACATAAAATTATGTCTTTGTAACGATATATTTTCTTAGCATCAATCGTTTAAGCATACAACGAGTTACAAAACATCCTAACTCTTTTACAGGGTCTAACCTACTTATCAACAAGATGTCAATTCTGAAAAAAAGTGGAAAAACTAATTATAACCTGAAAACTTTTATGTTTCGGGTATGTACTATTGGCTCAAATTTAAATACATGTTTTTGTGTTTAGGTGCATTTGAAAAGCTTTGAATTGATAAAACATTGTGAAAGTCAGTGAAAAGATATGAAAAAATACGCCGCAGCCTTAATATTTCGCACCCCCCGGCGAATAAACCCGTAACATCAAAAACGTAATTGTTCAGGAAAAAATAAAAACTGTTTTTTCGTCACAACTCACTAAGTACCTATGGTAGAAAAGTCATTTAGGTATCAATTTACAGGTTTTTTTTTTGCTCACTACATATTGAAACATTATTAATCTATAGATAACACTACGGAAGTTATTTAACAAAATGTATGATACCAATATTAAAATCTTGTTTTATTACTGCAAAGTGATATTACGGTTTTATTCGTTGTAAAATCGAAACCGAACATTTACAGCATCATAGTATTAGAGGAATATTCGCTGATATTTTGCATAGATTCTCTTTTCGGTAAGAGCACATTATGGCTTTATTCTCAGCATATGTAAAGTGACTGTGTTAGATAATGGCTCATTATCTTTTTATTCTGGTACAAATTTCTAAGAATATGAAATGTAAGTGTACATTACAATTTTTCATATACATTTTAATTCTCCATAAGTGCCCCTTGTAGCAATGAATTGTATAAAATAAGTAGGTAAAGGAGTCCAGGAAATTTTGAATACCTACCCAAAGTAGTTAACGAAACAAATCGTATTAAAAATCGACAGTATAATGGAAGAAAAACATAATGAAATTAAAAACTTCCAAAAACAAAGGCAAAAAAGTTAGAAAAAAGTGAATTTTTCAACTTTTTATGCCTTTGTTTTTGGAAGTGTTTGAATCATTAAATAACAATTTAATTTAAAACTTCTTCTTCTTCTGGTGCCTCTCCACTATTGGAGGTTGGCAGTCGGCTGTTCATTATGTCATTCTGTCCTTAGCTAGACTAAAGAGATCTTATATGGTGACCACTCCTGTTCATTCTTTGATGTTTTTCAGCAAACTCTTTCTTCTTCTGCCGACGCTTTTTCTTTGCCTATCAGGATATTTGGAGAAGTCTATCGTATCTAATCACATTAATTACTTATCAATTTCTATTGGGTATTTTAAATGAGTTCTCTTTTGTATGACATATCCTTATCCTTATACTTAAGATACCACTACTTTTCGAAAGCTTCAATTTTCCTATTTATTTGATCTTTACGATCCATTTTTCATATACATTCACAACCATCGTACATTTCTATAGGCTAGATGTAACATTGAAGCCTCCTGATCTGGATCTGGAGGTTATGATCGCATAGCAAATGGATAGAAGATAAACCTTTATTTGCTTCATAAACAAACGTAGGTAAAAACCAAAGTCAACTTAAACCTTATTAAAACAGAAGAAAAATACAAACTTGTTTACCTTAGAGCCTGTGAGTTTTACCAGTTTGATTGGCTTCTTCACAGACAATTATCACCGTGTTAGTCTGGCTCCAGTAAAGGTTCTGAATTATTCGCTTATCTCTGCTACCAATTCTAACGTCTTGTAGACGACGCATTAGTACCTATAACCGGGCTTAGCATGATCAAAGGCCTTCTTGTATTCAATCAAGCAAATTAAAACGTCAGTTTGCAAGTCTCTGGACTTGTGGTCTAGATAGGTGCAAATAAGACTTATCTGGTTCTTAGCCCTGACCTGAAACTGAAATAGCTATTGGCAATACCTATGCTCATTGGACTTCACTCTGATCCTCTCATGAAGAATGAAGAGAAACATACCTGGCTTAACAAACTTATTGTGCGGTATTCGCAGTATTTTTTCATGTCAGTAGAGTGACAAAGGTTGAAATTTAAACAATTTGTAGTAATATCCCAGTGCTCTAAAAGGTTTTGAAAGACCTGGAGAGCGCATAATTATTAGAGTATGTTTTAATGGGCTTGAATTAATCTGGTCTTAGTGATTTACCAGTTTTGGCTGTTTTTAGAGCCTTAACTATTTACTTTTGATCAAAGGATTGAAGGACCAGTTTCATAGATCAGTATATTGGCAAACAGCGTTTTCACGCGGATTTTTATACTTTCTGCATACAGAATTAAATGTATGCAGAAACCTTGGTGTTACTTAAGCCTTATGAGATCATTTATACATCGTCTAGTGGCAATTACTTACAAAGGCGTTACTAAGTTCAAGTACCTAGGTTTTACGGTAACTGATCCAAACACCCGAGTAGGCGAGATAGAGATCAGAATTAAAATGCATTCCGATACTCCGCGGCTCTCCACAAAGTGATCACGTCCAAGCACCTAACAAGAAGAACGAAAATACGCATTTATAAGAACCATCTTTATGTATGGATGTGAAACTTAGACACTGACGCAAAAAGAAAAGATCAAACTCCTGGTCGCGGAAAGGAAAAAACCTGTAAAAAATATTTGGACCCACCAAGGGAGAAGACGGCACCTTTCGGATCCGGTAAAACGCCGGACACATGGCCGAGCCCAACATAATCGGAGAGACTAAAACTGCAAGACTCCGCTGGCTTGGTCACGTATAAAGAATGGGAGAGGATCGGGCAGCTAAAACAGCATACGAACGGCAACCTTGTGCACGTCTACCAGTTGGACGTCCCAAGTATCGCTGTATTGACGAAGTCTCAAAGGACTTGCGCGAACTCCAAGTGGAAGATTAGAAAGAAGTGATGCAGGACGGAGAGAAATGGCGTCTTTTGGTTGCGGAGGCCAAGATCCACTTCGAGTCCCTGAGCCAGCGTAGTAAGTAAGTGGCAACTTCACTCACACACACCACATGGGTGCAGTGACCACTTGCTGCAGTGACTGGGAAATCAGTCAATGAATTCCGGTTTTATCCTTTACGCAACCCAGCCATCTCCTTTATCTCCAAATTCCATATCATGGTTGTTCCATTCTTTATAGAACTTCGAGCCCACCACTCGTATTTTACACAAGTTTTTTTTTTCTTGTACAATATTTTCCAGTTGTGAGAGTTTGTGTAGCCGTTTTCTCTCCATAATGTTTACTACATCATACGAGACATAAACCTAAGACATCTTCGTCTATCTATAGCTGTTTCTTATTCTTTATTCCTCGCAAAATCGTCCTTTCATAGTGACTACCACATCGATGACATATTGTTAGATTTATTATTACATCATTACTGGAATAAATATATAACAACAAAAAGCTAAACGGTTTTACAGATATAGCAAAACCGGTTCCTATTTTGTAAACATGCATTACAGTCATGGTGATCAAAATATTTCACTAGAATAAAGCCGTAAAGGCTTTTGTAATTTCTGCGTACAATAAATGTATCAGTAAGGGATGACTGCGGTTTTATTCTTCGTTCAAATTGTTGAGTATGGTCAGACGAATAAAGCCATATTTTTAAATATCTCCTTATATAAGGTATTTCAGGGTCTGAAAAAAATTACACTTATGTATTCGGCATCGGAGATGACGTTTCTGCAATAACACTAAAAAAGCCGTAATAGCACTTTACGGGTTTATTCTGCGGGGGGTGCGATTTTATGAATTAAAAAATCAACCGAACGTAATAGAGCAAAAAAAAATATTGAGGTTGTGATCCCTATCACCGGGTGCTATTACCCTGTTAAAAGAGTAAGAATCTTTTGTAACACCTTGTATTTTGTCACTAAGCTCTTTTACATACGTAAGACTCTTTTCCCAGCACATTCCTGAAGATTACAATGATTATCCTACTCTACATACGGATAATCACAGCTTACAGTTACCAGTGACCGATCCATCACCCCAAACCACACCCGCACCTGTACTTAGCTGGTAATTATCATTTGTACAAGTCATATCGAACCAACTACCCTTAGGCCGACTGGCGAGCTCGTTAATCACCGGGCCTCCGTAATCACTTCCTTCGTTAGTATTATACAAGGTGTTGTTTTGTAAAGTGACAGCCGGTGATTACTTACACGATGGCCAGAGACAGAGCGAAATGGAAGAAGATCGTTGAAGACGCCAATACCCATAAACGGTTGTAGCGCCGAAGGAAATAAGTACAGTACATAACTAAGGAAAACAGCGTGTGACCGAGTTGGCTTGAAAAGAAGATGTGTAAATACTGAACAAGGTTTCAAAATTTCAACTTACCTACTTTGTGAATCGAATTAATTGATTGGACAGTTCCACAACTGTAAAATGGATCTGGTTCTTACCTGTAAAGGAAAGAAAACAATGTTAGTTGTAGCAATTATAGACACTTAAAGGCTAGGCCGACTAAGCTGTCAGGATGGTATCGGTGCTGGGCAAGCCTCCTCTATCTAAAACAATGTCCCAGGCACTGCAGCGCCGAGTGGTCTCTTCATCCATCTAGTGCAAGTGAAGATGCCACTGGACGCTGTATAAATCATCTCATTACGTAGATGTAAAGGCCTAAGTTTAGCTAGTTAACTTATGCGTTAGTAAAACAAACTTTACCGATGTCCCGACAACAGCCTAACTTGCTTTAGTGGAGTCATCAGGTATTACCCGACACGTCAGCCTAGCTCGCACTTAGCTGTAGCGTGGTATAACATCTACAATCCGCTTTTGGTGCCACGACAATGTAAGGAAGGAGTGACGGATTTGCTACTTACATACATTTACGGCTTACATACAAGATTAACGTCGGATCGCACGTTAAGCTGAACCTGTGTTTCGTTTAATTCGGGCGCGAATCAAAATGATAAGCTCCTTGGCGCCAGAATTCTAAACGCTTGAGTTACGAGTAAGCCGCTTGCTGTATAGCTTAGTTTGAAATAGCACTGGTACGGTAAACTAGAGGTCGCAGGTTAAAGTCCTGCCTCGAGTATTATTGAACGAGCGAGCGAAGTTCTCCGAGTCTACTTGAACAATCCGTATGTATGTATGAATGTTCGTTCGACGATAACTTGAGTAAATTTTGTCGGATCATGAAATTTGGTAGGTGGGTAAATGAGGCAAAGAGAATTTTTAAGTTCGAACATGAGCCAAATCGGTCGAGGGGTTGCTGAGATATGGGGTCGCGAGTTCGTAGTTCAGGGCGAACCACTAGTTAACATGATAAGTCTTATTTCAAACTGTTACCGTCGTGCAAATTCGTTTCAGCTGTCAATATCTTTGCTTCTTTTAAGTATTAGAATATTTTTTTAAGTTTAAATAAGTCTCTCTAATTTAGTTTAGAATAATATTGTTACCTCAACAGGCAAGCAATGCAAAGCGCTGTTTTTCAGCAAGCAGGGGCAAGAAGCTGAAAAACAGCGCTTTGCATGTGCCTACATGCTTAGCTTAATGCTGAGCCTGCTCCCTTTGATGCCAAAGCATACTCTACATTGTAATATTACTTATTGTTTAAGTATTAAATATTACTTTAATATTAAGCTCTATTTTTAAGTTGGCATAAATAAAGTGATTTGTATCGTATTGTATTGTATTGATTGGTCGTTATGTTTCAGTTGTTTTATTCAACGTTTTGTTCCATTTTATCATGGACGTGCAAAATGAAGCTGATTTGAGGTTTATCTCTAATAGATGTAGGTAATAATACAATACGCTCACGAAAAACCATTTTCCATAAACATTTTTGCAGCTCGCTCTAGCCGAGCTATCAAACGAGCTCCAATATAAAATGTCCTAAACTTGAACGTCTGAAAACTATCAAGAGCCTGTGTAGTCTTTTAGAGCTACCCTCTTCAAGCGGCGAGATGGCGTGAAGATAAGCGCAGCTCTCTCTCTCTAACTTTCGGAGTAAGATCGAGACATGTTCGTTAACACGTTGAGAAGTTTGCGGTACTGCTTAGAACTTGACTCTGCAAGGCGTCGGGGGTTTTGTGCCATTGATTTATTACTACAACGTTGCAAGTTGAGATTCGATTCCTTAGTAAGGCTAAGTTGGATATTGAAGCGCCCTTGGGAAGCCTGGCTATCAAAGATTCCTGCCAATTTCGATGTGAGATATAAAAAGTTTACCCGAGATAACCGGGATATTGCACACAATTCGTATCAATAATAATAGTGCCTGTAAATAAACGAAACGTATATTTTTTGTTGCAAAATTTACATAGTACATATTTCTATTAATATCTTTTTCGTTGCTACACTGACTGATATTGATCCAAAGAAAGGCAGAAAGAAATAAAGGCCTTGGAGAAAATATTTCAAAGAAAATCCAAAAAGGAGGTGGATATCGTGACGTACAAGCACAAGACACCTGTGATCCAGGTGCGTGACAAGAGGGTGACTCTTAAACATAATGATGATTGCACTGACCTGACTCCGCGCTCTGTCCAAGCGCCAACAAGTCCTGCTGCGACCGCCGCCGCTGTCTATAGTCCTGCCGCATATGCTCCCTATGCTCCCAGCGCGCATACTGCGGCGCTGCCAGGTACTCCTGAGAGGAGAACCTTCCCCGCGGCCCGGCGGCCATTGGTCCATAGCCCTCGTGACGGAACACCACGTCCGGGTAGCCCTGGACCAACTGGCTCCCGTAGTGAGGCCCACGTCGGTACAGCTCCTCGCCAAAGGGCCCCTCCGTCAGCTCGTGACCCTGCACCGAGCTGGACCGCTGAGGGGCATAGCGGGAGGAGTAGTCGCGGTGCGGGGAGTAGTCAAGCCCGCGCGGACCTAATTCGAAGTGCGTACGAGGTCCCCGGTACATGTGGTGTGAAGAGAATGGATTCTTGCCACCGTCTTGGTTTCTGGCGGGACTGTACTGTTTAGTTTCTAGGTCCGGTTTTTTATCCTTCGCTTTGATATCGTTTATTTCCTTCTTGGGAACGGTCTCGTCTAGTTTCTTTGGGCGCGGAGTGTCGTTTTCCAGTTGTGACACTCGCCGCTGCAGCTCTTGCGCCTTTTCGGCGAACACTTGAGGCGTCGCTTGAGACATTGTTGTATATTTATTAAAGTGTGGTATTAAAAAGTTAAAAAAAATTGTGCACTGTAGATTTAAAAACACTTAGGAAAAGTTTAAAACTATTCTTTGAGTCTCGATTACGTATGATAAACAGTCTTAAAATACTACGTTAGTTTATGTATGTATGTGTGTATACGTTTCACAAAATTGTGCTACTTATCCGATTATAGACACGACTAGGAAACTAAATCACAACCGAATAATATAGTAAAGGCTGTGGATCGAAAACTTTTGGTTATGACGAATTACTCTTGTTTTATAGGAGCTATATGTTGGTGTTTGGAAGCGGAGTCACATGAAATTACGCTAGGTATTACATTGCCCATTACACTACGCTGGCTACACTGTTATTAAATTTGTACCATTGTACAAATAAAGCTACGTTCATTTCATACTTGTGCAAACGCAAACAGGAAACAAACAATGCTCAGCTTGAAACAGAAAGCTTACCTTCATAGCAAGTTTCTTTGGATCTTAATTGATTCACCGGCAACTATTTATGTCTAGAGATATCTGATGCTTTTTCATGTATCTGACGAATCGTCAAGAACTGAATCGTTAAGAATCACATAAATAAATCCAGGATAAGTATCCAAGATTAGGAACGATGAAAAAGCTGACTGCAAACTGTTTTTAGGCGAACTTCAAAAAAAATAATGCAGTGTGCCGACGCTGTTTATTTCAGCGTTTTTTAAACAGAACTTCAGAAAAACTTCTATGTATTCTTCGTTTGTTCTTTAAACAGAACTTCAGAAAAACTTCTATGTATTCTTCGTTTGTATTTTCAACGACTGTCTCATAAAATGGATTACCGAAAACGGACCGCGCGCGCCAAATTCAATCTGAGCCTTACTGGGGTGAAGTTAAAGTAGATATTCTTACGACCAAGTGGAGACAAAGTCGTTAGGCTCTCTCTCTGAAGCGGGTGGGATAATCTGGTTTGTTTGTTTGTTTGTCGCACTAGCGTGTGCCCGCGGCTGCGCCCGTGACGCGTTGATACTCTGAGCTGGGGGTTATTGGAAAAATCAATTCGATCTGGAATTTTCTTAAATGAACGAGGAAAATACGGCGAGAGGAAAATTATAAGTTTATTTTTTTATACAAAAAGAGGGAATTGCTTGGAGCCGGTGAATAAGGATAAAAAGTTGACGTGGAAAATTCTGGAAAAGGTCCATAATGTATATCCCTTGGGCAATCACCTGATAAAAGCCGTAGCTATGATATAAAAGATAACATTTCGTTGTAAGCAGAAGTATCAATTCATTAATCAGAAGGTATGTTATATGGCAAATGTGGGTCAGTGATTTTGTGTTTGTGGTCTATTTTGGCCCTTCACGTATCTAATGAATTAATTGTTGTATCTGGATCTTCTCGCAGGGATATAGTAGTATATATTTCAAAGATCAAAGTCAAATTATATTTTATTGCACAATAACAAAGTTAAAAGTGCAGTAAATAGGACGTCGGAATCACAGGAACAAGACATAAAGTACAGTACACAGGAAGTACAATAACGGAAGGCGGCAGTTGCCAATAGTTGCAAGTAAGTTGCTATGTTATTATTTGACTGCAAAATTAACACGTTTTGACTCAATTCCCGGCGCGCGTTTTGGCAAGAGCATTTCATTACACGATCGCTTTTCCAATTGAACATCGAGTCCGCGTATAATCCCGCAACCTGTAACACACAACCACAGAAGCTTCACGGAATTTTGTCGTGAAAAGGCGAATACTTGTCTGCGTTACATAAAAGTGCTTGCACCATTCTTTTGTGCGGTTCTTTGATACTAACAGGGACATACGCCATTTTCTAAGTTCTAAAGGATGAGAGGGAACGAGATATGATGCAGTGCTAATCTCAAACCCGATAACTATAGCTCGATTAGAAGGCGAAGGCTTCATTGACGGGAAAAGAGCTTAAGAGTCCCCTTGAGGACCGTGGGAACTCAGTGAGTCAGTGGCCAAGCGCGTGAAACGGGGCGCGGGAAAAGTGAGAGGCAATGCGGCTGTATGTGTCTACGTGTGTTCGTGTCCTTTCGCGAGTAATAGTTGTAGTTGTAATGTAATAGATTTTCCCAAATTTTTTCGTAGTTCAGCTGCTATTTCTACATTTTATTAGGTATTAAACATTTTTTTTTCTGACAAGTACAACACATTATTGATGTTTTCAAGGTCGTTAGACTCAAACAGTGTAATAATGTAAGTAAATAACAGCTGAAAGTAACCCATTTTTCGGCGCGGAAAACGCATCGCTCTAATTTCTTTCAGGCTACAGGTTTTCTTTCTTAGCATAAAAACTATTTGCAAACCTCCGTATTGATCATCTACTGATATAAACCAAGTTTCAGAAAAATCCAGCCTGTAGTTTAGAAATTAAACCGGAACTACGTTTGTATGGGAAAATGGTGCTCTAGCACCCTCTTAAAACAGAAGCAAAAATCCATGACTGAGGAACATCAAAGGATGGACAGAACTGGCCGACGCAGAAGATTTATATCTTCTGGCCAAGAACAGGGGCTTAAGTCTGTAACGCAATGGCGTATTAATGGCGTCTGAGTAGAATGACAAAACCGGGCTTTCCTCGCCCTCCGGTCCGTAAGGACCGAATCTCAAAACGCCCTGATTTCATTGTGCCTAAATTTCAATTTGCCTTTGTCCCATAATGCCTGAAATCCATAATGACTTCATTTCAGTTTGTCTTCGTTCGCCTACAATCAGTGAACTCTAAAATTAGAATATTTTTATGTTATGAGTACAAATGTTACTGATTATTATGTACAAAAAAAAAACGCAACGCCCACTTATTTAATGTAAACATTTATCATCTTGTTACAATAAGAAGCAAGCACTGATGTCTGTAATACAGGTCTATACCTAGCACAGACATTCAGGGAGTTGTATCCACCGATCCCGGGATCAGATGGATGTCTCCACGGATCACGCCGAGTTGTCTCCACCGATACCGGGATCAGTGGAAACATCAAAATTAAGTTAATGTTATTCAGGACGTATTACTTAAAAACAGTTCCCATTTAAATGTTAATTAAATTGTATTCGATGCCTTTTATCATTTTTAACAACTTGTACATGTAGTTTTGGTTACCAATAAATAGTTTTGAATTTTTAGATTTTTTTAAAATTTTAGTTGTAAACTGGGAACCCATTTTGGCACCATTGCGTTACAGACTTAAGCCCCAGATGAAGCTGACAGCCAACCGTCAATAGTGGTGAGGAACCAGAAGAGGAACGTACTTCGCGAGCACTCAGTGAGTCCTTCTACATTCGGTTCGTCTACAGCCAGCAGTTACGTCTACATAGACGCAATAATACGGGGCACAATAACAGTCCATTTAGGCACCTGGAGAGAGGCCAAAGTCAGCGGGCGAGTGGCCTACTGACCGCCGCACTCTCTGGCCGCTGCTACTATCTGTCTGACCACTACATGCATGCTGGTGGGCGTCCGCGATCGGGCGGATTAGACTGGATAATAGGTACATGATAGGTGAGTGTTATTTATATTGTCATGCCTCAGAACTATTCAGCTCTACGCAGAACTGTTCAGCTCTACATGACAATGGTCCTTCGCATCTACAGGATGTTTCATAAAGGTCCTGTGTCCCTGAAAGGGGTCGCTTAACTCATCAATACAAGCAACTTTTACTATTGGGACCAATAGCGAAATCTCGAAAAAAATATCAGCTGTTCTATACAAAAATTCGATATCGACTGTACCAAATGTATGGAGCAGCTGATATGTTTTTCGAGATTTCGCACTTGGCCCCGTAGTTAAAGTTGCTTGTATGGATGAGTTTAACGACTCCTTTCAGTGTCACAGGACCTTTCTGAAACACCCTGTATATTTGATAATTTATAGAGCTTCCATTGACACCTCCACTCACACTAGAAAGGTGAAGTGACACTCGGACGCTGCAGTGCTAGGACATGTGTTAGAACGGCCCAAACTCTAAACACGTTCTATAACTAGGAATCGAACCGACGATCTCTATTTACCCACGGATTAATAAACTTGACATGCTTGGCATGATGCTTACTGTAAAGTAACATTTTATGAGCAAGTAGATTATAAGTATCACGTTTAAGACGTATAAAATACAATTTATAATGGCGGTTCAAGCAAGGTTATGAATGCGCGTAATACAGTGGCTCGCTTTATGGTATCGGGTTTACGATGGAATAAACTACAAATAGACGGAATATGACATTCCACGACCAAATATTATGATTAGACATTACACTGCGCCTGGAGGCCCAATTAAAACTTTTTACAGGGAAAGTTCTGCTGAAAAGAAAACGAACAGAGCGAAAGGAATGAAAATGAGGTATGAGGTCTTTTTATTACCTAAGATTTTATGTTTTTGTGTGCAAGTAAAGTTTGTTTTAAGGAGGACGAGTAAGGTTGTTAAGCTCTACATACGAGTATAAAATAACCACTTTATGATAATTATCCTGATAGAAGAAGCCTATCGGTGGTAATAGCCTATGGAATAGGAGCTGGGCAAGCCTACTCCAACCAAAACAATATCCCAGGCACTGCAGCGCCGACTGGTCTCTTCACCCATCTAGTGTAAGTGAAGGTGCCACCAAACGCTGTATAAACCATCTCATTTTATATTTTATATTTTATTTAGGCACACCTTTTTACACAGTATGAAGGCTTATGCCCCTATTTATAGAACACAATCACAAAAACTACGCTATAATATCGTCTACAATCTACATCCATACAAGTTAGGAGTTAGATTTTCCTCAAATATTGTTAAATATAGTTTTTTTTATAAATATGGCAGTTTGGGTTTGTTCTAACATGTTAGCCAATTACAGGTGAGCACGACATTCTCTGAGTGACATTTGGTAGGTTGACTCTTAACGCGTCAGTGTATTAGCATGCACTTAAAGATAAAATTAAAGTGTATTAACATGCACTGAAAATAAAATAAAGTTAAATAAATTTAAATTTAAGAGGGGTAAGCTACTTACAAGCACAGGGTATAAGTTACCCTTTTTAACTCAAGTTACATCTACTGCAGAGTTCTCATCACGTAGATGCCTTAGTTTTAGGCCTTAGCTTCTTGCGTATGCTGAATAGTCAAGTCTTTCATGGGCTGGATAGCTAAGCTAGATAGATTAAGGTTACTTAGTTTATTTTCAAAGTTACCTACATTTGTAAATTTAAAGTAGCAAAACCACTCGCTGACTGTGACATCGTGAGGATACCCGCGGCTTTGTCCGTTACGACAAACCAGACACGTCCATCTCAAGTTGAGAAATCACTGACAGATAGTACAACTCCATACTCAATTAGTCAGATAGATGGACTCTATCCGGCGATTGACAATTAATAATTAAGCCCTTAGCATGACAAGATAAGCGAGACTGATTTCTGATCAACAACCTTGATTTTATTCATTGAATAAGCAGAGAAACAAACAAACAAAGAGGTTCCGTTTTTATGAAAACTTACACAGTGCTTATAACAGTCGTATAGAGCGTGGGTAAGAGGCGCTCGCCCACGACGACTTTTTGAAACGATTCAGTAGCGATTCAAACGCGCGTTCGTATCGGTACGTGTGGAGCCAACTGAGCTGCGGGTTTCCTCACGATGTTTTCCTTCACCGTTAGCGAGTGGTATTGCTACTACAAATTCACAAATGTACGTAACTTTGAAATTAAACAAAGTCATAGATACATGCCCGCACTGGGAATCGAACCGGGTACCTCTTGCTTCAGAGTCCACTGTTCTACCCACTAGACCACCACGTATTGACCTGTCTTTCCTGTGGGCTTGGTCGACTAAGCTGTCAGGATGGTATAGGTGCTGGGCAAGCCTACTCCATCTAAAACAATGTCCCAGGCACTGCAGCGCCGAGTGGTCTCTTCACCCATCTAGTGTGAGTGAAGGTGCCACTGGACGCTGTATAAATCATCTCATTACGTAGATGCAAAGGCCTTAGTTTAGTTTTCGTATCGATACAGTCGCGATGCGGTAGCTAGCTGCGTGCCTTCGCCCACGTAACGAAACGCGTTAGTAACGATTCAAACGCGTGACAAAAACTCGCCATGTGCGAGGGCTCTAAAGATTCATTATTAGTAAGGTTGGTAGAATCCGAAGTAGACCTTCTTTCTGTTCTCAGCATTTCAAATGTTCCAAATTCGCTCGTTTGAAGACGAAATAACAAGTGGAACGTTACGCAATTATGAAGATTGTCTCGGGAACATCCAGTTAAAGACGGAGGCGTAATTTGACTAATAAATCACTTCACTTTTAATGGAAGGAGCCTTTATTACAGTGGCGAAAGCTACAGAAGTTTTTCGTACATCAGAGTGAATGAAAAACTTGCTATCTTGGATTTATTATTAGGCTGGCGGTGGGCATGTCACATCTGTTAAAAAATCTGACACCATTGTTACATTTTCAACATTATAGATGGATAATTACACTTTATTGTACGAGTACACAAAAATTAATTATTTACAAGAATTTTCTTAACCTTAAAGTACATAATGGCGGTCTTATCGCTATGAGGGATTTCTTCCAGAAAACCATTATAGCGGTTCAGAATAACGGGTTTTATTGACCAAACCTTCTTTCTCTATCTGTGTTACAATAATCTGTGAGTTGACATTCGACCCTTTCAAGAGTGTTCAAAAATTAAATCGTCCACCAACGTACTGGTCCCTTTTCACTCGGACCTCAAGCCGGTACTTATGAGAGGCTTACTCTGAGGGACACTGAGGGACATGGGTCGTTCAACCGCGCTTAATTGGCTATCTCTTCCGTATACGAGGCTGTCACATCGTTAGCTTGATTGAATGTGAGTGAAGGGAATATTGCAAGGAAACTGCTTACTTTATTGACCTACACTACACTGAGCTCGAAGGAGTTTAATAATGAATGTTAGTGGGCGTAATTTACGCCTACCTAAGTATTATAGTAGTTTTAACAACCGTGGCTAAAAGTTTTAATTTAAGATTTATAAACCGAATAAAAATAATAATTTTAAGTGTAGTGATGGTTACTTTTAAGACTGTGTTTTAAATTGTAATATGGTATAAGTTTATTTTATTAAATAAAGACCCTTGAAAATCAGTGGGCGTAATCTACTTTGGTTTTAAGAATCGTAAATTATGATTTCGCTTCGCTTGCTCGCGATAGAGACAGATCAGGGGCTTATGTCCGTAACGCAATGGCGTCCCAGCAGAAGGACCAAACCGGGGTTTCCTCGTTTTTCTCCTACAACCAGAGAACTAATCCTCTAGAATTCGAATCAGAATATTCTTTTCTGTACTACAAAAACATTAAAAGGACCGACAGCATTAATAAATGTTAATTGAAGCCGTCAACTTTGAGCCCATTTTGGCACCATTGCGTTACAGGCTAAGGCCCCTGGATAGATTAGCCGAATTGATCCCAACATAACGAATGGCCATGTCATCAAACGCAAAAGCTACTCAACCAAACTTTTTGCCGACGCATCAATTTCGCTAAAACTTGCTGAATAAGCACCAAATCCTACATCTCCATCAGAAATACGAACGTACGTTCCCCGAGCGTTATTCGAATGTCGTTCCGAAATCCATAAATGTTATGATGGTGGACATCCGATTGCGTTCCAATTCTCACTGCACCCGCTTTTACGACGGAGTCTCTCATCTATACAGAGACAGTGACGCGTAAACAGGAAATATGAAACTGATTTATCTTTTAAGGTGAAAACCTAGGCACAACTAGCGCCGCCGATGGAAAAATAATCATATCTTCTTTTTGGATGCGTTATTTGCTAAAACGTTACGAAACGTCAGGTACTTAACGCAAGGCTTAACTATATTTAGGACCTAAGGTTTAGATTCTAGATCCTATAACCTACAAATAAAATCTTGTATCGCCAAAAGTGGCCATAAAAGGCGATACAATATTTTATTCGTAGGTTCTAGGATCTGGAATCTAAACCGTAGGTCCTAAAAATAGTTGAGCCTCGCGTTGATAACCTAAAGATTTTTTTTTTCCAATGGCGGCGCTAGTTGCGCCTAGGTTTGGGCCTTAACCGTCCACCTTGCCCTTATCGGTAACCTGCGATCTACCTCCCTGTCTCTTCAATCTCTTTGCCCCTTTGCGGAAACTAGGGGACACTAGACTGTTGACCACACCTAGGGAGGATTCTCTTTCTGTATTTCTCCTCATTTAAAACATAACTCTATCATATCTGTCTCTACACACCCTAACTTAGTATATTAGAACGAGCGAGCGAAGCGAGAGAAGTTCTCCGAGTCTACTGGAACAGAAGGTGGAAGGTGCCGCTAGACGCTGTTTTAGTCATCTCATTAGAATAGAATAGAATAGAATAATCATTTATTTAGACACCACAACACACACATAAATTCAATAATTGAATTTTAATTCATTACGTAGATGCAAAGGCCAGTGTTTTTGTAGTAAATTATTTTAAGTACTAGCTACATACTCGTAGTATGCAAGTTCACATTTGGACAGTAGAATTAGATACAGTGACTTTACTGTAACTTTAAATGACTAATAGGCGCAAACTTTAATAGGAGATACATCTATCGTAGAGGTATTATGATACAGCGTCTATTGGTCTCTATTGCCCTCGCCTGATGGATGAAGCGTGCATTCTGAAGACGAAATAGTGCCCGGAACATGTTCGACAGAGGGTATCATGTCACATATTCCTTTCCTAGAAACAATAAAACCTCGTCGCTTCCCGTTTCCTTTGGCATCAGAAACTACTGATCGAGTTATGATGCGGGCGTGCCCCACATCGCTGCGGGAATCAAATTCTGTCCTGCACGTCGGGAAATATGGCGGAATTTGTTTTTTACTTGTCTCATAACCCTCTACGCTCCGCCTGGCAAACTGTGTCCATATGGGATGTGTGGCATGGCAATATTTCCGCATAACTGCCGACTAATAATCTTTGTAACAAGAAAGTATCTGTTATCTGTATACGTAGCGTACGTTCATGGAGCTTTTTGATCTAATCGCATTTTTCAACGTTCATCTGACAATATTAGAAATAAAAATCTCTTTTCACCATTTTTATTATTGCCTTGACGAGCTACAGAGTTAGCTTAGGGTTGGAAGATTATATTCTTCCAAGACACGCTGCCTTCATGAAGTAATTTCTATTGTTTTTTTTTTACCCTAAGCTAAGCTGTCAGGATGGTATAGGTGCTGGGCAAGCCTACTCCATCTAAAATCATGTCCCAGGCACTGCAGCGCCAAGTGGTCTCTTTACCCATCTAGTGTGAGTGAATGTGCCACTGGACGCTGTATAAATGATCTCATAACGTAGATGCAAAGGCCTTAATTTAGTTTTTTTTTTACCCTAACAGTGTTTTTAAAAACGTTTGGCTCCCATAAAAGCAAGCTAAGTAAAACGAAGCTACATCGTTCGTTCCTAAAGCCTCATCGCGCTGCTATCGGTACAGTAAAGTGTGTCGTTGTAAACTCGTTTCAAGCGATAAGGGAGCAAGAGGATTCCGCTTGATAACTAACCTATAAACAAGAGTATTAGAGCTCACGAGACTCATACAGAGGTGAACCTTACTTATAGGTAGACTTGAGGAATATTTTTTATGTACTAGTAGAAGAAAGCAGCTAAACATAAACAATGTCAGAATTTATTTTTCGTAGAGATTTAATTGGAATAGTTTGAACATTGTAGCGATTACTGATGACAAGTAACCAAAAATATAACTTACCACCACCTTAGCACTGAACACTGAACATTAGGTTAGAAAAAATAAACCAAAAGAGAATGCTGTCAATTTAGTACTTACTTTGTGAAACGACCGCATCAAATTGAATTTGACTTGATTTGATGTTACGTTTGGGATCAACAAACAGCAAGGTGAACAACAAAAAACCTCAAAAAATTTAAAGCGTATCTATTACATAGCTACATATCTATCAGCTTTTTGTAAACCGTATCGGGATAAAAAACGAGCTCAATTTAAAACACCACCATCTCTGTCTACCCGTCCGCATTCCACCTACGCTTGGACGTATTTAATATGATATTTATTGAACAAGAAGAATGCTCGTGATCGATATAGCCGGCGAGCCCGCCGGGCGACCGGAGCACCTGGGCATCCACGCAGGATCTACGGCTATGAGTTATGGCCCCTCAAACGTCAATATGTTGACTCTGCTACACTTTAGTATTACGGTGTTGTGAGTTGTGTTTTCTCTTATAGATATAACGCGAACTGTTTGTACGACAGCCTACCGTGCCGTGGCGTGCCGGTGAGCGTGGGCAATGTTTTGCCGGCATTTTGAATCTGGTCACTGTAGCTTGTAACTTTCTAGTTATTTACCGGCGTATTTCATGCTTATGGGCAATGTAATTTAACAATTTTAACGAAACGTTATTTCTTAGTAAATATTGGAGAAATACAACGATTCCGCTTCCAAACGACGCCTTCCAAGCTTCAAATCACACTCACAGGTTCACAGTGTTCACTACACTCGTTGCAAAACACCTTACACGATACACTAAGACTTAGTTGTTAGCAAAAGCTCTGATATGTATGTTGGAGGCCTCTCGGAGACTGTAGAACCACTTGCGTGTGACCGCGAGCCGCGCGGGCGGGCGGGCGCGAGGGCGGGCGGCGACTGCCGTGGGGCGCTAGGGCGCCGCCCGCCCCGCCGCGCCGGCACAGTGCAAGACGGAGAGAAGCTTAGCTCCGGCCGGGGTTTAGGGGAAAAGCGGTTGAGTTTGACGAATTTAGGGTAGTTTTCGCATGTCGAGCATTTAGGTGTTTTGAAGTGGAACCCATTCTTTGCATGGTAAAAGTAACTTATTTATGGCATATTGAATAAAAACATTTGAATCCTGAATCTTTGACTCTACGTAATGAAATGATTTATACATTGTCCAGTGGCACTCATTTGCGTGGTAGATTAAGAATAGAAAGCAGCGGTTGAAATAATAACCCTATTTTGTAATTTTGTATTATGCTTGTTATGATCAATTCGTTTTGAATGAAAATGTGTGTAAATGTTAAGAATGTTCATAAAGGGGGTTGGTACAATTCCGTAAATAAATTGGTAAATTACCCATTACTCAATTAACCCTATGCTCATAGGGTTAATTGAGTAATGGGTAAAAGATACTTTCAAAGATTCGCGATATTCACTCTTTGTTTTGCCGTTACTTTCGTCGGTAAAACGAAATACTACAGGGTGCACGCTAAGTCGATAGCGGAACTTTAAGTAGGCTGTCTACTGATCAGTACAAACAACTTGTACTGGGTGGCAAAAAAAAAATGGAGCGAAAAAAATATCAGCTGTTTCATACATTTGGTGCAGTACTGAGTTGACCTTTTGTATGGAACAGCTGATTTTTTTTTCGCACCATTTTATTCGCCACCTGGTACTAGTTGTTTGTAGTGATCAGTAGACAGCCTACTTAAAGTTCCGCTATCGACTTAGAGTGCACCCTGTAGTCTCTTAAAAAAACGAAATAGCCTATTTATCCCGACTTTTGAGATACATTGCAGCAGGTGGTCACAGGCAGCCAAAATGGCGATTCAACCAGTTTCGAACCAAAATACGAGCACCCAAGCTGTCCCTCTGACCCTGCCAGGCCGGTGTCAGCCCCGCGCGCTGCAAATGGGTTAACGATCAGCTCCTTGGCCGCGCCTGATCTGCACTAATGTTACTTTTTCTGCTTCACTCTTCGCCGAGAGCCGTCAGACTTGTTGAGTGTCGCTGTCGTGCCCGATTCACCTGCCACTCGGGCCTAACGCGAAATGAGAAGCAACAGAAGAATAGCTGAGAGTTTGTGAGTCATAACCTTGGTCGTCATAACGCCATCATATCAAACAATTAAAGTGGAAATGGGCCGGCCATGTCGCAAGAATAGAAGACCAAAGATGGACAAAGAAAATCACGCAATGGAAAGGTCCAGATGACGGAAAAAGAGGAGTTGGCTGACCTTATAAACGATGGGCCGACGACATAATAAATATTGCGGGAAAAAACTGGATAGAGAAAGCTCAAGATAGAGAACTGTGGCAAAATCTGGAGGAGGCCTTTACCCAATAGGGGCATCTCATACCCAACATTTATTTTTAAAAAAAATTCATTAGGTTTAGGGATTTTTTTTAAACTTATAAATTTTTGAAAATACAGCTTATTTTGTTTTTTCAAGCATTTTTATATGTACTAACTTTGAGAACTTTGAGAAGCAATAAAAGGCTATTTTATTTATTTATTTATTTAACCTTGGTTTCACACATCCCATAATCAAGCTATACCTTTACCGGATTTAACACTCGTTTCATTTTGTTGTAACATTTTGCAAACTTAAAAAATGACATTTATTATTTTTATTTTATACGGGGTCTGTAAATTGAGGATTATTATCGGACCATTGTTCAGGAATGTGCATTCTACCCCAATTACGGCAGATTATTCCGTTACCATTCGATGAATTAGTGATGGTGGGATATGGGCTTGTAAGCCTTTGTTCTATTCTAGTGTAATTATGCAGTATACTCTGCTATTTACATCACTAAGTTTACCTGAAATTAGTTGATATTATTGGACAACGTACGTAGTTAAGTAAGTAGTATTGGACCGCTGGACCAGGCGGATCCTAGAATGGAGACCATGGCAAAATACCAGGCCACGAGGCCGCCCACCCAGGCGCTAGGCGGATGACATCCGCGAACAGGCGGGTTACGACTGGATGAGAAAGGCAATAAACCGCCAACACTGGAAATTTTTGGGAGAGGCCTATGTCCAGAAATGGACCAACAGAGGCTGCCAATGATGATGATGATGATTGGACAAAGTTGCATAATGTGTTTGGTCGTTCTGAGCTCTGCTCTGCCACATTCGTTCTTGACAGATTACATTTTGGGTGTTAATTTAGTGGCTTGTCAGAACAGACGGTAGTGTTCACTACGCTCATTAGTCACGTGTCATTTCATCCCATTCTACACTAACTAATAGCATTTTTAGCTTACAATATTTTTGTAAACGTCGAGAATACATCAACTTATTAAAAAAAGCAATAGTCTTCAAGAATAATGTAATATCGTAAGAGTATCTTTCAATGCAGATGAACGTTTAGTGCTATTAAATGTCAGAAAACTCCGATAAAAATACGCATAAAACCGTGATAAAACCATATTTATGTTTGAGCATACGAGTATTTACAAAGAGGTTTCCAACACCACAAAGGTAATAGCGTTCATGCCAACTTAGCAGCCCAACTCCAGCAACATAACTAGCAGCAACATATCATGTAGTAAGTAGAACGCCTAAACCAACTGTTTGAATTCCCCGCGCACCGGTAAGTCAGTGTACATTACAGGCGGGATGATGTTTGTAACGTGTGTAAGTAAGCAGTCTGTTACTAGGGAAGGCTTGTTCAGAGCCTCGTGGGGCCGCGCCCGCGGGTCCCAGGGTAGTCGACACGAGCGCGCGACAAACAAACGAACTAGCCACAGGTGGCTGACTCAGCATAAGCGACGTTAAATTGGGCGGATACATGCCATGCCCGTTTCGTAAAACTACAATTAATAAACAAAAAATAATGCCAATAAGAATACATTTATTTCGAAACAAAATAAACTAGTGGTTCGCCCCGAACTATGAACTCGCGACCCCATATAAACTTAACAACCCCATATCTCAGCAACCCCTCGACAGATTTGGCTCATGTTCGAACTTAAAAATTCTCTTGGTCTCATTTACCTGCCTACCAAATTTCATGACGATCCGACTAAATTTACTCAAGTTATCGTCGAACGAACATTCATACATACATACATACATACATACATACATACATACATACATACATACATACATAGGTACATACAAACGCCGGATTGTTCCAGTAGACTCGGAGAACTTCGCTCGCTTCGCTCGCTCGTTCAACAAGGTTTACTCGATACAAGACAGTTCTCTACCTCCCCTGCTAGGATTCCCTGTGTTTCCAACCGCCCCCCCCGGGCAGTATATCTTCCCTAATAGTAGTCGATTAGTAAGCCAACTTTTTTTGTCTAATCGGCTACTCAATGTACATCGAGTTGTCGTAATGAACTATTAATTTTCGTTTTTTGCTAGATTTGTGTATTAAGAGGCAATTTCACCAGTTTCCGATTTTGGTGTGCATTTTAAAGCAAAATTTGGAATATCAGGAGTTGATCACCGATCTCGAAATTATGAATTTTCCATTTGCACGACATGGAATATCTGTGGCTGTCGCTCACTATACCTCTATGTCTTTTCGTTTACTTTCAAATGGGGCCTTCTGTGTACAAAACATACAAAATGGTAGCTTGTCTTCCAAAGGCCCTTAAATGATTTCATATAAAAACCTCATCCCTAAATATTCATTAGCCCGCCAAATTGTACAATGTATTTTAATTATGTGTCCTTTCATGTTTTATGGTATAAGTACAATAGATACTATTCTACTCTATTGTAAATTCAACATTCGTGTGTGCTAACCGCACACATACTGTCGGAACAAAGCTCAAATTCTAAAATAGAGACGAGAATTCAAATTGTAGACTACTTGAAGATGTTCGCAACACATTACAACGTCCTACGGTTACATATCGGCGCTTGTAGAGGTGTGCGGAATGGATGGGGCAATAAAGCCGGATTCATTTACGAACAATGGCTGGCCATATTGATGAAACGGGCAAAGGGCGGCCGTTGGCGAGAAGATATCAAAGATCAAATTACATTATAAATCGAATTATGTTAGTTTATTTCAGCAATATTGTGTATACAAATGCACGTAACTTTGAAAAGAGACAAAGCCATAGGCCTAGCTGCCTGAGCTGTCAGGATGGTATAGGTGCTGGGCAAGCCTACTCCATCTAAAAAAATAACGTCCCATGCACTGCAGCGCCGAGTGGTCTCTTCACCCATCTAGTGTGAGTGAAGGTGCCACTGGATGCTGTATAAATCAACCCATTACGTAGATGCAAAGGCTTTATTTACAGTGTATATCAGTGCACATCTCTAGATAGTCGATCGGCGAGGCACTACCGATCCGCTTACACTATACAGGGATTTTTTAAATAGCTCTATACCTGAAACAAGTCACCTTTTAAATCTGATTTTCAACAGCTTTTGCTTTACGACTTTGGTGAAAGTGCAATTTTATTTTTCAAAGTCGAAAGTAGACGTAAGCGCGCCGCGCAGTGATCTCGCATAATTGAAATGGATCAATTATACAAACTTTTAAAGAATAAGAAACGTCCAATAAATAAAAAGGATCGAGCTATTCGAAACGTCGTAAAACAAAAGTTGTTGGAAATCACATTTAGAAGTTTCAGGAATAAAGCTATTTAAAAATTACCCTGTATTGAAGAACGATCTATTCATGTGAGACTGTGAGACACTTGCAGCGGCGGCGACCTGACACTTTATAGTCGAAGACATGCTCGGCCCTTTTTGTTCTATTGACACCCTTATGACGCGCGTGATAAGAGCTACCTTGGGGTACACCAGAGTATCTCTGACCTTACCTGTACCGCGGAGGTTGAGGTGGTAAAGTACTAACTGTTCACTGGATCGGAGAGCCCGACGTTAACTAAATGCTAACTGAAGCAACGAAGCTCGGATGCTACGAGTATGGTGGATGTGCGGAAACTAAAAGTTTGAATGGAATAGTCGACAAAAACTTTTTGGTACAGTGTAAAGTTTTCTTTTTTTTTACATAATTATATGCAACTGTATGAAATCTGTTTAATGAAAAATATGTGTCCGGAGAAGGTTTTGCTGTAACTATATTGCTGATACACAGTAGGCTTTGATACTCAGGTAGGTGGTCATCATCATCATCATCAGCCCATCTCTGCCCACTGCTGGGTATAGGCCTTTTCCCCCTCACGCCACCTCTCACGGTCCCTCGCCATTCCATGGGCCCTCCGCCGACACAACGATGTCGTCCGACCATCGGGCTGCTGGTCTGCCCACCGACCGTCGTCCAGTTCTTGGACGCCACTCTGTTGCTGCCCTTGTCCACCGGCCATCTTCCCGCCTCGCCAGATGTCCTGCCCATTTCCACTTAAGACTCGAGATCCTATCACCTATATCGTCTACTTTCGTCCGACGTCGGATGACGACATTAGGTACCCGATCCACGAGTCTGAGGCCTAGCATGGCTCGCTCCATAGCCCTTTGCGCTACTTTTATACGGTGCATGTTGTTTTTAGTGAGCGTCCATGTTTCGGCCCCGTATGTGAGGATAGGCAGAACAGAACACAGTAGCATGTATTTGGTTTCATATTAAAATCTAAAAGAATAAAGTCATTCTGCGCCACGATGCTTCGCTTGCTCTGCCTTTCTAACGAGCGAGGACAAACGAAAGAACAAACAAACAGTCATCAGCATGTTTAGTGGAGTCTAGACGCTTTTATTAGTGGTCACGCGGCGTGGGCGTCGGCGGGGGTGAGGGGCAGGTGGGTCAATATTGACATGTCCACTGCGAGGCTGTGTGGGCGCCGCTGAGAGTGTGTGCGGTCACTCGGGCGGACTGTTTGCACTGCTTAAACAAACTGTAATTTCAAAGTATTTTAAAGTGTGCTCGGAAGGATGGAAGGAAAACATCATGAAACGTATTTGAGGAGGATTCTTCCAGTGGTATTATCGTACAAGGGTTAGAGAGATTGCTTTGGTAAGAGAGAATACTTGATACATTTACGTTTTTGATAAAGGTTTCTTGAATAAAACGTAAAAGAACCTTAGAAATGTTTGACACAACTACCCGAACCCTGTTTGCATCCGAATTCGATAGCGAAACTGTAAGTAGGCATTTTACTCATCACTACATACAACTTGTACTATGATTTCATAGTTTCAAACTAAGGAATTTATCCAAAGACGTCTAGTCGCATGCCTCCGCCGAGCTACGCCGTAGAGTCCGCTACGTCGTAGCAGGCCTACGCGTACCTTTAAATTGATCTTTGTAGCAAGCCTACGCTATTTATTTTATGAGTCGTTGATGATGCTCCTCACACTACAGGGCAATTTTTAAATAGCTTTATACCTGGGGCTCTACCACGAGTTACGTCCGGCAGACCTAAGGCACCGGCAAAACAGGTTTTGCCCAATCAAGATACGCACACATTTACGCCCATTTCCACTTAAGGGTAAGCAGAAGCATCTACTCATTAAACCACGATTCGCATGTTTTAATGTTTTGGTCACTATTCTCTCTACATACTAAATCTATACTTATAATAAAACTCTAGCGAAGTCAATTCTGTACATTGAATATTTTTAGAAAAAAACTAGCAGGGGTTACTAAGTAAACTATACTGAATCCAAAAATGCAAAAAAAACGGTTTATGTCTGTCTGTCTGTCTGTCTGTCTGTCTGTCTGTCTGTCTGTATGAACACGATAAACGCGAACACCGCTGAATAGTTTTAAACCAAACTTAACATGGTCGTAACTCACGTTTCTGGGAGTAACTTAGGCTATCCGATGTTTAGAATACATTGCGGGTTGCAATTTTAACTTCGTTTTTTGTAAGAAATATTCATAATTTTGATATGGCTTCTTGAGAAGGTATGTTAAGAACGTAATACTGAACATATTTCTGCAAAAAAAAAAAGTCCGACTTTGAACCACATTCTCTCGAAAACCTACATTGCGGGTTGCAATTTTAACTTGATTTTTTGTAAGAAATATCCATAATTTTGATATGGCTTCTTGAGAAGGTATGTTAAGAACGTGATACTAAACAATTTCTGAAAAAAAAAAATTAAAAGTCCGACTTTATTACCTCGGAAACCGTTGATTTCCCAGGCATAGTTCCTTGGGCAAAAATGTTCGTTATGATGAGGACTATACGTATACGTGGTCTCCCGCTTTGTTGGCGGTCTTTTAACACTCTGTATAATAGCACGCTACGACTTTTGGCATTTTGGGCGCATATTGTAAATGAACAATCGGCATTTGTTTTTATTTTATTTTGGCGGAAAATGTTAGTTCTACAAGCGTAGCATAAGGCCGGGTTAGAGCGTATCTATCAAAGATACGCTATACTATACTTACTATATTATTTTAAAACAATATGTATCTCACTCTTTTGTTTGACGTAGAGCGGGATGGACAGAGCCATAGATACGCTCTAACCCAGCCTTATGATGCTTGCTGGAGGGAATTGTGAGTGGTTTTCGGTGGAGGTCGGACAAAGTTTATCGATGTTAGAAATGTAGTACTGTTGCGTCGCGGTCGAAATGTTCTGGGTTTGAATCCACGCGAGGTTGAAATTTTTTTTGCGCCTTTTTTTTATATATTTACTCTACTGAGCCCAACTTGATATTAAAAACATATATTTTGTTTGCCGTAGAGCGGGATAGACAGAGTTATTTGCGGTAGATACGCTCTAACCCAACCTTATGCTTTGCTTGCTGGCTTAGCATGAGAATGGGTAAGACCTTATCTATGGGTTTATAACTTTATCTATCCCACTCTACGTCGAGGGAGATACATAATAAACCCCCATACTTCCCAGGCAATTCTTATGCTAAGCTTCCTGGTATCTTACACGGGCGATACCTAATCTAAACAAAACATATTTTATCATAAATGTATTGTTTAGATTAGGGCACACACACACAGACAGACACACAGACAGGCACACCCTCATAAATACATAAACAGACACACACACAGGGCTATCAAACTTATGACACCCCTCTTTGTTGGTCGGGGGTTAAAAAAAACCTTCCTTTTGAGTTTTCCTCCACAGTCGAATTTAAATTAAATGTCAAATGTGTAAAAACGCATACGAAGTCGCGGGCACAACTAGTTTATTAATAAAAGTAGCACGTACGGCTAAAATAAAACGAAATGCGTTATTTTTAGCATCCAAACGGTGGGTGACGCCAGTCTTCTAGCAATTTATTTAAAAACCAAATAATTCAGGCTTCAAACGGCTTACTTGCCGGCTGAAAAAACGTCGTTAAAGCTCAGACAATAAAGCCCATTTCGTTGTGGTTTGTGAGGTAATTCGGCTTATCCGCTAAGTCGATGATTAGCTATACGATAGAGCAGAGATCAAGATAGGGACGCGTCAGCGTCGGTCCATAGATCAGCTTTGTGCCGGATAACAATGACTGGATTATAATGACATGGGCATTTGTCATTGGGACCTCAAAGGAACCGACTATGTCACTAACGTAAACACATTAGGTATGAACATTTATGTTCTGTGATAAGTACAATGACGAATATTATAATTTTGAAATATTGATAAAATCAGAAACTACATGGTATAAAATTCTAGGTTTGAGAACCAACTTTTACTATGAGCAAATCCAACAAAAGAACAAACCACAACAAACCAATCCCGCCTTTTTCATTTGCACAACAATCCGAGATCCTTTTAGCACAGATAAACATAACACTTCTAGACACACTTAGCATTAAAACATCCAGCGGTTACAGCGCTCTCGTAAGGAAATGCATCTGAATGAGTTTGCGAAGACGCAGGCAATTTTACACCTTATTCTCTAGGAGCACAACCTCCCCAGGTTCCGAGTCGGAAAGATACCGAAAGTTCAGTCAATATAGAGCGCACGGCGTGTGTCACTTGTGCTCTTTGAATGGATGTTACGTTCAAAGACCGACAACGTACGATGAACCACAAAAGTGGCCATAACATGTTGTGGAGATGTAACTGAACTTTAACTTTTAAGATGGTATTTGTAAATGCATAAACCCCTACAAAAAATATTATGTACAATCCACGAGCTCCTTCTTGCGTTTGGCAGCCAAAAAGGGAGAACTAGCCAAGATGATTGCCAACCTCCAATTAGAGATGCCACTTCAAGAAGAAGAAAAAATACAACATATTAGTAAACTGAAAACAACGCATTCCGTATTCCAGTCGTAGCTGTTTTACTGTATTACGAGTGCCGATAAAGGTAGAAAAGTCTCTCTATTTTAATTCAGACAAAGCTTAAGCGAACCTTCGATATTTGCCTCCTTTGTAGACAAGAGCCATTTCTTCTAATTCTGTTAAACATACCGCATCTTTCTCAAGAGAAAACAGACTCATCGCTTGAAGGAATAAGGTTTAAAGTAAACTGGGATCATAAAGTGGAGGGCGAGGGAGAGAAGCAACAACTTGAATCAATCCAGCGGACCGCGCTCTGAGGCGCCTCTCCACTTTTGTTCGATTTCTGCTCTTATGTTGTGGGAACTAAGAGCTAGCTGATAGCTCAATACAATGTACGTTGGACGCGAATGAACGTCAAGACAATGTCGGGAATTAATTGATTCATTCATTTGTTAAATCGATCCGATCACAATGATGTACATCGTAACAAGTGGTGGAAATATTTTAAACTCTATCGTCTCTGAAAAAGTAAATCAGGGTCTACTGCGAGCGTATTATGAATCGTATTTCAGTGACCTTTAATACTAAGCTTGATTTGTGGCGCATGTATAGATCGTATCCTAGATAGGTATAATGAATCGTATTTCAGTGACCTTTAATACTAAGCTTGATTTGTGGCGCATGTATAGATCGTATCCTAGATAGCATTCAAGTTTGTTATGTGGAAACTGCAAGTTTCGTTCAACAACTTTGATTTTAATGTCTAATTATAACAAAGTCGATGCTATCTGTGATCATTTTCGTGTGAATATTCGTTTCTTTTGGGCAAGACATAATTAGAAGACCGCGTTTCATAGCGACTCCCGACAAATGAATGGTCTACCTGTCTATTCCACTCAAGCCGCTCTTACCCTCGTTGACAACACGGCCCCCGCTCTACCCTCGCGGAATCAAAGCGTGAACATACGAGGACTCTTGACGCGACCACACTTCACTCAAGAAAACTCAAGGAAAGAGCGGGAAATGTGATTACGAGTCGCCTCCTTCGTGGCATCATGATTGTGAGGTTACCTTGTCTGCCACCAAATTTTGTAACCCTCAGAGGAATAAGTACTTTTTTATCAGAGTCGTGGCCTGAATACTGTCAGCTAAATATTGGTTTTTGCTATAATTGATTGCTAGATTCACGAATACTTGGTACACAAAAAAGTATTGGCAGCTTTTTGCGCAAATACGGCCGATGATTCTACAAAAAAAATAACAGGTACTACGTATAAAACCATAATTTTCTGTTGTAGATTCGTTTTTCACGTAACTGAATACAATGTTAAAGGGAGTGGAAGATCTGCAACGCAGTTTCCGATTTAAATAAAACAAATCCCATATCCCCAATGTAATCACAGGTTATGAATAAAGATTAGATTTAAATTAAAACCAGCAGCATCTGATAATGGTTTTCGCTCCCTTCCCAAAGACACAGCAAGAAATACAATATTGTGCAATGCTTGCGAAAATTTAAGTTTAAATGTTTTTCATATTGGATCGGGAAGAGGTGTCCTCTTCAGACTCCGAATAGATTTATCGCACCGAATAATACTCGAATGATAATTATATGTTATTTTGTCCATTCCGATCTCCGTTCCGCATTGAAAAACTATTCTCACGGAGTCATCCGCGACACATAAGGCACGAGATTTCTGCAAGATGTTTGCCTTTTTCGCTCGACATGACTCGAGTGGTCGGGAGCATCGAAATGGCATGAGATTTTTCCTTCGAGATGTGCCGAATGCGAGATTCCAGAGAATTATCGGCTTGGGCGACAACAGGCACACAACAAAACTTACACTAGTGCCAGTTGACACTTCTGAAAAACACGACACAAAGGTCATTTGGCACACGTACTAGTGCCAGTGGTCCGCTTCAAAAATCATTAGTAGTCAAATGGCACGTCTTGGGTTACAGGTGGCAGATATTTGATTGTTCAACTGGGTATCGAACATGGACCTATGCTCTTTGTAGTGTCGTAGAGTCAGTGTACTCTTCATTGACTAATGAACTCTTTATCGCCTCTACAACGACTCCGCACCAGATGTTAGACAGCAGTGACAGGGTGTAACGTAAGAAACACTGACTGACCTTTGCCGTGAAGCTGCTGCCGGTTCTCGGTGCCCTTGAGGCTCTCGGCGGTGTGCAGCAGCTCGTCCAGCTGCGGCTTCTTCTGCTCCAGCTCTCGCAGCACGCCCTGGGAACAAAAAGACGTCATTACTACCATTGTCATGTATAGGTAAAGTCGGCGGTGGATCATCCAGAATTACACAGAAGTTTGATCGATGATTGAAGATTGCTTTAAGTGCCTTTCCATCATTAGAGGTTGGCAGTCAGCTCCCTGCACCGCCCTCTGTTCATGGCTTTCCTGAATAACTTTTCCACGGTTTTTATACTGGTCTTTTCCTTGATATTACACAGATAAAGATAAACGAAGTTGTGTATGGCAGTTGGCAGCAAATAAAGATAGAAGATAGTCGTAGACAAGACCACATATGGAGTAAAGAGGTACTGGAATGTAGACCTAGAATGGGCGTAGAAATGTGGGCAGGCAACCGATGAGTCAAAGTCAAAGACCGGACGACCTGGGCCCTTAGCCTGTTACACAATGGTGCCAAAATGGGCTGTCAGGTTACGACTTCAATTACGATTTGCTAACGCTGTCTGTCCTTTTAATGTTTTTGTAGTACAGCAAATAATATTTTGATTCCAATTCTAGAGGATTAGTTCTCTGGTTGTAGGAAAAAAACGAGGAGAGCCCGGTTTTGTCCTTCTGCCGGGACGCCATTGACCCGCCATTGCGTTACAGGCTAAGGGCCCTGGTCAAAGTGGCAGAAAAAGACTGCATGAGAAAAGCCCAAGACCGAAAAGAATAAAGCACAAGGCGGCATAGGTTGAAGGGGAAGGAGAAAGATGATTAAGATTTTTTTCAATATTTAATTTTATAAACGTGTCTTCTAGCTAAGCTTCAACCACAATCCACGTTAATACTACCGACCCACATCGCAACACGTTCCACGCTTAGAATTTCATTCCTCTCATTCATTTGCATTCGTCCGTTTCTCTGAGTCGTAGTCGGTGTTGGCCGGTTTCAATAAAACTGCTCTATATTTGGCCATTTTCGACCGAGACGCCTTTTCCCTCGATCTACATCCGACATACTTGCGATATAGAGTATAGAATCACACAAAAGGCCTCAACAAGATTATACATTTGCAAAATCTGCAGGATTAGTAGTGAAGCCAAGACATACAAGAACTATTTCTCAAACATTAAAGTCCAAATCCACAATGTATTACTAACATAAGTTTCCCAAACTATTTGAGATACTTATACAGGGTGTTAAAAGACCGCCAACAGACCCGAAAGCCACGCTTACTAGATACCAAAACAAAGAACTTTTTCGATAAATTATTGCTGGGAAATGATTTTGGTTTTTTAGGTTCTAATACAATTTTGACAAATATTTTATCACGCAATGGACGTGTAATGCACAGAAGTCATATTGCGCAAGCGTAGGTATAAGTTTATGTTACTTAAGCTTGAAGTGCCGATGTTTAGAATACATTGCGGGTTGCAATTTTAACATCGTTTTTTTAAAGAAATATTCATAATTTTGATATGTCTTCTAACGAAGGTATGTTAACAACTAAATACTGAACACATTTCTGCAAAAAAAAAAGTTTCGAAAAATCCGACTTTGAACCTCATTATCTCGGAAACCGTTTATCTCCCAGGCGAAAAAATAGTTCCTTGGGAAAAAAAAATCTTAAGATGAGGACAATACGTGGTTTCCCGCTTTGTTAGCGGTCTTTTAACACCCTGTATAGTTCATGGAAACGCCATTAATATCGACATCATCTTCAGATTTCAGTCGTGCTTGCCAAAATGCAGAGTCGATATGTAAGTGAGTTGGTTACGAAGGTCCCGAGTTAATTTTTTCAACTTATTATTATAAATGTTTAAAATGTTCCCAAGCATGGGTTAGTGGTTTGGAAAAAAGCAAAAACGTATTCATGGTAATTCTGCAACCAAAAGTTCTATGCCAGTAACGTCCATTTGCAGGAACCTCCGTCGAATACAAATCCGCGAGAAAAATATTCGCACATTTGAAGCGAACTAATGTGTGTACACACCGCTATCCGCTATGTACTGTTTGTATATGTACCTGCGCTATGTACAAGCACGGAATACGGTATGTTTGAGGGTCCCAGCTTTTATAAACATAGCAAAAGACCGATTTGCAGTTTAACTGAATGAATTCTATTCCGCTGTAAACAGGTATGAAGAAGTCCAAGCCGAGTGCATATACAGGGTAATTTTTAAATAGCTTTATTCCTAAATGCAAATGCACAATGCAGACTTATAATGGTTCAATAAATAAAAAGTATCGAGCTATTCGAAAAGTCGTACAACAAAAATCACGTTTAGAAGTTGACGGTGTTTCAGGAATAAAGCTATTAAAAAATTTACCTAAATCCGCAAATCCGCGAAGTTCCGCAATCATGTGCCAACACGCAAGAAATAAAATTGTCGTCTTGTTCCCCCCCCTCTCCCCCCCGTCTCTGTCTCTCCCGCGAGAAGGTAAACACATTTCCGGCGGAAGTCTTCATTACGCGCGTATTGTTTACAACACGGCGGCAATATTGTGTACTCCACTCGCGGGACGACTCTGGGAAGCCTCATACATGGATATTAGTTCTAAGACATTTTTTCCATGCATCCTAGCATCCGGGACGTCACGTAAAACGTCTAAAGGAGCCATTGGACCCTGTATAAATCATCATTACAAATTTTTGTGAGTGCGTAAGTTTATATTGCAGCAGATGGCCGGTAGAGATTGAATACCTAAGGATGAACAAGTGTAATTTCGCCCTTTCAAACTGCCAAACCGAACATGGTTTATTTGTAAGTATTTAAGCTGTGCTAGGAAACATTTTAAACATTTATAATAAGTTGAAAAAGTTCGCCTGGGAATTGTCATAATATACTATTAATTTATTATCGTAGTTTTGCGAAATGGCCCACTGGTCTCCTTCTGGCTGGTGTCTTGATTCACACTCGACCTATTTCAGAACACAGGGAAAGTAAGTATGGCAGAGAAAGGGGAAAGTAATGATGGCTGTAAACGGGTTTATGAAACGTAAACATCCCTGCACACAATGGGTACCGCCTCGTTCTCAGAACATATTTGTATGTAAATGCACACTTGAGACCCAAACAGAGTCGTCAATGCACCGGGCGCGATGGCGACTGAAAGCGTTCCCAACAGTTCGACGCCGTGATGAAGTGATGTGGACTACAAATCCACAATCGTAATTTTTTTTTTAACCCCGAGTATTATAAGTATAACTGTTATGTCTATCTGTCTGTACGTGTCTGTCTGTTTTTCTGTCTGTGGCACAGTAGCCCTTAAACGGGTGAACCGATTTGGATACGGTTTTTTTTATTTGAAAGCAGTTTCTCTTTCGAGTGTTCTTAGATATGTATTATCAAAATCTCTAATTTGAAGCTAAAATGTCGGGGGTATTTTAAAAGTAGTTTATTGGTTTTATGCATTTATAACGACCCCGTGTCGTTTAACAGGCCTTTTTAATGTTTAAACACCCGGCCATGACACCGCCGATGGCGGCAGCGGCGTGAATTAGGAAAGAACTCTGACCGAAGAGTGTGCAAAGCCATTATAAAGTTGTTTTGTCCCGAGCGTGGCCGCCCGGCGCCGGCGGCGACCCACGCCCACTAAATGTTTGATCGACTTCGCAGAGTTGCTTCTCGCTGGTACAGCCGACTGTGAAACACTGTAGCATCCTTTTCTTGCGTCAATTACACGGTAAGTTTCATAAATAGATTAGTATTTTTATGTATTTCTTAAATTGTTGAACTATTGAGATCTTTGCCATGAACTAGAACCAATGCTGCCTTAAAACATAACATATACTACTAATGCAGAGTACCCACAAGTAAAAGGAACTTACGATCATCTTAATTAAGATGGATTACCCATTTACTCGTAGTAGAAGCTAGAATCATAATGCATGTAGTGTACATCATATTTGTAGCACTTCTAATAACATCTTTCAAAACAACTATAGAGCTATTCGCAAGTATTTAAACCAACTAATTTAAATCGGCTCTGCAGCAAAATCGCAAGAGTTGATACATTTTATCTATCGACTCTACTTGAGAAAAAGTCAGCGGATTGTCGACAAGTTTTGTCTCGTGGTGTCGCCCCGTGGTGCAAGGGAATACGCGAAACCACTTCAGAGATTCTACAAAGCTTCAAATATGCAGTAATTGCCGCGCTTCTTGAACTAATTGCTTGTTGCGAAGACCATTCTGGAAAATCTTCGTCGGAAAATAACTCCGAACTGCAACTTGCAAGCGATTTCTACACTATGGAAGTACAGAAAAAATGTGGTGGAAACCATATCCTGTCATAAAATGTAACGAACAATAACGCTCAGAATTATATTATACAACAAGCTCTAACTTTTTCATTACATCTTATCAGTAGGGTGCCTTTTATGTGGAGATACAGGGTATTCTAGATTAGTTTCGCTGTCACGTATAAACTTCCGGAATGATCTAGGCAATTATTTGATTAAAATTATAAATCTGTCATCTAACTACGTATTCTGTTTCTAATTCTAGACGATTTGTTCGCTGGTTGTAGGGGAAACACGAGGAAACCCCGGTTTTACTTCTTCCTCCAACATACCGAACGAAACCTACTCATAGTTAGGTTACCTTCACGGTGAACGACCCCTCAAACCACGTGGCGACAACGCCCGGTGAAACCTGTAGTTTGTCATCTGGAATTCGTTTCAGATTACCTCTACAAATACTAGGCATGCTAGGTTTCTTGTACAAAATTAACAACGCTCTCTCCATCTATGATTATGTCGTTGTTTGATACTAACTCGTTGAGTGAGCCTTGTAAACCAGAGCCAGGAGCACGTGGTCAACTCTCTCCTCATCTACGAGTATGTCATCGATGAGCCTTGTAAGCCAGAAGCACGTGGTTTAGAGCAGCCAGGGCGGCGCGGGCGGTGCGGACGTGTGTCGGCGCGCCGGGCGGCGGCCGGAGTGCCGTATCGACCCGCCGCCGCCGCCGGGCCGCCAGCGGAGCCCTGCCCTGACACAGGAGGGACAGAAGAGCGATGTAGATCTATTGAATAGACGAAAGGTGCCGCGCCGGTACTGTATCGAGACGAATTTCCTAAAGCCTACCATACATCATGTGGCCAAACCGTGTCAGTCCTTCCGGTCAGGCCGATGTGATTGAACTGCTTCAGTAATCC
Organism: Zelleria hepariella; assembly: GCA_949319315.1. Taxonomy (NCBI): domain Eukaryota; kingdom Metazoa; phylum Arthropoda; class Insecta; order Lepidoptera; family Yponomeutidae; genus Zelleria; species Zelleria hepariella. The sequence goes on along the minus strand of OX439378.1, from coordinate 27,336,458 downwards.
ATACACGGTACGGTCACAATACAGGTACGGTTTTATGTCTGGTCAGGCAAAACAATCTCCTCATGGAGCAGGCTAAACTAAAGGCTAAAGGCTACGGCGTAGCGCCTCTACGGCGTAGGGCCTACGCTACGCCGTAGAACTTAGTTTCAAAACATTCTACGTCTTAGGAATTTAGGATACCTACATAGTTCTGTGTGAATTGTATGTCGTGTATAGAAGGGTGTTTTTTTTTCTATAACTGTACGGCTGACTTGCTGACAGCCTAAGCCAGTAAAACAGAATATAGAAACATGACATTTATGGTGTCGAGAGGAAAAACGTTTTTTTTAAATCAGTGGTGAAACGGATAATAAAAATAATACGGATAATCGTATTCAACCCCCTTTGATACTAAGAAACTTTCACTCGTCACTCATTATTCAAAAGAATATTTCGCCAGGCGGTATCGGTCACTTTTCGGAGCTGACCTTCTGACTCCCGATGGTCCAAGAGGCAGCAGGCGGCGGCAGGTCAAATTACACTGGTTCCTAAACCCAGTTCCAGGTGGGAGGCACTTAGGGACGCCCGCGGTTTTGTTTTAATAATTTGTTGCGCCGGAATTTGGTAATTCGTTTAACTTAATTCTATTCTATTGGAACTCGAGGTGAATCCCTTTGAGTGATAGACTCGAGAAAAAACTGAAGGAACGTGCCGAATTGACAGGTTGGAAGATGGAAATTTTTATTTATATAAAAGAAAAGTACTCGTACAAAAAAGAAATTAATTTACGTTTAAGCGGAATTTAAAAGTGGTTTAGAACCAAGGCCTTTGCATCTACGTAATGAGATGATTTATGCAGCGCCCAGTGGCACCTTCACTCACACTAGATGGGTGAAGAGACCACTCGGGGCTGCATTGCCTGGGACATTGTTTTAGTTGGAGAAGGCTTGCCCAGCACCTATACCATCCTGACAGCTTAGTCGGCCTAGCCCACAGGAAAGACAAGTCAATCGTGGGTTCTATTCGATAGTGCTTCTTCATACCCCTTCAGGGAAACGGTGGTAATAAAAAAAAAATACAATATTTTTATTTCAGATTATTACAACATTATTAAAACATTATAAAATCCAATGGTAATGGTAGGTTATGTCAAAAATGTGTGCACACAAAATCCAAAATAGGTCATAACCATTCAAGCTTGCACACCACGTCCGTATTATTCCATGAAAATGCGTAAGATAGAGGAACAAGACGATCGTTTGACAGACTCCGACTAGTAGCAACGCCATCTAGAATAGAGTGTAGAACTAATGCTTTTCCGAGACGATGTTGTGGTAATCTGCGTTATTTCCCACTAGACTACGTCTATACTCGTCAGCTTTTTCAAGACAACATATTTTACCAACTCTGGGTCATATTTCACAAGACATTCCCATCAGTTATTTCACCCTTCAAAACTAGCCAAATAGCATTGAAGCATCTTTTGGACCCTTTCCCTCTGGGTCCCTGATGACGTTTATTGTATCACACACATGATGCGAGGGAATTCAATAAAATATCGGAGCGAGAGGGAGTGCGTCGTGGCCTGAATGAGAATGTGGCCAGCGTTTGGCCAATACTGGACCCACATTATGAAGCGGTTCCTCCTTTTGAGCCAATATTTACAGCATCCTTGCTGTAGGCCGGGAATACACGTCCGACTTTTGTCTGATCCGATAGACTGATAGGACATATTCAATACACGTCCGCTTGACATCAGATTCGATGTTCATACAAATGTGTCTCGGATCAGACATGAAAATCGGATGAAAAGATCGGACGTGCGAAGATACGTCCGATGAGTCCGGCCTTAGATTCACTAGTGCTTACATTGTCTTAAAAGGCGTCGAGCTTAACAGAATAGAAATGGAAATATTGGTATTTAAAATGGTCTCTCCATCATAAAAGGCTGGCAGTGAACACTTCATGTCGTTTTGTATTCAAATTCAGCCTTATTGGGTTAGTCCTCTCTTTGGGTATAAAATACGCCTACAAAGTTTGATTCCTTCAAGAGGTACAAATTGTAACTCAACCTAACCTCATAAATATGCAAGCAGGGTCGCCCTAATTCAATAATCTGTTCAAAATCCACCCTACACACCTGTCTAGGATGGATTACTACTACTAAAGAGAGAATAAAGAGTTATGAAGGGGTAAAAAGTGTGGCCAAATGGTTCGGGTAAATATACACACGGTGAGTTCGCCAGTTTTTTTCTTGAACTTGGCTTGACACGCTACCGCGTGTCTAGATACTAACCTATAGACTGGACACAAAACAATTTTTAAAATAATATCCAATTCCATAAAAAATCTGCTCTCCGCCACCTTCAATAAAATTTATTGATACAGTAGGTATCGAATTTTAGTATGGAACAGCTGATATTGTTATGGAGATTTCGCAGTTGCTCCCTTTCAGTGTCACAGGACCTTTCTGAAACCCCCTGTAGAGACAACCTAGAGCCACATCTGCGTTACAGACTGCTGGTGCCCGTTTCATATAAATTCAATTCAGTTTATTATGACAATTCGATGTTCATTGAGTGGTCGCTAAGTAAAGAAACCTTTTTTGTAACCTTCCTCATGTCAAATCGGCTACGCAATATACGTCGAATTGTCATAATTAGTACATTACTGCCGCGATCTGTAATTAGTGCGTTTCTGGCGCGCTTTTGATGGCCGACAGAGCGCAGCGTAGCGCAGCTCAAGGCCCTCACAGTGCGGTCAGCATTGCAGCCCTTGATGGACAAGCTGAAATGAAGGCCGAGACCGAAGGTCGAGGCCTTTATAGCGCGGCCAGCAAGGGCTGCAATGATGACCAAACTTGAGGGCCGAGAGCGTAGCTAAGCTAAGCTCGAGGCAATCATAGCGTGGCCAGAAGCGCGCTCATTGCAGACCAAGGCTTGTATAGTGCTTTACTCAAACAATGCGAGTAATTAAAATATTAATTAGAATAGTAATTAACATAGTAATTTAATTAGCTTACCATTTGTCGTAGATTAAGTACTTTTTGTCGATTTTCCATTCCGCAAACTTTTTGTTGGTAAGCTTGCTTGTATTTTTCTTTTGACTTCGGTGGCAATAAATTTCCAATTACTAATTTCGCTTGATTTTGAATGTCCGGCGGTGTTAAACACATTAAATCCGAGGATTCGTCGCTTTGAGAGTTCACTTTTTCAACAAAAACACAGAAAAAAATCACTTCGAACAACGCGCGAAAAGTCGAAAACAATATGGCCGCGCTTTTTTTTTCTGTGCAATGTGTCGACTGCCAGTACCCATACAGCCTAATTCTAAATAAATACTTTTTGCACCTGATGTTTGAGTTCTATTTATGAAACAAAACTCGACATTAATGTTTTTCTGGCCGCAATACACAAGACATTAATGAAATTCCATACAACTTTTCTGGCGCCTAATCCAAGTAGCCCGCAAGTCCGACTTTGCTCAAAGAAGGTTGTCGAATTAATGTCCACATTACGAGCTTTTTTGAGTAAAAACTATTAAATTGTAGTTATATGAAACGTGCGATAGGGGAGCACAACTTCAAGATAAACGTTTCATCCCACTAGCGGGTAGCGGCATCTCGCTTCACGCGGTGAAATAAAGCAAGATGGCGAACTATTTTTAGAACTATTTTTGTGAAATTGTGCTTTCCTAGCTGCTCTGCCTGGTATGCACCTTGCTTGCGCCAACAAGCCGGCAACAACACCGGCGCCGGCGAACGCCGCGCACGTGGCGTCGCTACGCGCGTTGCTAGGCGACCGGCCCCCTACCCATACCCCGGTCGCACGGTGGGGCGGCAGGTGCACTAGGGATGGTTCGCTGTCGATAGAGATATGTCGATGAGGCGGGTTATCGATGGATCAGCAAATTAAAAAAAAAACTCCCCCAATCGGCTAGCGCCATCTTGCTTTATTTCACTGCGTAAAGCGTGATGCCGCTACACGACAGCGGGATAAAACTTTTATCATGATCCGCCTCATCGACATTATCTCTTTTATTTAAAATAATGTTATATGGATGCTAATGAACTACACTCGTGAGAAGAGAATCCGGCTCGGAACCTTTTAGACACTTTTAAGCATTTTTTACATTCCTCTTAATTCCATAGATTTAAAATGTTAAATTATCGTCCAAACTGCTTGCTTGGATTATAATTTATCTAATTCCATCGATTTCTAATGTTTTGTTTTGTTTTGATTTGTCTTATAACTTCCAGCTATAATTGCACGCTCCGCTATGATAAATGTTTGAAGTGACCTCTCGGACGCTGCTGCACCTGGGACATGTTTTTAGTTTTATTTCAATACTGATGAGATATGTGTAAAGAATAGTAGTGTTTTGTATGGTATAGATTGTCAAATTTCTGGTTTTGGACTAATACTGTTTAAAATCATAACCTCGTCCTAGTTGAAAATACGATTTAATTGGTATATTTGTTACAGTCCTCAATGTGAGGGCGGGTTCATAGACTTTTGCCTTTTGGACTAATCGAACTTTTGGAAGTTTGTATTGCATAGTGAAACTTTGTTCAGTTATTGTAGAAAGGTAAAGAGACATAGCTACGCATGCCGGGTACAAGTGTATCCTTCTTCTAAATCGGTCCCTCAATTTTGAGTATCGTGACCGTACACAATGATTCTCCACTGATCACAATCAAAGGCGCGAAAGGATTGGTATTTAAAATCGGGCCAGCGCATTGGTGTTCTGCCTCTCACCAGTCTGCCTTCCAACTGGCCCAAAATGATCTGACCCAGTATAAATAAATACAAAGTGTCGAGTGTCGCCCATCCCTACGCCGGGCGCATGCGCCGCGAGCCCCTCCCCCCGCGCCTCCCCCGATTGAGACAGTCTGCTCCCCACGTGGTGCGGGGCAACACTACGCACAGGCCGGTGCGACTTGGCACATGGGCTTTATTTACTACTAATTTTTACTGAATTTACCATCGAAAAGGGCTGCGGAGGATGATTTAAAAGATGACGACGCCGTAGTTGGTCCGCCGCTCTCCCGTCAGCCCATACAAAAATAATCCGAAATAATCTCGCCCTCGGTGACGTCCCGGTGACGGGCTGCGGTCAACAAAGCCTAATATAAGGTGTTAAAAAACATCCTAACTCTTTACAGGGTGTAATCTACCAACAAGATATCAATTATGTAAAAAAAAACATATTTATCTTGCTAACCTCAAAATTTTAAACATTTATAATAAGTTGAAAAAATTCACTCGGGACATTGGGCATTTAGCATGGGTTAGTGCTTTAAAAAAAAACAAAAAAAAAACTCAAAATTGTAAATTTTTCATAACTTTTTTGTTTTTGGTATGAGCTCAAATTTAAAAATATGTTTGTGTATGTAGGTACATTTTCATGGCTTTGACTTGTTAAAACATTGTGAAAGTCAATGAAAACAATATTTTAAAAAAATATTTTCTTCCACTACACCGTTCACATTTCATTGAACGAGCGAGCGAAGTTCTCCGAGTCTACTGGAACAATCCGGCGTTTGTATGTTTGTTTTTATGTATGTATGTATGTTTGTATGTATGTTCGTTCGACGACAAATTGAGTAAATTTAGTCGGATCATCATGATATTTGGTAGGCGGGTAAATTAAATTAGAAGAATTTTTAAGTTCGAACATGAGCCAAATCGGTCGAGGGGTTGTCGAGATATGGGGTTGTAAAGTTTATATGCAATGCGCGCGCGCCTGCGCAATTGGGGTTAGCAAAAAGTTACACACTCGCGAGTTCATAGTTCGGGGCGAACCACTAGTTAATTTAAAAATCAATGGAACATCAGAGGGCATAAAAATATTTAGGTTGTGATCCCTATCACCTCGTAAAAAAAAAAAAAAAAATAAAAATAAAAATAAGGAAAAAAAAAAGTTAAAAAAACAAAAGTAAGTAAGTGTAGTTCGTTTTAAAAGAATAAGGATCTTTTTTAACACCTTGCAGAAACGGTACCAACCGCCCCCTTCGGCCACACCATTTGAAGCAAGAGCTAACATAACATAATTATTTGAGCAGAGCTCCACCTACGTATACAGTTAAGTTGCTTACTGAAAAGATGCTAACCGCGCATTTCCTTTGTACAACCGGAAATCGCTCGATTACCTTAATTCAATATCGATGTCAAACTTGCCGCAACCTCACGCGCCTTGCCGTAAATACTGTCAAGGCTACACGTCGAGCCAAATTCACCCTTATTGGCTAGGTGTTTAGGTTGACGATAGAGCGGTTAAGGGAGGGTAACGTTTAATCCATTGTTAATGAATAGAGCTCTTGCGGGATAGAGACACGCACGTAGATTAACATAGAAGGTTCAATTCTGTACAGAGCGATAAATGTGTGAATGAATGTGCAGAACCTAGTACACACGACAGCACGTCGACCTTTACACGCTAGCACTCTACTTGTAAAGTTGCCCGTAACGTAACCGACGTTACGGGAAACTTTACAACAAAAGTGTACCCTCTGACATGCTGGCGTGTGTACAACAAACCTAGCATAACCGCCCTATCTAGTAAAAATGCCGTCTCCCACTCTTTAAATAGCCCAGTACTTATGTATCAGACAAGGTGATATGCTAAGCCAGCAGATTTAATTGACGTTTTTGCTTACCCTTTAAGGATATTATTGAGTGCGATACAAGCAAGCATGATAACTAGGTTAATTAACTTGCCATAGTAAGCTTAGGTTACCTAAAATGTGGCTCGATCGAACTAACCTACTGTTAGTTCCCTATTCCATCCCTTGCAGGTGGTGTGTGTGTGTGACAAGGGTTGCTCGTGTGTGCAAGGCTGTGTGTGTGTGTGTGTGTGTGTGTGTGTGAGAGAGACTGTAACAGGAATTGATACGAGCTGATTATGACGTCCTAATCTCTCACTATGTCTGCGTTACGGAGGATTTGGATAGTTGGGACGAGAGTTAGCTGGGACGATGGCGGTGACAGGGTTATTATATCGGGATTGTGATGGTGTGGATAGAATGGACTAAGGGCCGACTTATAAGGGTTATTTATTATATCAACGGCGAATATAAGTGTATTTATTAGCCTCGCAGAGCCTAAATTACTTACTTGAAACACCTTTTAACAGATTTATATTGTAACTCTTGGTTTATTAACCTATTATATTATATTTTGCATACCTTTTGCGGCCTTACATACATTATTGATCGATTTCAAACAAATGAGTCGTTGGATTCGTTTAAATTATCTGAGTGACGAGTCTTTTGCCCTTATTTTCGACTCAAAGGCCTTTTATATTGACAGATCAATTCACTTGTTTATGGCGTTTATTTCGTGTAATCAGCTCAATTCAAATGAACAAAACTTTTCAGTCGTATAATCTGGAACAAATCGGTAGAAAACTGACATTCCCAAAGAAAAAACTATTGTTGTTCGCACTAAGCCAGTGAAGAGGCTTTGTTGCAAAACTTCCTTTATTTTTTTTTTCTCCGCCTTGGTCCCGCTCCACATTGTATTAAAGGAACGAGCAAAGGGTGTTATTCTTTATTTTTTAGACTACAGGCCACTTTTACTATTTGAAATGATATTAACCGAAGCAAATGAAGGGATATTTAATTGCTTAAGAACTTTCGCCATGGGTTCCAACAATCCAGTCTCAAAGGAAGACGATCTGATAGGAGACAGCACTAAAATAAGAAGAAGGAAAGGTCAGTGACTTCTTTAGAGAGGTTGCAACATTGTACAATAATCGACGTAGCATGTCATTAAACCAAAACTCTAAAAACTAAGGCCTTTGCATCTACGCAACGAGATGATTTATACAGCGTCCAGTGGCACCTTCACCTAGATGGGTGAAGAGACTACTCGGCGCTGCAGTGCCTGGGACATTGTTTTAGATGGAGTAGGCTTGAAACCAAAACTCTACATTGGTTTAAATTACACCTTTCACATGCGTAACTAACGTACAGTCGACCACAAGCTAGGAGACCCCCTTTTGTTCGATTGGCGCCCTTATGCCGCACGCGGGAAGAGCTGCCATGGGGTATCTGTGACTGTGGCCGACCATACGTATTTTGACAGTGAGCGCAAGGGAATTCGATACGGTGTTTCTGACGTTGTTATCGTTGAATCCAAGCCCGAAGCGGGGGTGAGGCAAGCGAGCGAGACAATGGTAAACTTCGACAAAAGATCGGGTTTCTCACAAAAGCCGAGTTGCCCAATAAGCTAAACATGAAGTATACTCCACTGAATTACTTCGCCCGCACCCCTTTGCTAGTTTTAGGAGCGTTTCGGCTTAATTTTGCTTTCAACCGATCGATCTTACCTGTCGTCTATACCGATGCAAGACATTTATTATAAGGAAACAAAATTCTCTCCCCCCAATTTCAGTAGATTTAGAGCATTTCAGCACCATAGTACTCGTAGATGCCATGCTCCCTAGGGTAGACTGGAGAGGAGGTTGTGGCAGCATAACAGCGCTACGGGCAACAGCTGCTGTTTTTCCTTTTGTAAATACCTGTTTTTTTTATGTACAATAAAGTGTATTCTATCTATCTTTGCTGAGCCACAACCTTTTTACGGCTATTACCTACCTTATTTATGCTGTATACTAATTTATCTGTGTGTCGTGGCAAGCAAATAAACGTTATTCTATGCTATTCAAGATTTTCGTGAAATTCATCGGATAGTGCAGACCACAGATAGACTCTTAAGAGAGAGAGAAGAAATGAGAGAGTAAACGGCTGCCGTTGAGGTATTATGAGGAGGAGAGTGAGAAGAAGACTGGTCGTGAGGTTACCTTCTGCTTGTCGAGGTGGTGCAGGATCTCGTCGACATCCCCGACCGTGCAGGTCTGCGCGCGCAGCATCGCCTCCTCCGCCGACAGCCAGTCGCGGATCTGCGACAAACAGACGGACAGACAAACCATCAAACATTGAAATATACATACATATGTAATGGGTGGAGGATAGAAGATGTTCTGAAAATTACCCCCAATGCATCTTCATACTTGAAGACATAAGAATCTTCAAGTCTACAAGCCACGAAGGGTGGTTAGTTGGTGACAAGAAAGACAATTCGGTACGCAAAGTTTTTTGTTCGAAAGTCTGTTATTGGCTTAAACTTATCTTTAGACAATATTGAGAAACTAATATAAATATTTTTTTTATTTTGGTCCAGTAGTTTTGTTTTTATGCGCTAAAATTTTTTGTTCCTATGACCGCCAACAGTATGCAGACCGTCGCGTGACGTCATAAAACCGTATCTTTGAAACGTTGTAAAATCCAAACTACTGCACCAAAATAAAAAAATATTGAAATTAGTTTCTCAATATTGTCTAAAGATAAGATTAAGCCAATAACGGACTTTCGAACAAAAAACTTTGCGTACCGAATTAGTTAAAATATTCGTCATTCATCAGTCAAATGTATTTTTGGTTGCTTGGCGTTGATAAAATGGACATTCGACAATAACTCGTGAACCCATCAAGAGCTATATCTTAAGATAGTTCGCTTCTTGCTTGTTGTAAGGTCAAGGTTTAGCAGTTGAGCTCTGTTCCGCCAACCTTGGATCGCTCTGGGGTCCTCGAGCGCATTTTTCTTCATTTGCTAACATTTCTATTCACATAAATTCGCAAAAAATAATAGAGAGCGCGCCTCGAGTGCGTCCCAGGGCCGTTCCGAGGGTCCGCGCTCCATATCCGTCCTCCGCAGGTAAATAATGACATTTATATGCCAGGACCCAACTTCTTACTCCCATTTACTAAGTGATAACCATAGGTGTCTCGCTCTTGGATCGCTTAAGAGAGTACGGAACAGCAGTAGTGAGACTCGAATGCGGAGCGTCTCTGAATCAGTCGAAGTGAGGCACCGATTCCGCGCTCCTTCACAATTTGTTATTCCGGTCGTGCGAGCTTTTTGGCCGAACGTAGGAAACCGCAGAAGGTGCCTTTTAATAGGGTCGGTGTATTATTGTTATTTTTAGTACTTAGCTAAGTGCTATTGGTGAACAGAGAATTCAAATATTTTAAGCCAAGATTTTTATTTCGATAGACTAGTCTCGAACACAGGCTAACCATACTCGTATTTTAAGAGTTGAAATACAATTCACAGAGCTAGACATTTGGTATAAACGAAAAACTTAAGATGCGTGCAAAATTATTATTCGTCTCACAATTTGTTTGTTATGCGCAACTCCTCGACCAATTTTGCATGATCCAATTTTCCCCATCTCATATTCAGCATAGCTGTCCAAGCTATCCTTTCCTTTATATTTTGTGCGTTTTTTATTAGACCGGTATAGAATAGGCGAAATCTTGCCAACAAAAGGCGCGTATTGGAGCCGTGGGTCACCGTGGGTCTCGGGGACTCCCGAATAACAGTAGGACGATCGCCCGTGGCGGTGTCACATTCCAATGCTGATTTAATACACCTAGGGCCATAAAATGTTTTCTAGTACAATAAAGAATATTCTATTCTATTCTATTCTAGGGCCAGACACTACTCACACTCAACCGTTTTGGCAATTACGATTAGCTTTACAGATATTTTTCGCCACACTTTCTGATGTAAAATAAAGAGTTTTCTATCTATGTATTATACTGTTTGACAGGTTTTTACCAGCCATCGAATTCCGCCGAGTTAGACCAAGAATCGACTGAGAAAATTTAATTCCCAAAGTGTCATCTTGCTTTAATTTCAGTAAGCAATTTCGACAGGCGGTTAGGGCCCCGAGCAATCTTCTTCAGAGCAACATTAAAGCGAAGTGCAGATAACAGTTTACTGCAATCGTTTCGGCAATTCCGACCGAGTCTAGGGCGTCATCGTCGCGGTGATTATGACGAGGCATTAAAGCGCTAGGCGCCAGGTCTATAATGTAATATGTACAACCATAAACTGGGACGAGATGGCGTTTTGCAAATACAAAGTATAGCCCCGTGAACGGTTCCCAATTGAAATACTCAAGTGGTCACTGACCGGATCTCAGTGGTCCCAACATTTTCGCTAATATCCACAAGAACTATATTCCCTCCCTAAGCAGCAAAACAAGTGACTTCAAATCTTCCAAGTAAATGACTCATCCCCAAGAGGGGAAGAAATCGGTTGCCAGACCACCAGCCAGATGTTTCAACGAAATACCTAGTCCAAGTAGCCGGAAAACGGTGGTTGCGCCTGGCACAGGATCGTGAGAGGTGGCGTGAGCATGAAAACGCCTTTACTTAGCAGTGGGTGTTAACAGGCTGATGATGATGAAATGGCCCATCGTGAAACAAACTTTAGGCGCAGTACATACGCCCCAAATGCTACCTATTTGGTTTTTACAAGCGTCAGAAGTATCTTCGCACGGCAGAACCTCGCCTTGGCACCGACGCACCGCAGACCATCGATCCCCCATAAAAAGGCGCGTAATCGAGTTCGCCCAAACGAGCTACTTGAAAGGGCAGTTGAAAGAAGCAATTTGTGAAAACGCCTCTTTGCCATCATTAGGCGGTCGCTTTCAGGGCAACTGGATTCACCTGATAGATTCTATGTATTTGAGAAGCGTTTCGTGCTATGCATTCGACAGCATATCGACCCTTAGTCTGTAAGTTTCAGAGTTGCAGGAGAAAATCTGGCTTAGTCCTAATAACCTGTCAACCTGTATTTGTGGTATTTCAGGCATAAATCCGCGTGTAAGGCGAGTTATTTCTATTAGCGCCCTCCCCGCGCCAGTATGCGCGACACAAAGGCGCAAAGGGCTGACATTCCGAGCAACCTTCGCTTAGGCCACCGACTAACATAAAACACAGACTGCTAAACTATAGGAACTATAATAGATAGAAGCTGAAAGTTCGAAAGGTGACCTAGCCTAAGAAATATTGTTTTTACCAGTAATTGTGCAACCGTTACTGTGTCTTTTGTAAATGAACTGTATTGAAATTGAGTTGAATAAAGACTTTTGAAAATACAAAACAGACTGCTAAAAAGTCAGCAAGAAATCTGCTCAAAGAAGCTTGATTTTACTTTCAGTGCCAGGTATAAAACGACTCGGGGCACTTTTACTCAGTGGAATCTTTTCTGTCCACTCTATGAGTACGTCCACGTGAGTGCAAGCCGTAAACTTCAATAGTTACGTCGCTGAGACCCTCTTCTGTTCTAGGATACACCCGAGAACACACTTATACCTACTTTTGCTAGCAGAACCAAATTAGAACGGTGTAATAAATGCACAAAACTTATTCGCCTGACCCGGCTTCAAGCTAGGCTGATACGGCGGAAATGCAGGCTTTGGATATCGTCTGAGCGTATCTGACTGACGGCCTCTTTGTTTTGTGCCTAAACAATTCTCTCCACACTAGCACACCAAGGTTCTCACCAGTGAACTATGCACCAAATAATGGAACAGCGGTTTCTATTACGATCCTTCAAAAAGTAGTTCCATACAGCCCGGCATTCGGTAGCAAATATAGGGTAACTTGGTAGACCTTTTGTGTTCGCTTTCGACGCTTTTGTCGCGTGCCCTTTCTCCGCCTCTCGGCGACCTTTATTCGATCGGAAGCCTGATCGGACGAACCCCCGGGGGGTCCGACCGGCCTTGTTCTGAATCTAAACGCTAAATGACGAACTTTTAGGGAATAGTTCAGAGCTCCCCGTTTGGTTCATTGTGTTCTATAGGGACCAGTAGAGTCCATAATGTTTTACCAACATTATCTTCGCATAAGCTCTCTCAGTTTGTTCATTTGGAGCTGTAAAGATAACGGTGTATCGATTTGTGAAAGCTGGACATTGGTCCATTACATTACACTTCCTTAAGAGGCCGTAGAGGGCACAGTCATGCTCGGACTTCCCTGATTTGAGCAGCAGTGGTTGCGACTTGCGTCTCTTGCGACTTTCGGCGATCGTGTGCTAACACCCAAAGTGGCGCGCAAATGTAAAGGCTTGAAAATGCTGCACTTCGAGTAGCCAATGTTTTATACACTATCATTTGACTTCAGTAGTTGTGTCCTAAACCAAAACAAGTTTAACATCTTCGAACGATAATACGTGTGAAAGTGTGTTAAGACTAGGTGTGCCGTAAAAAGGGCCGATTCTATTGTCGATTCTTGAACAAACCTGCAGAAAACTGGTGTCGAACTGCGCGAGGAGGGCCGCCGGCGACTGCGACTGCGTCTGCGACTGCTGCGACAGACCAATCTGTTGAACAAACCTGCAGCACGCTGGTGTCGAAGTGCGCGAGGAGGGCCGCCGGCGACTGCGACTGCGACTGCCACTGCGACTGCTGTGACAGAATAATCTATTGAACAAACCTGCAGCACGCTGGTGTCGAAGTGCGCGAGGAGGGCCGCTGGCGACTGCGACTGCGACTGCAGCTGCGACTGCTGTGACAGACCAATCTGTTGAAAAAACCTGCAGCACGCTGGTGTCGGAGTGCGCGAGGAGGGCCGCCGGCGACTGCGATTGCGACTGCCGCTTCGACTGCTGCGACAGACCAACCTGTTGAACGCTGGTGTCGAAGTGCTCAATCAGGGCCGCCGGTGACTGCGACTGCGACTGCGGCTGCAACTGCTGCAACAGACCAATCTGTTGAACAAACCTGCACCCCGCTGGTGTCGAAGTGCGCGAGGAGGGCCGCCGGCGACTGCGACTGCGACTACCGCTGCGACTGCTGCGATAGACCAATCTGTTGAACAGACCTGCAGCACGCTGGTGTCGAAGTGCGCGAGGAGGGCCGCCGGTGACTGCGACTGCGACTGCTGCGACGAGCGGCGCCGCGCCGACCCGCGCGCGGCCCAATCTGTTGGCAAGAGAGACAAACATTAAAGGTGCTCGTATTTGTTCGGTAACGTAAAATATCGGGAAAACAAAAGACGTACCTATTTAGAGATTTTTTAGCGGAGGTCGAAAGACGAGCGTCCTGAGGCTCTAACACAATTTACGTCCGGCAGACCTACGACAACGGCAAAACCGGTTTTGCCATAGTGAAACTTGCTTTGCCGGTACCGTAGGTCTGTCGTAGGTACGTAACTCGTGGTAGAGCCTGGCTCCACCAAAAATGCTTTCTTTGTAAAGCTATTTTTAATTTAAATTTTAAGGAATCTGAACATCAAAAGACTGAACTTTATTTGTGGTATAACTAGACTTTTGCCTTGTTTTGGGTATGTCAAAACTTTCTTAAGTCTTATCCACCAATAACTAGCTATAGACAACACGTCTTCCATCGATTACAATGTAACATTAAATTAATCTGATTGTCGAGAAGGTGAAAAACTAACCGCGCAGACACACCAATCACAATCAAAACGTAAGTCGTAAAACCCGGTGTCCCCCCAGACCTAGACGCAGATAAACAAAGCCGCGACGTCCGTCAAAGTGTCAAGATGGCGGGCGGATGGCGGCCAGGGGAATACCCGAGCCCGACTGCATCACAGATTGCAACAGGAGGTAAGCTTCATTCCGCCATCTTTAGGGCCTCTTGACGATAACTAAACGCGAAGTCTGTCAACACTTCAAGAAGGCGGCCGATGAGTAATAAAGGAGAGCCTGCAACATAACCCTACAAAGATGCGGACAATGATAGGTGCAATAGTCCTTATTTGGTCAGCAGTGAAGTTACGTGCATAGTGCATAATATAGTGACTAGAATTAATGTACAGGTTTCGGTAGTAAATGGCTTGTTTGTTACAAAAAAGGACCTTACAAACTTATTAATTCAGTAAAGAAAACAGTAACAAACAGCGATGGCTTCTAATTCTGTAAGAGTTACCGATCATCAATAAAGGATTTCAACTGTCGCTTCTCAAGCAAGAAACTCTTTTATTTTGACAAAAGGTGACCCACTTCATATAGGTCGGTGCTTGGCACTTTGGGGAAGGTAGTTAGATAATCGTATGAGGCAGTCGCTCGCTACCCCCCTAATATAAGTGTCAGATTTTTTTTTGTAAGATAGTGTAAGTAATTGAATGTATGAAAAAATATCTTCCTAACACACGAATGCGCCTGTAATTTTGGCGCTCGCAAACGGCTCTCGCTCGGCTTTTGAACATTTTTTTTTGTGCCGGGCACCCCGTGGGGCGTCCGCGGTCCGGGTGCGGGGCGCGGGGCGCGGGCCCAAGGATGCATTCCAACGGCCAGCGGCGGGGCACGCGGCAAGAGGAATGCCAGGTGATGCCGGAGGTACGAACAGGCTGGTTGGAGCCGGCGTCTTACTAAGGACGCGTCATTTAGTCGTCAATCAGGGTTTATTTGTGCGGTCTGGCGCACAAACATATACTGCGTGCAAAGAGCGCCTCATTGCAATCATGACACCCGCAGTTGGTATATCAGTACTTACGCACCTGACTTCAGGCGGTCAGGTGCGTGAGTCTTCATTGATCTTATTTCAATGCTTTACGCTTTATGTTTTTTTTTTTTTTTTACTTTTGTGCAATAAAGTGTTATCTATCTCTATCTATAAGAGTATGACTGTAACAAGAATAAAAATAAAACCTCACGACTGGGTTTTAAAAGTGGGACTTTTCAGTTTTACAAATTACGTTAATACTCAACTTAAAAGAGCAAGTACGTACTTTACGTATTTTTGATAGATTCTCTACCGTCAAAAATACAGATTAGAATCTAATGGTAGACTCTAGTGATAGACTCTAGATAGTTAGAGAGCTGGTGACCAATCGAGATATTTTTTCGTACAAGGCTGGGAGTTGGTAGGCTGATAGAGTAGACTTCGCTGAGTCTGGGAAAAATATTTTTTTGGCACGGTCGCGGTTGAAAGTTAGATTTTTTCGACATTGAAAGTTTAAATGTATGGGTTCAGTATATTTTTTTTGTCGTACAAGGCTAGAAACTTCTAGGTTAGTTGTTGAGACTCCGTTGAACAAGAAAATATGTTTTTTTGGCCGAGCGTGGTTGAAAGTTTGATTTTTATAACCCAAAAATTCACACTTTCTAGGTTATAAAAAACAATATTTCTACCGCGTTTGGCTAGTAATAAATAGTGATTTCGTGATCAGCGGAGACTAAAAAGGCAGCCTAAAAACTCCCAGCCTTGTAGACGAAAAAGAAATGACTCAACCCATACATTTAAACTTTCAAAGTCGAAAAAATCTAACTTTCAACCGCGACCGGACCAAAAAAATATTTTTCCCAGACTCAGCGAAGTCTACTCTATCAGCCTACTAACTCCCAGCCTTGTACGAAAAAATATCTCGATTGGTCACCAGCTCTCCAACTAAGATCTCAAAGCTGTATGAATACCCTGTTGAGTGTTGCACATGGTTTCACACATCCATTGAAGGTCATTATCTAAGCGCCCAGCCAGACGGTTTATGTTTACTGCAATGAAGCTCTAATGACTCTATGGACTCACATACACCTCGTGGATATATCGATAAATATGTTCGGGAAGCCCTTCTCAGCGTGCCCTTAGAGAAACGAGACAAGTTTTAGAATCATTTGCGTTTATCAATTTATTTTCTCATCCCTGTGGCTTCGGCTGCTAAGGCCGAAATTAAGTATGGCAGAGAGAGACAGATCTGTCGCTGGCGATCCTCTCTCTTGCTTGAGAAAGTGAAATTTTATAAATTATATTATAAGCTTAAGTTCTTGCCCGGATGGCCAGAGGTGGCCAAGGAGGAAACAAAGATTTTTGTGTACCACTGCCCTTGCCCAGCAGTGGTACACAAAAATCTAGGCTAATTAAAAAAGTTGTAGAGCTGCTGGCAAATCCATGACCTGTCTAATGAACTCATTAAGGGTGGTATTCTGAACGCTACTTAAACTCAGTTTAAACAGAGTTCAGACTGTCGATAAAACAGAGCATGTTTTGATATGAAGGGAGGGATATTCAAATCAAAACATGCACTGTTTTATCGACAGTCGACACGACTAAACTCTACTTAAACTGAGTTTAAACAGAGTTCAAGGAGCGTTCTAGTTTGAACTCAGTTTAAACAGAGTTTAAGTAGCGTTCTAGTTTGAACTGAGTTTAAGTAGCGTTCTAGAATACCACCCTAAAAGCTGGAAGTTTTATGTAGGTACGGTCGGCCACAGTCTACGATACCCCATGGCAGCCTTTACCACGCGCGGCATAAGTTCGAACAAAAAGGGGTATCCTAGCGTGTAACTGACTGTACACACTACGAGTGAGTGAAGTATTTTTCCCTTCTCTGCTACAGTAATAGTTGGAGAGCTGGTGACCAATCGAGATATTTTTTCGTACAAGGCTGGGAGTTAGTAGGCTGATAGAGTAGACTTCGCTGAGTCCGGGAAAAATATTTTTTTGGTCCGGTCGCGGTTGAAAGTTATATTTTTTCGACTTTGAAAGTTTTAATGTATGGGTTGAGTCATTTCTTTTTTGTCTACAAGGCTGGGAGTTTTTGGGCTGCCTTTTTAGTCTCCGCTGATCACGAAATCACTATTTATTACTAGCCAAACGCGGTAGAAATATTGTTTTTTATAACCTAGAAAGTGTGAATTTTTGGGTTATAAAAATCAAACTTTCAACCACGCTTGGCCAAAAAAACAAATATTTTCTTGTTCAACGGAGTCTCAACAACTAACCTAGAAGTTTCTAGCCTTGTACGACAAAAAAAATATACTGAACCCATACATTTAAACTTTCAAAGTCGAAAAAATCTAACTTTCAACCGCGACCGTGCCAAAAAAATATTTTTCCCAGACTCAGCGAAGTCTACTCTATCAGCCTACCAACTCCTAGCCTTGTACGAAAAAATATCTCGATTGGTCACCAGCTCTCTAACTATAAAGGCCTACCTGCGGAATAGCAATCAACTTCGTGGCGGGTTGATACAAGTCATCAAAGTTCGCGAGAGAGGATCAAAGAGTCGTGTCGTGCGAAGTCGACAAATTAGGACTTCCTTGATGAGAACACGCGCGTTCTACTTACGTCGGGAACACTTTTTTAAGTACTTTTTCAGGGTTGCGATTTTATGTGTCCGTAAGAAGACTGTAGAGGTTGAAAGTAACAAATAAATAAAGACCGGTTGGTGGTCCATTGTCTTCTTAGTAAAAGGTTTTTATTTACAGAGGTTACTTGATTTTTAAACTTTTAAGAAGTAATGCTAACTTTGAAGGAAAACGTCGTAAAGAGAACTTGAGGCGTAATGCCTCAGGGCTTGAAATGAGCAAGGAGCTACCCAGTATATCTGGGGGTATGGTGCAAAACTTAATGCATGGAACAAATTACTGATTATGTAGGTAATTGTAGTGTACAGTAAGAGTTCCCGACCCGGGTTCAAAAACCTAAGTAACATCGCCTTGTAAGTTCCATTGTTAGCCGCTAGGTCCACTTTTAATTGGCTTAGCAAGTTGGCAAGTGGCGATGGCGCTAACTACTACTGCTTCGCTTCTAGCTACCTAACCGGATCACAAACGAACGATTACTCACAAAGAGAGATAGAAACACAAAAGATGGAGTCATTCGTCAGCGCGTTGGGAGCCCGCAGATGTTTGTTTGTTTCGGCTAAACAATGACGTAATCTGGGGCTGGTAATCCGGACCGAACCTTCCCTTCGAGCCCTTATACAGAACAATTTACAATGGAAATATAGATTGATAAACGGAGAAGTGGTGGAAGGCCAAATGTTAAGATAAAAAGTCATACGTCATTGATACACTAACTTTCGTAAGCACTGCACATTTTGTATACGGGATACGTCATTTATCAGGGCGGGTAAGGAGATACAGTAAGATTTTGTTAGTAGACTTAAACCTAAGTCACAACCCAAGTGTCAACCAATGAACCGGTTTTGAGGACGGTTTTTTTTACAGAATTAGCACACTGATAACAAACGTTATACCACTGCGGATACAGTCGCGAATACAATGTGAGAAGCAATGCAGCTACTGCTTTATAATAAAAACGTTAGCTGGTGTTTGTGTAATCGCTAAACAAAAACAGTATAACAACTGCAGTTGCATGAGATACTTTGAAATTCAGACAAAAGTGAACCCAAACGTTTGTTGTTTTTCATTCTATATCCGGACTATCTACAGACTGAGAGCGTCAAGTACGCCTTATTGTGTTAGCAATAGGGTTGCTAATAGGATGCGTGTGTGCCTTGTGCAGATTAGGTAAATAATGTGTTAATTCAAATGGGAATTCCACGTCATTACCGTTCAAAGGGTCCCTTCCGACTGTGCGTCGATTAACACACGCGTAACATCGCGCTACGGTCCTTGGGGGGAAAGCTGGCTGAGTAACTGACGATTTGAAGAAAAAACATCCATTTAAAAGTGTCAGCCATCTGATAAATAAGACTAAGGGTGGTATTCTAGAACGCTACTTAAACTCAGTTCAAACTAAAACGCTACTTAAACTCTGTTTAAACTCAGTTCAAACTAGAAAGCTCCTTGATCTCTGTTTAAACTCAGTTTAAGTAGAGTTTAGTAGTGTCGACTGTCGATAAAACAGTGCATGTTTTGATTTGAATATCCCTCCCTTCATATCAAAATGTGCACTGCTTTATCGACAGTCTGAACTCTGTTTAAACTGAGTTTAAGTAGCGTTCTAGAATACCACCCTAAGAGCAATTCAGCTGGCGAAGCATGAGCGCTTATCTAAACAGATACGATGACTTTATTCCCCTCTTTTTATCTCCACAGAACTGTACAAACATTGGTGTATCCTACTTCCTACTTATATTATAAATGCGAAAGTTTGTGAGTGAGTGAGTGAGTGAGTGAGTGAGTGTGTTTGTTACCTTATAACGCTGAATCCGCTGGACGGATTTGGATGAAATTTGGAATGTAGATAGCTGAGACATCAGAATAACATATAGGCTACATATTATCACGCTTTGGTGCTTAGGAGCAAAATAAACACACAAAGATTATCATATAGTGGCTATTTGTATAAAAGTGAACGACACAACCATTTACCAAAGACCCTCTGTCATCACGTAGCGTTGAGCTATTTACTTTCGTAGATCTATCGAAAACTGAACAACGGTGAATTTTAATGCACCAAACAGGCCCAAATGTGCCGCAAAACTCAAACGATGCACAACAGCGAAGAAGTTGTTTTTAATTATCGCTGTCATCCGCCACTGTCACAAAAATGGTATATCAACAAAGCAATAAAGGAAAAATCTTCAAGTTTAACTACTCAAAACAGGCAAAAAACATAAGTTCAGTGATAGCTACTTACAATCTGAAAGAGTCAATAAATCCTTACTTTAAAAACTCTTCATCCAGCAGTTTTATCAAAGCTCTTTACAAAGTTGCGGTTGCATCCTGAGATCTTTTGGCCAGACGAAATTGGACGTCCGTTGAGTGCATTGCTGATTGCTGGTTATTCAGGGAAGAATAGGATGCACCCGACCTCGAAGAAAAATAAAGATACTATGTTCTGACCAAAAAATCAGCTGTGCGTACTGTGCAAGTGTAGAGTCCCGAGCGACCATAGGCGCATAACATCAGCCATTGATGGTGTAACATTAGTACCATGATCGCTTTATTTTCATTAAGTAAGTACCTAGGACTGGACACTGGACAGGTGCACTTTTACATAATATCATAGTCACCTATTCATTGTTGACAACTCTGATAGGCTTTCCACATACTTCAGACTGACGAGAAGATTGGAGCATGTGAAAATCCCTGAACCGCCTGCGTGGTGGTGTTGCCAGCATGAAAGATATGTGAGAAATAGAGCCAGAAGAGATGTTTTGTTACAATCTTAAACCATACCGACAACTTTGCGTCGTCATACCTGTCCTGATGCTCCACAGTGCAGCTTATTGGATTTCCTGGAGGCGACCCCAGCGCGACGTGTGTGTGTGACACTTTCAACACGAAAGAAGAATAAGACAGACGATTCAAAACGGTTGTTTCAGAGTATGGCATCGTACATGCTAAGAAGACGCGTTGGGTGTTTCAGAAGAGTAGCTCATAGAAAAAAACACTATTCAATGTGATAGAAATAATATGGTTAAGTATCTCCTGATATTATCTCATATTTTCTGGTGTCAGAACCCAATTATTATGATCGTTCTCTTTGAAATGGTATGATGCAAAATAAAAAAGATTTTTTTTATAAAGTTTTTCTCTGTTAAGTAACTTTGTGCCTATAATACGAGTAGGTGACGCTAACTAGCTCTGTTGGAGATCTTTTACAGTTTTATTGAACGCCAGAGAGATGTTGAGACCTGTGACGTACTGCAGCGAATGCTGATAAATACTCATTCACCAAACAGCGCAAGCAAACGAGATGTACTTGGGTATCAAACTACGCATTAGGGCTCTCTAAAATCGGTAGAGGCAGTGTCCACAACGACCACAAAGGACACAAAGGCACGAAGACTTGGAGCGAGCGAGACCAACTGAACAGAGAAAACCCAGACTGAAAGTTTGCAATAAGGAGTAGCAGATTAGCGGACTCAAAATAATAGGATAGGGCTAAAAAGAAAAGATAATCTTTGAGTGTTTCTTGAAATGTAAATCCGCGTTAAATCAGTTAGACGCCTATAACAGTAGGTATCTGCATCTTTGCTCCGTTCAGTTTGGAAGAAGCAGATGACAACGCGTGGTCCACGGGATCGAACTCTCGGGCCAGCGCTTTGATAGTGCAGGGGGTGTGTTTTAAGTACATCATACCTACTAGGTGGTAAAAAATATGCTAGGTACAATTTGCAAAATCACCACGATTATCCTTTTTCTTTTAGCCACGTGAATGAAGTCGTGGGCACTAGCTATCAACACTAATATTATAAAGAGGAAAAGTTTTGTAAGTATGTACGTATGTAGGGGGTAATCTCCAAAACACTCATCCGATTATAAAAAATCCTTCACTAATGGGAAGCTACGTTATTGCTGAGTGCTATAAGCTATGTTTTATTGTGATAACGGGAAAAAAACTAAGTCTGCGCGGACGAAGTCGCGGGCAAAAGCTAGTTGAGCTATAAACGATAGACATTATTGTGGCATCTTATGCAAAGGCAGCTAAAGAAAACAATCACTATGCGTAATTGTTCAAAGGTCACCATATCACACACAAAGGTGTAGTAGGATTTGAACCCAGCCGTTCTGACTTATAAGCTGGCTGACATGCTGGCTCTTTGAGAAAGACTCATCAATTTCAACGTGACAGCCTTTGTGGGATAAATAAACCAACCAGTGCCAATCACGCACAAAGGGGTAGTAGGACTTGAACCATGCCCTTTTGACTTGAGGCAAGCCAATGCCGCACCGACCGAGGCTATGTGAAGCTGAAAATCCCCGACATCCAAGAGCGCATTCCCGCTCGTAAAAACATTCCGAAAAGAGTTTAGCAACACGGCGCAGGTATTTCATAAATCTTTCCACCCCCACAGCACAGCGTAGGATAGAAGCCTCGCCTTATCTCTTGTTTTATCTGCAAGTTTGGCTCCCAACTTTAGGGCAGTTCAGGTTCGTCAGGCTCTGACGACGTCGAGGACAGCGATTTTTTGTTCGCGGCAATAACATAGTATTATTTTCATTATTGTAAACAACAGAACAACAATAATTCAGCCGATTATGTGTTCTGGTCATCAATAAGTTTTTTGGGCAGTGCCACTGCTTCGTAGACCAGAACACATAATCGGCTGAATTATTGTTCTTCTATTGTTTACAATAATGAAAATAATACTATGTTATTGCCGCGAACGAAAAATCGCTAAACAAAAATAGCTCAGTTTAGCTACAAAATGTAAAAAACTGTGAAAATTTTTAATTTCCCGCCGCGTTGCTATCGTCCCACCTTAAGTACCTATCTAGCATCAGAAGGGCATGTTTATTTAGTCAGAATGGAAGAAGGGATAAGATCGTGTGAGCCATGCATTGCAAAAGCCTTGGTTTCAAAATAAATCATTATTTCAAGGAGGTAAGGCGTGATAGAGTTTCGAGCGCTACAGAATCACATTGATAGACAAACAGAGATAACCAAACAGGATCTTTCATGACTATCAGCCAACCCGTGGGTGTTAGAAGGGGGAGGGGGGATAACCCGGCTCGGAGGCATATATCGGCGAACTTGCCCCATAAGTCAGACGAATGATACACTTTTGCGGGGAAACCGAACGGAAGGCGCGAGCGTGAGCCCGCAGCTCAATAACTTCCGGGGTTTGAAAGGTGTTGTGCTAGTTCAGTCTTTTAGCTACGTAGTTTACCTTGAAAAACGGTACTTACGACGTATTTAATAAACACTATGTAACTCTAAAGAAGACCCAAGATATCATGGCTTGAGAACTTACGCCATTGGTCCCATACCAACAATCCAAGAGCTCCTTGTTCCGTTTGGCAGCCTCAAAGGAAGAAATAGCCAAGATGATTGCCAACCTCCGATAGGAGACGGCACTACAAGAAGAAAAGAACTCTAAAGATTCAAATATGACGTTTCTCAAAAGAATGTCTAGTTTATTTGCCTAAGATGTCGTTCCCACTAAGAGTACATTATAATGCATATTTAGAAACTTTCTTAGAATGCATCTGACCTGCTATGAGTATCTTATCAGGGATGTTAAACTTAACCACCCTACTAACAACCGGGCTTAATCATCAACCAGCTAAAGCGCTTATAAAACAGAACTATGATACGGTTGGGTTGTTCAATTTTCACGCTGTAATAAAAGTTATTTGTTTCGAAAAGCCCTCCCTCTTAATTACGCCAGTACCTTTTTGTGACACGTTGTACAAAACCTAATAATAACAGTGCAATAGTGCGTTTGACGCCGGCTAATGTCCACTGGCCGTCCACTGGCCGACCACTGAGCGCTCACCGCGAAGCTAATGCGATCGCGTAATTACTGCGGTTAATCCCGGATCATAATCAACTCCAGCGTTACACACTCCATTGGCCAGATTACTGCACACAAGCCCATAAGCTAGCTGCAGGGTGTGGGAATGGTTTTAGTTTCAGAAGGCATTAATGGACCCCAGTTATTAGGAACGATGGTGGTCAATTCAGTATTTGAGTTGTAGCAATGGAATGTTCCGAGTAAGTGAGGAGTACCTTCGTGAGAGCGAACACTATTTTACCCGAATGCATCTTGATTCTTGATCGATGACGTTTAACTGACAACAGCAAAGAGTCTATGTATAATTCGTCGATAGATCATTTGATTGACCGAAAACCTATACCTAGCACTACCGCCTTATTCAATGGTTCTACTGCAGTCCTACAAGTTTAAATCTGTAGGATCGAAACTGCATCCATTATTATGGCATCACTTCCTAACCATCTCTTCTCGTCACGTTAAGGCATATCGGGACTCAACTGCAAGAGTAGACCCTGGCCCGGTTTCTGAGTTGAGAATTTTGCTAAGCAAATGGGTAAGTATCGTCCTGCCTCTGCAGAACCTTTCTCACAAAAGAGCGTGACAGAGCGATACGTAAGTATGTGCTTAGTAAAATTCTCAACTCAGAAACCGGGCCCCTCACTGTCATGTCAGTAAACACGGGCGGTAATCCAATAAAAGAAGGCTCTGAAGCCTTGAGGCTCATGTTGAACAACATTCGGGGCACTTGAGCATACGAGCACAGCTAATAACCTCTCTCGGCGCGCGCGTCGCGGGTGACACATTCCGACTCGCTTCGTTATTACATCGCGCCCCGAACCTTCCGACAAGCTGGAAGAAACAGAAGGCAGAAGATAGTGAGAGACAGGCACCGCACCTTATTGCAATCTTCTCTTTGTCGTGCCTCTGTATAACGCAGGCTTGGTCTCAGCGATTTGTAGACTTTTCTGTTTTTGGGCAAGTGACTCTTCTGTCCGTACCCTGTCAACTCTGAACCACAACTATCTTCTCCTACATATCTGCGAATATCTAAGACAAAATATTCTTCGACCGAAAATGAAAAATACGTAACAGTTTGATAAAAAAACCGGTAACACGCCTTATGAATGTGAAAGAAATGCGGCAAAACAAAATCTCAGTCTACAAGATTTTCTTCTTGGATGGTGTTCTTGGCTCTATTTTCATAGACAAAACTAGAGTCAACCTTCTGTCTTCTTGCGCGCGGGATTTTGCTTTAAAAAGACAGTCAATTAAAATTCCTTCTCTATCGGAATGTCGCCCAATTCCCGGATAATGTCGAAGCGCGCCAATCTCGATATTACATTATAATTCTGATGACGCGCACCCTTCCCTCTCCGGGGATTATCGGGCATTTTTGTCGTTAAATCAAAAAGGAGTGAGAGGATAAAAAACACTCAATTTAGACACAAAGGGATAGCTTTGAATTGTCTGTAGCCATAGCGTATTTTGTTTGTAATTACTAATTACTTAATGAATAAACAAACTTTTTTATAAAATTATTATTTTTTCTTCTCACTCTGGACCCTAGGTATTTTACAAACGAGACCCCAGTTTCCACTACGTCGAGCTATGACACTATGAAATGTCAATGAAGCATGATTATAGCAGGTATATGAGAAGATTTTATCCCCAATCAATCGCAGGGTACTTTATGAAAGACTCTCCGCTCGTTGGAGCCGTTATTTGTTTTTATATCGGTTTCACTTACTTTTATTTGTCGGAATAGTCGACATGTTATTTGTGTACCCATTTTTTGGGTGTATAGGTACCGAGGTTTATTCTGTAGCGAGCACCTAGGTATACATACATACAGGGTGTTAAAAGACCGCCAACAAAGCGGGAAACCACGTGTTGTCCTCATCATAAGGAACATTTTTGCCCAAGGAACTATGCCTGGGAAATCAACGGTTTCCGAGATAATGAGGTTCAAAGTCGGACTTTTCAAAACTTTTTTTTTGCAGAAATGCATTCAGTATCTAGTTCTTAACATACCTTCTCAAGAAGCCATATCAAAATTATGAATATTTCTTACAAAAAACGACGTTAAAATTGCAACCCGCAATGTATTCTAAACATCGGCATTTCAAGCTTAAGTAACATAAACTGATAACTACGCTTGCGCAATATGACTTCCGTGCGTTACACGTCCATTGCGTGATAAAATATTTTTCAAAATTATAACCTAAAAAACCAAAATCATTTCCCAACAATAATTTATCAAAAAAGTACTTTGTTTTGGTGTCTAGTATGCGTGGCTTTCGGGTCTGTTGGCGGTCTTTTAACACCCTGTATACAGGGTATTGCTGGGAAATGATATTGGTTTTTTAGGTTATAATTTTGAAAAATATTTTATCACGCAATGGACATGTAACGCACAGAAGTCATATTGCGCAAGCGTAGGTATCAGTTTATGTTACTTAAGCTTGAAGTGCCGATGTTTAGAATACATTGCGGGTTGCAATTTTAACATCGTTTTTTGTACGAAATATTCATTACATTGCGGGTTGCAATTTTAACATCGTTTTTTGTACGAAATATTCATTATTTTGATATTATTATGGCTTCTTGAGAAGGTATGTAAAGAACAAGATACTGAATAGTTTTGAAAAGTCTGACTTTGAACCTCATTATCTCGGAAACCGTTGATTTCCCAGGCATAGTTCCTTGGGCAAAAATGTTCCTTATGATGAAGACAATACGTGGTTTTCCGCTTTGTTGGCCGTCTTTTAACACCCTGTATACCCATTTTTGAATTTATCTTGTGTAAAATGCCAATCTCTAGCAGCGCGAGAGTCTCCCTCCGTAATGAGGTCCGCGCGCTATTTCCGCCGCGGCTCGAAGACGCGGAACTTTTCCACTTTAAAACTTGTCAACACAAAGTCGTAGCCACAAGTACCTACGACCGTCACGTGGCTACACTGGCGCCGCCGCCGACTGAAATGTACTCAAAAGTTCAATCTAAAGTTTACAGATAACCTATATCGATATAGGTCGAACTTGTAACAGAAACGTTCTACTACCTGAGAGGCACGTTCTATTTATCAATTTTGATACTACAAGATGTTACAAAAGATCCTAAATATTTTTTTGCAGAAGCAGAACTGACATTCTGTTGACCAGTAGGTTACACCCTGTAAAAAGAAATACCTATATTTTTTTATAACACGTTGTATAGAGTCAACTACGTTGCATAGAGTCAAATTCGAGAAAAAAACTGATTTTAAAGTTCTTCCCCTACTATGCGTGCCATGAAACGTCTGTAATTTAATCACAATTTGAGGGTGTTGTGTTGGTTGCATAGAACGACACCTTAAGTTTGAGGTATCTTCTCTGCTCGAGAAGCTTAAATAAATACCAATGCAAAAGTTAAAATTTAAGTCAACAGAGAACTGGAAACGTGAAAGCTATTTAGTCAGATTGAACATCGATCGGAATCACAGACAGACATGTCCGTCCGCTTCACCCACAGATGTAAATGTTCCAGAATAATAAAGGACAGAAAGTTCATGCAGTTTGTTATTGTGATGATGATGATGATGATGTCCTCCACGACGTATCCGTCGACGGCGACCCTCAAAGATTTCTTGCGTGAGCTCTAATATGGCTGGAAAAGCCGAGTTTTGTCTTGAAGACTCGGACGCAGGTGTCACAATACAGTTGCCCAATAGAGTTGTACGTGTAATTGTAGGTGGGCTTAGGGCGGGTCTTTCGATATTGACGTTTGGCTTCAAGATCTTTTAGCCGAGCCTCTTCAAAGTTTTTAGCGCCTTCTTGGACTGCTTTTCGCAATTCAGGCCGCATAAGGGCAAAGCTTGTTATTGTAGCCTTTTGTTGGTTCATAGAGATAATTAGTAGTCAGAATTATTATTATTATAAGTACAGGATTCATCGTTTTACCTGCATGCAGCATTCATTGCACATCTAGCATGATAGACTCCGCTGTATATCCAACAGCTTTCAACGTGACAACCTCAACATGGGCATTCATGCTGGACGTTCAGAATAGTGTAGAGTGAAAATCAAAATTGTATGTGGTAATTAATTTCGATTCGACCCGTTTCCAATACAACTATGTGTGAATATCGAGAGTCAATAAAAATTAAAATTTTGTATGGGTTTATAGAGCCCTCGCGGCACTTCTGAGCGTGCATGTTCTGTGCAAATGTCCCGCGCAATGAATGGCCAATATCCTCGTCGTTTGCTTTATTTTTATCCAGAAGGGGGACCAGATTGGAAAACTGCCGTATGATTCTACAGAATACACTTATAGTAGGGTCAAGTCGATGGACAGTTTATAGCTGTGAACGATTATAAAACGAAATAAATAAGCCCTGGGACAGTTATGCTATAAGTTCACGGCTTTGCTAGTAACTATCTCGGGAATATGTTTTTAAACAAAGGAAAAGAAAAGCTACCACGACCTACTTAACAACATTTTTTGCAAGTCGGCGAGGTGGTGCATGACTAGGAAAAAATTCCGGCACTTCATTAGCGGCGGCGCCACAAATGGGTCGCACACACGGATAGGTGAACGAAATGTTCAACACATTATAGACAACACTGTACAGGTCTCCGAATGAGAACCGAAACTAGTCGGCTACACCGACATAATAAAAGTAAGTTTAACCGTTTACGAAATACAAAACACTGTACAGGACTTAAATAGGCAAGGCTCCTAGGACAATGATAAATCATCAAGCTGATGTAATGACAGGCACTGCAGCGTCCGTGTGGTTGCTTCACCCATCTAGTTTGAGTGGAGATACCATCTGTCCTAGACGATTTCATTTTTGTTCTTTCAGTTTTTTAGCAGGTAACACATCAGCAAAAACTGGATGCCTATACAACTACATCCATGATCCACTGAAATGAATTAACCAGTTTCCCGTGATTATTTATTTAAATTCCGTCACAGAATAACGAACAGATTTCGTTCGCCGGCATATTTACAGCGATTTCCGTTTCCGGGTAATGCGATTCCGTCGGACGGAAGCGCATTACCGGAAGGATATGAGACAGAGTCGAATCACCGCGGACCGCGATTAATTGTAATGAACATCGACCATGCTCAATCTTACTAATGTTTCCCATTATTTGTCTTTTACCACCAGAAAGCATTGCAATGTAAACTTTCATGAACACTATGCAGCTATTTTATTCAGCCGACTAGATACTATTTTTTTTATTTTTTTCGGAATCTTTAGAAGGAGAGTTGGAGCTTCCGCCACCCACTAGTAAGTATGTGCAGAGAGGAATAAGTTTTCCCAATGAGCACTATTGGTCTGGACACAGTTGAACTCTTGGTGAGTGTGTGTGTGTCCAGCAATGTGGCAAAACTCTGCACACGCACGCGATGAAAGTGGCAATTACGGCCAAACGAATTCTGTGACCAGATTTTTTCCAGCAATCTTTTAGTCATCAGGGGCAGCTGGGCGCGGCGGCCATCCGTTTCGCAAACGACTTGACCTTTCCGCACCGATATTGGTATCGATACGAGCAGTCACGTGGGCCAGCGCGTGACGTCACCGCCGCCATGTTGTGACGTCACAACGCTCCACCGTAATGACATCGCTATTAAACAAGGGGTTGAGGCTGAATAGCAATCAATTTGAACGCAACGGCCTTGTTTGGAACTGATTTGAGCCTGAATCAGGTAACGCAGCTAGGTATCTATATTTTTTATCTATCAAGCCCACGAGTGACCCGCTACTGTTGGAAATAGGCAAGACAGTGGGCAAGACTAGCAATGGCCCAGGAAGGTTGGCGTGACAGAGAATGTTCCATGTTGAATTAAGTTCTTAGACAGGAAACCCTGATTGCGAAAGTCGACTCCCAGAAGTTTAACATCCGGAGCAGACGAGCCAGCATGTCAAAATACGTAACTTCGAACACATAAAACCAGTAAGTTACTCTCCACCCTTCCGTTGAACGGTCGGTGAACCAATCAATGCGCCGTGCGATCGCGGAGGATCCAAGTGAACCTCAACTTTTTAATATCAAAACTTTGCTATTCGGCTGATCCGCCCAGGGGCGCCAGAGGGGAAAGGCGGTCGTTACGGGAGGGGGGAGGGACGTACGTTCGGCGACTTTATTAATTTGTGAAGGTGACTGCGGCAGGTATTCAAACGCACGCCGGCTAAAAGGCACCGTCAGCCCCTTTTTGTTCCATTGGTGCCCTTATGCCGCGCGCGGTAAGAGCTACCATGGGGCATTCTATAGGATGTGACCGACCGTACCTACGGGCTACGGGCGAGCTTAGCCTGCCTAATGAAACGTATGGCTCGGTACAGAACACAGTATCGATTTACAAGTGCGATTTTGCAGGGAGCGCAAACTTTTAAACTTATCGTCAATTTCTAAAAAGAACACTAACACTCTGCTATCCATTTAAAATATTAACAAAGTCAATAAGCTAACGTAATGAGATGATTTAAGCAGCGCCCACTCACACTCACTAGTCAGATGGATGAAGTGATCACTTGGACGCTGCAGTGCCTGGGGAAATAGTATAAGAAATACATAACCGATAACAATAATATCTCTGAACGTAATTACTCTACCAAAAAGTAGGAGTTATAGTGGTGCAGGGGCTTGTCCCCAACAATGAAGCAATTCCGAAAGAGCTCTGACAAATGAGAAGTACAATTAAACGCAGACCCTTTGGGCAGATAATTGTGAAGGGCATTACGAACCCTTCCTGGCCGTTAAATGGTACCTCTGTCCACCACCAATTGTGCCTACCGCCGTCCATCACAGGGGGTTGTTCCACCTTCTACCGGAAATTTTCTAACAACCGAGAATATCTTCACAAACTTCACTAACTATAAGGTTTGTCTGTTTTTCTTCAACTGACAGTTAAAAGCTGAATTCAAAGCCCTTGGTAGATGGCGCTCATAGGCTTGTCCATACAAGAACCGGGACGTGGCGGTCAAATTTCGCTTACACAGATGAATAAATATCTTCAGAAAAAGCGAAATTTGACAGCCGTGAAAATTCGCTTTAGGTGGTTGAATCAGGGAACCTCAGGTCTTCGGTAATAGAAAGCGGAAAAATTATTTCTAGTGGCAGAAACTTACGGTAGAAAGTGGAACAACCCGGATGGTCTGTTCATGGTATGCGGGCTTTGGCCTTACTACAATATGGACATGGGATTTGCCATTCACGTGATTCGACTATTGCTTAAAGCAATTTGTCCGAACCGAAGGCTTTGCTTGAAAATAGCCTACCTACTTCGTAATCGTGCAAAGTAAGGGCCACTTTAATATATTCGGAAAAAATCGAAACTAACTGATTCGTTACCGAGTGGTCCCTACAAGATGGACACCGGCGCCGCGGCAGACCGGACGGAGATGGCGGGATGACCTCACAACCTTTTTGCCGGGGTGGCAAGAGGCAGCCGAGGATAGAGAGGAGTGGAAGAAAAAAAGGGAGGCCTTTGCCCAGCAGTGGGAAACTATGGAGGCTACATGAAAAAAAAACTGATTCAAGAGCATTTAATTTACAAAGTTTCATTGTCCTTACGTCCTAGATTGCACGCATCTATGTGTCGAACGCATTAGTGTTTACAGAAAGCTTTACGCGTTATTTCTACAACGTGTTACAAAACATCCTAACTCTTTTTACTGGGTGTAACCTACTGGTCAACAGAATGTCAATTCTATTTTAAAATGTTGAAAAAAAACAATTTTTATTTTGTAACCTCAAAATTTAAAATTTTTCATAACTTTTTTGTTCTTGGTATTAGCTCAAATTTAAAAATATGTTTGTGGGTGTAGGTGCATTTGCATAGGTTTGAGTTGTTAAAACATTGTGAAAGTCAATGAAAACAATATTTAAATAATACTGTTCTTCCGGCACAGCGTTCACATTTTATTGAACGAGCGAGCGAAGCGAGCGAAGTTCTCCGAGTCTACTTGAACAATCCGGCGTTTGTATGTATGTATGTATGTATGTATGTTTGTATGTTTGTATGTTTGTATGTTTGTATGTTTGTATGTTTGTATGTATGAATGTTCGTTCGACGATAACTTGAGTAAATTTAGTCGGATCGTCATGAAATTTGGTAGGTGGGTAAATGAGGCAAAGAGAATTTTTAAGTTCGAACATGAGCCAAATCGGTCGAGGGGTTGCTGAGATATGGGGTCGCGAGTTCATAGTTCGGGGCGAACCACTAGTTAATTTAAAAATCAACGGAACTACATAGAGCAAAAAAAATATCCCTGTCACCGGGTGCTATTACCCTGTAAAAAGAGTTAGCATCTTTTGTATATAGCAACACCTTGTTGAACGAGCGAGCGAAGCGAGCGAAGTTCTCCGAGTCTACTGGAACAATCTGGCGTTTGTATGTATGTATGTATGTATGTTTGTATGTTTGTATGTTTGTATGTTTGTATGTTTGTATGTTTGTATGTATGAATGTTCGTTCGACGATAACTTGAGTAATTTTTGTCGGATCGTCATGAAATTTGGTAGGCAGGTAAATGAAATTAAAAGAATTTTTAAGTTCGAACATGAGCCAAATCGGTCGAGGGGTTGCCGAGATATGGGGTTGTTAAGTTTATATGGGATGAGAGAGGGCGCCACTGCTGCCTCTCAGTAACATTAAAATAGTGCTAAAAGTGATTTTAAAAGTGATAAAAACGTAAAACAGTGAAAGCAGTAATAAAAAGTAACAAAAGTGAACTAAAAAAAAAATCTGTTTGGAAACAATATTGTGGATATCGGACGTAAAACTCAGTGGAAATAATAAAAATAAACTTTTACGGGTCGCGAAATAATCCGTAACTCTATTTTAATCCAATAAATCCAAAAATAATTAAACATTTTGCTAATTGCTAAGGTCCAAAGTACACCAGATTAGAAAATACAAATCAGCGCCATCTATAAAAAAATATATCTATATTGTTATTCTACTTCCTAATAGAGGGTGTGACAAAAAAAATATCAGAGCCATCCAGTGTTCAAAATTATAAACCAAAAAGTCCTTATGCTCAACAATAGAGGTCGCTTTACTTCAAAACTACAAGAGAGTCCTATACAAAACTTAAAATGGAAGAAATACTAGATAAACTACAAAAAAATTAAAATGATCTAGAGGCACAAAAACTTGAAATAAGAAAAAGCGGCGAACAAGTTACAGAAAACATTCAAAGAATGTTTGGCGACAAACTAAAAATGCTATAAGAAAAATCTGAAAATCTTGAAAAACGAGTGAAAAATCAAGAGCAAAGACTGTAGGGGTGGGTCCAATTCTGTACCTCCTGGGAACCACACGGGGGTTATTATTATTATTAAGTTTATATGGGGTCGCGAGTTCATAGTTCGGGGCGAACCACTAGTATATAGCAGTTAATAGCTGCACAGTGCAAATGACCGCTGGCGGGGTGTCATCCTGAGGCCTTAGCCTGTAACGCAATGGTGTCAAAATGGGCTTCCGGTTGACGGCTTTAATTACGATTTATTAATGCTGTCGGTCCAGTGTCGGTCCTTTTAATGTTTTTGTAGTACAGCAAAGAATATTCTGATTCTAATTCTAGAGGATTAGTTCGCTGGTTGTAGGAGTAAAACGAGAAAATCCCGGGTTTGTCCTTCTACCTGGGACGCCATCGATATGCCATTGCGTTACAGGCTAAGGCCCCTGTCCACACTGGCCCCTCGGGTGACACTGGCAGACCGAATGGGCTCTAGCTAGCTAGACAAATGAATCCTACCACCGTGTAGTGTGACGTCATTACAACGTGCTCTGTTTACACAGGGGTCAGACTGGTTGTACACACGACAGCACGTCGACCTTTACACGCTAGCACTCTACTCGGTTGCGTTATGGGCGACTTTTCAACAAAAGTGTACAGACTGACGTGCTGTCGTGTGTACGTGGGACAGAGCGGGGTGTCTAGTGAAGCTCGGGACTAGCGCTGTGTCTTGACACTAATCCAGGCTTTGTTAACTTGCTTGACTATGCGATAAGTACAACACGATGTCAGTGACGTAAAGTCGGGTCTATGTGCAAAGTTAACACATTCGCGAACACTGACCTAATAGGTGGTTTTAGTTTCTGTCATCACGTCTACACAGTCGTTTTTGTTAGCCTCACGTTGTGTGTGCCACGGCTGGGCAAAGGCCTCCCCTCTAGTCCTACGTTTTTAATTTTATTTTATGGCAACTTTGATTTTAAAGGCACAAGCTGTTGTTTTACTAAGTAATACGTTGTGTGAAATATTACTCTACGAATCAATAAAAGCTTCTGATAATGATAATATAAAATCTTTCCGTTGTCTCTGGTCCCTCCGCGTGGGTAGCAATGTCATTGCGTGTCACTTGTAACACGAACAAGCGCGATTAGTATCACAGTCGCGTTTAGCCGCGACATGTTCACAGATTAATAATGCACCGACAACACACGCCGCGCGGGAACACGGCGCTACCACGCTACCGCCGCGTGACGTCACAGCGCCGAGATGCACAGAAGGTACGGTTTAGACCGCATTTTCACGCGGGATGACAATAATTATGACAGGAATAAAATTTTATGGGATGACAATGTACACTAGGACAATGCTCTACACATCAAAGTGGACTTTGATCGTGAAAATGCAGCTTTAGACCCGCAATGCAACAAAGCAGATACAAGACGAGACCTCGCTCTAGATCGACGCGACGTGTCAAATGCATGAAACCGCATCACCATTCGTCTCGTCTGCGCTGCGCATTGGCGTCGTGCGTAAAGAAACCTAAGCTCCCTTAGTGCAAAACTCTACTATCCGTAGGTATTAGCATTGGTCTCCGAATGAGAACCGAAACTAGTCGGCTACAACGACAAATGACTAGTGAGTAAAACCGTGATTTAATAGAAAAATGTGCAGTGCTCACGAAAGTTTAAGTTTAAAAATAGTATTAACATTTGAGATATTTAGGGCAAGCTTAGCTTGTAGACCGCAACCCCTTGGCCGAAGATTTCTTGTAAAAACTCTTGGTAAAATGGGGCATGAATGGCTTGACTTCGATACTCTGAGTCGATCCTTTACGCGGCGTGCGTGGAGTGACCCTTTCATCGCGTGTAGTCTGTAGGCAGCTGTGGTGTCGTGCTACACACGCGCGTCCATTCACGCCGGTGCATTCGGCAGGCGTCGGACGTTTATAGCTAGGGTTCGATAATTACACGCAAGATAGAGATCGGGCCAGGGGGGTTACCCTTGACGCTATTGCGATCAAATTGAAAAAGTTTTGAAATTAATTTCTCTTTGAATTCGCATAATAATGCTTTGATTTTAAATACTTTGTAATGTTTATTCAAAGGTAAGGCTGTTTTATTCAATAAAAACACAAAATGCGTCTTAATTTGTAAATATTAAATTTTGTAAATTGCGCTATATTGCGGCCGTATTGGAAAAATTCGTCAAGGGTAAAGGTGCTGATGGCAGGTACGACCCGGGTGGTTTGATGTCATTCGAGCTTGCCTTTTTACCTTATAAAAATCTTTATCATTCGATATCATAATGGTTTCGTGCACAAATCAGTTTTCGTTTTTTTCGTGGGACACTTTAATACGACTTTACTATTTCCATCACGAATACATTATATTGATCTGAGCCGGTTGATGAAACAGAAAAGTTATATGTTCAGCGCAATGACATTCTAATTGGAATGTCATTGGTTCAGCGGGACCAACGGTTCAGCGGATTATGTGTCGGATAGATAAGTGACACATTAGCATGACCGGCCATGGTAATGTGTCACTTATCTATGTAAAGTTGTAGGGATATCATCTCTAAGTAGATAATATGTCGGCTATGCTAAGCCTGTATCGCTTCTTCAAAGCGCGGTCAGCCTGTCACCCGCGTTCTTCAGTTGTCAACTTGACACTCGTCGCGTCTTCGCCCGGCTCACAGCCACAGATTTGAGAGCCGCCCGCCCTGGCGCATTTACACCGAGCGAACCAACTCTACAATCGTTTTTACCAACAACATTCAGATAATATCATGCAGGTATTTAGGATGTCTTTGCTTCTCAAGATCAATGGTTGAAACCGCTAAGCCGCGGTCGGCACGTTTGAAAGGGCGTGGACATATTTTATTTGTTTAGGTCGTCAAGCCAAGAGATATATTGGTCCTTTGAAATGTACAGTAACAATATTGTATCTGTCTAAGCTCGTGTTCAACCGATGTAAGCAGCATGAAGACGTCGACGTTTCTTCAAAACAAAAAGAGAGTGTATCTGCAAATTAATTTGGCGACGGGAAGTTTTGTTTTGTTTTCGTTTTCGCATTGGACATGGCTTCTTTGTGGGACTTAATTTTGTTTTGAACACAACGACGAAATCTTAGGACCTCGCGGTACTGCGGAACATCATAGCTCTAGGTATACGTAATTTTAGAGGAATTTCACTGCCATAGGCATAGACTTTTTAACGTACCTGTGACTAAACTAAGGAACTCTACATTATTATTGCCATAGTCACAGTCTTTAAAGGCGGCGTGCATAGTGAATCGCCCGCGCGCAAAGGAAAATGCATAAAATCGATTCCTGTATCAAATACACTAAACAAATTGAAAATGTTCACATAACAAACCCTAGAATTAGGTGAGACCTATCTAACACAGCCAGTTTTGTGTTGAGATTCATAAACGTTTTGAAGATATTTTAGATGAAAAAAAAAATAGGCGGCTCACTTTTTTTCAGACAAAATATCTTGCAATCTGTTATGTATATCAACACAAAACTGGCTGTTTTCGATAACTCTCACCTAATTCTAGGGTTTAATATGTGAAAATTTTCGTTTTTTTTGTGTATTTGATACAGGGATCGATTTTGTGCATTTTTCTTTGCGCGCGGGCTAATTCACTATGCCCAGCGCACTAAGCGGTATTGGACCCCAAAACGTGGCCAAAAATATTATATTTACCCAGTTGCTATAAAATCATTAAGAAAGTACTAAATAAGTAATAACTAGTGGTTCGCCCCGAACTGTGAACTCGCGACCCCATATAAACTTAAAACCCCCATATCTCGGCAACCCTTCAACCGATTTGGCTCATGTTTGAACTGAAAAAAATCTTTTAATTTCATTTACTCGCCTACCAAATTTCATAACGATCCGACTAAATTTACTCAAGTTATCGTTGAACGAACATACATACAAACATACATACAAACATACAAACGCCGGATTGTTCTAGTAGACTCGGAGAACTTCGCTCGCTTCGCTCGCTCGTTCAATAATAAAATTGCTAGTAAAAACATTGAAATTTACTCAAAATCAGTACTTTTCATACCAATAATGTAGTAACTAAACAGCAAAAATTAAAAATTTAATAAAAAAAAATTGAGTAGGTAGGTATATAATGTAGGCACGATAAGCTATTGTTATCGGGCGGCTGCTATAGTTGAGATGGCAATCGTTAAGCTAAGTCAGAGGCCTGAAAATCTTAAATAATAGACCATTTTTATGACAGATGGGTTTTTATAATATCACGATGTCACTAAACACCTTAAACATAAATATTACAATACAATGAATAGATTACGATATATGAGAGTAATCGTCACTGTCGCTGTCATCTTCTGCAGATGCTGGAGTTATTAAAAATCTAATTGCATCTTCTGAAATTGTCTTCTTCTTTTGCATTTTGTACCTTGAGCGAATGCTGCTGAGGAAGGGGTCTGAAGTAAGGAGCAGCCTGTTTATAACATCTTCCAAGCAACCAAGAACCTCTTATCAGTTCCCTTAGATGCTTGCCAGTAACGTTTGTAGACGATTATTAAGCTTTTCATGACTTGACGAAATTCATCATTTTTTTCTGGAGGGCACTTCGACAAAGCTAACAATTTGTCCTCTAGCTCTTTGAGTTTGTCATCAAAATACTTCTGAGCACTTCCTCTCACGATATCATGCATATATCGTCGAGAAAAGCTTCTGTACGAGTCATCAGATACTGTAACAAAAAAAACAATATTTTAACTATCATGGAACTACTACTATATATATATTTTTTTTTATTACTGTGGAAAACTCGGGAAAACTTTGTTTAGTGGTCATATAACTAAAGACATTACTGCTTCATATGACAAAGGTTTTGTCCAGTTTCTGTTAGTAGCACCCACTTAAAAACCTTAATGAAGTAAAAATTGTGAAAAAAACACAACGTAAATTTTATGTCTTATGTAGAGTTCAAGTTTGAATCCATTGAGCTATCAATCTTATTGATATTTATCTTACAATATAGTACATACCTTGTACATTGGGATCCATGATGATTATTCTTCACAAAACACTCTCAACTTTAGAAATCACCAATCAAAAGTCGAAAACACAGCGCGTAGTCAAAAGCAGAGTAAACTGTATCCAACGAATGCTAAGTTCCGACTGACCTTACACAAGGACCGTTGACCGTATGCAGGTTAAAAGACCGCCATTGTACGCGGAATTTATCTACCTTTCTAGACAAAAACATCTCCTTTGTATTAGTTAACAGTGGGAAACTTGATTTATGGCCAGGATTTGGGGTAAAATACTTCTCTGTGCAGCGCCTTAATTTACCAGCCAGAACACAACCTCTCATGTTCGACAAGAGAAAAATAAAGACGTAGGTAAAGCCATCAGCTATTGAAGAGGCGAGTTTCTGGACGCGTGATACGTAAGAAGATACTTTTAACACGAGCGGAAAGCTCTATAAGATTCATGTCACCGGAAGCACGAATGTAGTTCTAGGTCCGACAGTATTAGCGCGATTTGCCTATAAGGATTCATACCCGGAGTCATTTGTATCGCATACATCACACAAAGCCCCGGGGCCGTGGGGGGCAGGGGGAGGGGGTAGATTAATCACGTCTCTGGCTACCCCGCGGGCCGCAGGTGCGATGGAAAAGCCGCGAGTGTCAACATGGCGAAGGTTGGCTGCGACAGCTTCATCTCCCTGGATGTTATTCATGTTGCTCCTTCAACGACTCAAATGCCGTGGTAGACAGATCCCACAATAAATTGAACTATATTGCTTCGAAATAGATTCCAAAGCTAATGAAAATTTTGTAGTACCTCTGCCTAATAAAGGGTTAGGACAAAAAAAAAACCATGGGGGAAGAAAACGCGGCAAGGTGAATACTCGTATTGTGATGACTGTTTGATGTTAGCAGCCATGCCCATAATTGTGCCTTAGCTAGCAACTTGCCTCGGTATTCGTCCGACAATATTGCCAGAAATAACGGCCATGCCTTGCATATTCATCCAGCTCTCGCCATGAATAAAAAATAAGTAAGTGGCAAATCAATATTACTGACCTATTATAGTCCTGCATTATCGGCGAGATCTCTATCGAATCGACCTTCTGATGTTCCTACTTATTGTGATTGCATCTGGTTCATTCATTACCCCGTATTTGTGCGAAGATATTACACGTCGGAGTGTAGGTCCCGTGTGAGGTCATTGAATTAGTGAACGGAACCCTTGCAGGGGGCAGCCGGCTGAAGAAGTGCTACCACAGAAGACCTATCTGTCTAGGTCTTAAGTTTTTGCACTAGGTAGATAACTAGGTAGATAACTCATGTTTCGTTTAATTTTTACTACTTACATAATGAAATCCGTTATTGGCTCCATTACTTATTTATATAAGAAGCACTAGCTTTTGCCCGCGACTTCGTCCGCGCAGACTTAGTTTTTTTCCCGTTATCACAATAAAACATAGCTTATAGCACTCAGCAATAACGTAGCTTCCCATTAGTGAAGGATTTTTTATAATCGGATGAGTGTTTTGGAGATTACCCCCTACATACGTACATACTTACAAAACTTTTCCTCTTTATAATATTAGTGTTGATAGCTAGTGCCCACGACTTCATTCACGTGGCTAAAAGAAAAAGGATAATCGTGGTGATTTTGCAAATTGTACCTAGCATATTTTTTACCACCTAGTAGGTATGATGTACTTAAAACACACCCCCTGCACTATCAAAGCGCTGGCCCGAGAGTTCGATCCCGTGGACCACGCGTTGTCATCTGCTTCTTCCAAACTGAACGGAGCAAAGATGCAGATACCTACTGTTATAGGCGTCTAACTGATTTAACGCGGATTTACATTTCAAGAAACACTCAAAGATTATCTTTTCTTTTTAGCCCTATCCTATTATTTTGAGTCCGCTAATCTGCTACTCCTTATTGCAAACTTTCAGTCTGGGTTTTCTCTGTTCAGTTGGTCTCGCTCGCTCCAAGTCTTCGTGCCTTTGTGTCCTTTGTGGTCGTTGTGGACACTGCCTCTACCGATTTTAGAGAGCCCTAATGCGTAGTTTGATACCCAAGTACATCTCGTTTGCTTGCGCTGTTTGGTGAATGAGTATTTATCAGCATTCGCTGCAGTACGTCACAGGTCTCAACATCTCTCTGGCGTTCAATAAAACTGTAAAAGATCTCCAACAGAGCTAGTTAGCGTCACCTACTCGTATTATAGGCACAAAGTTACTTAACAGAGAAAAACTTTATAAAAAAAATCTTTTTTATTTTGCATCATACCATTTCAAAGAGAACGATCATAATAATTGGGTTCTGACACCAGAAAATATGAGATAATATCAGGAGATACTTAACCATATTATTTCTATCACATTGAATAGTGTTTTTTTCTATGAGCTACTCTTCTGAAACACCCAACGCGTCTTCTTAGCATGTACGATGCCATACTCTGAAACAACCGTTTTGAATCGTCTGTCTTATTCTTCTTTCGTGTTGAAAGTGTCACACACACACGTCGCGCTGGGGTCGCCTCCAGGAAATCCAATAAGCTGCACTGTGGAGCATCAGGACAGGTATGACGACGCAAAGTTGTCGGTATGGTTTAAGATTGTAACAAAACATCTCTTCTGGCTCTATTTCTCACATATCTTTCATGCTGGCAACACCACCACGCAGGCGGTTCAGGGATTTTCACATGCTCCAATCTTCTCGTCAGTCTGAAGTATGTGGAAAGCCTATCAGAGTTGTCAACAATGAATAGGTGACTATGATATTATGTAAAAGTGCACCTGTCCAGTGTCCAGTCCTAGGTACTTACTTAATGAAAATAAAGCGATCATGGTACTAATGTTACACCATCAATGGCTGATGTTATGCGCCTATGGTCGCTCGGGACTCTACACTTGCACAGTACGCACAGCTGATTTTTTGGTCAGAACATAGTATCTTTATTTTTCTTCGAGGTCGGGTGCATCCTATTCTTCCCTGAATAACCAGCAATCAGCAATGCACTCAACGGACGTCCAATTTCGTCTGGCCAAAAGATCTCAGGATGCAACCGCAACTTTGTAAAGAGCTTTGATAAAACTGCTGGATGAAGAGTTTTTAAAGTAAGGATTTATTGACTCTTTAAGATTGTAAGTAGCTATCACTGAACTTATGTTTTTTGCCTGTTTTGAGTAGTTAAACTTGAAGATTTTTCCTTTATTGCTTTGTTGATATACCATTTTTGTGACAGTGGCGGATGACAGCGATAATTAAAAACAACTTCTTCGCTGTTGTGCATCGTTTGAGTTTTGCGGCACATTTGGGCCTGTTTGGTGCATTAAAATTCACCGTTGTTCAGTTTTCGATAGATCTACGAAAGTAAATAGCTCAACGCTACGTGATGACAGAGGGTCTTTGGTAAATGGTTGTGTCGTTCACTTTTATACAAATAGCCACTATATGATAATCTTTGTGTGTTTATTTTGCTCCTAAGCACCAAAGCGTGATAATATGTAGCCTATATGTTATTCTGATGTCTCAGCTATCTACATTCCAAATTTCATCCAAATCCGTCCAGCGGATTCAGCGTTATAAGGTAACAAACACACTCACTCACTCACTCACTCACTCACTCACAAACTTTCGCATTTATAATATAAGTAGGATAGGATTTTAATAAGTTCTGTATTGCTGTGGATTTTTATTGATAAATAAAATAAGAATAAAAATAAAATAAGAACACGCAGCGAGGTAACTTGGTAGGATAACCGAGACATTGTTGATCTTAGTTTTATGCAATGTTTATTGCTCATACTGAAATAAGAAAAAAAAACTCAAAAACGCTCGTAATGTGGTCATTATTTTGAAAACCTTTGAAAAAAGTCGGCCTTGCCGGCTACTTGAGTAGGTTTAAAAAGCCTTGTAAATATTCACTAACAATGCGAAACCCCGTAACGCACTAGCTAGACCATCAACCAATTTTTGTAATACCAAATTAAATGTGAACGAGGCAAGCCGCTTGTCGAGTTGGGTACCTACCTAATGAGTCGTGCGTGCGTTTATTGTTGTTTCAGTAGTTGTTTTTTCAGGCTGTGTTGCTCAAAGAAAAAGTTCGCGGAAATGTGTTCGTGAATTTCGTTATGCCGGCAAAGTGAAAACCGCAGAGAAGTAAAGCCTCTTTGAAACTTGGCTCAAGACAGAATTAATCGCGTGCTACGCCAGGGCCTTATGTCAAGTCAATTAGGTGCAGAGTCGCGTGACTTCTGACACCCAAACTAATGCGGTTAGACGTCTTTTCTTTAGGACTACACGCAGAGCCAGCATGAAAGTAGAAGCAAATTAAAAAGCACTAAGCGTGCATACTGAAATGTCACCAAAAATTATGTGTGTTCGTAACATAACATAAACTAGAAAAAATAAATTTACCGAAGGTAATCGTACCGTAAGTAAGCGCGTGGTTAGGGTATTAATATAAACAAGTGGAATTTATAGGCGTTCTGTGCCATTGTTTCCTGATTTCTTAATCAATTCCCGCAACAGCGAAAAGGGCGGAACAATCCGCTAAATATGTAGACGTAGCACGTAACACGCACGTTTGGCTCCTCTAACGACGACGTAGACGTAGAAGGTAAAGCTACGTTGAAAACGTGATAAGTGACGAGCTCACTCCCGCATTTTGGTAGGATAGCGTTCCTAAGTGACAATAATACACTCACATCAGGACAAGCTGCTTTGAACTCTATGTCTTTAAGTTAAGAATGATGTGCCCGGCATCACAACCTCCTCGACAACTTACGTGACAAATACACAAGTAGTTCCTACACAAGCGGTAATAGACTCTACATCCTTGTGTCAAGGGTCATGCGGAAGGTAAGGGTAACTGTGTAAGGGTGTCGTGTTATTTGTAATTTGTTTTCATATCTGTCCGGTCTGTCGATCGCGCAAATATCTGCCGGCTGCCGGTAATGTTCGACATGGCGTGTTTTGTTGGGACTGTGTGTGATGTATTTGTGTAAACATTCGACGAGGAATTGCTTACTGGGTCGGAAATCGACTTTGGAGGCAATTTTCTTAACGTTGAACGCGGAACTTTGTTTAAGCAGCGATTGGAAAATGAAAAAGAAGACTTACCCATCTTAAAGGAATGAAATATAAAAACGGTTTATGAGTTCAAGCTATTTGCGTTTCGTCTCAAAGAAACTTAAAGTAAAAGGGAATCCACTCCGCGCTCGATTTGTAATATTCATCAGCTCCCCTCGCTGCGGGGGGTAGTTAGGTAGTTCAGAACACAGAACAATAAGTACCGTCTGTGCCAACTACATACAAGCACTTTCCATTGTGACACCCCTCGCGCCGGGCTGCGGGCACGGTGAAGCGCGCTGCGAGCGCGGATATCCTATAGTTTCCTTGTCACCGGCACTGTGGCCGCATCGATTACATAACTTCGCGCGAAAAATGACTAGAGCGCCCTTGAGAGCGGAGGGATGAACGCGCGCGGAATATTAAAAAACAAGGGGAAATAATTCGTAATTAAGTGAGTGGTGAACCGCGGAGGGCTGCTAAATGAATTGTAATTAAAACGGCATCGATCGGTGGGCCCCATGGCGGTTGGGACCTCTTCATTGGTTACTGTTTACATCGTTGAGTGCAGAAAAAAACGGTAGCCCTAATTAAATGAGCTCAGTGGCTCTCATCACTCCTACCAGACCTGTCAACGTAGAGGTAAGTAACTGTGTATAAGCGAAGTAGGGAGAGGAAGTTGTCTCCGCATTACCTTGACGTTTCAATGGTACTTTTGATTGTACCTTAAACATAAGTAGAGTAAGCCATACAAATATTAACTGAGGAATAAATTTTCGACTAATCCAGGATTTGAGCCCTCATCCTCTCTCTACCAAATGAGCAAATACCTGGGTAAGTTTGCATATGAAACCGTCGTTCAAACCCTTTTGCAATGTAGTTAAGTCGCGCTAATGCGCCCTGCTATTATGCAATTTATGCATAATGCACAGTATTTCACAGTGCAGGTATGCAAACAGGGGCCTGAGTCTGTATCGCAATGGTGCCAAAATGGGCTCCCTGTTGACGGCTTCAATTGAGATTTATTAATGCTGTCGGTCGTTTTAATGTTTTTGTAGTACGAGTACAGCAAAGAATATTCTGATTCTAATTCTAGAGGAGTAGTTCGCTGGTTGTAGGAGAAAAAAGAGGAAACCTCGCTTTTGCCCTTCTACTGGGACGCCATCGACACGCCATAGCGTTATGTATGCTAACAGCTCTGTTATTGCGCGGCCAGGGTCCCCTCACGCCACGATGCGGCACAGGCGCGGGCGCGGTAAACCATCTGCAGTGCAATCCGCCGCCGCTCCGAGCCCGTTTTTACAATCTCGAACAATAGAAGTTAAAAACTAAAACCCGACTACTAAAAGGTTTAAAACAAGACCTGCTTATCCTTAAAATAGACTCCTAGATAATTAATCGTAGTCGGAGGCCATCGGTTTATCAAATGCGAATGTGGTGTCGCTACATGATGTTGACGCCACATGCGTTATACATTTTTGAAAAGGTCTTTTAAAGTCCTTTCATTTGATACCCATGACGATGGTATCCGATAATTTTTATTTTTAGGTCCACCACTTTAGGGCGCAGCACAGCCGCCATCTTTGTTTTTTTCAAAATTAAACTATCCTA
This sequence comes from Zelleria hepariella, assembly GCA_949319315.1. Classification (NCBI taxonomy): domain Eukaryota; kingdom Metazoa; phylum Arthropoda; class Insecta; order Lepidoptera; family Yponomeutidae; genus Zelleria; species Zelleria hepariella. Next base: position 27,291,809 of record OX439378.1, on the reverse strand, counting down.
TGTTACCTGGGTGATTATGACGAATCCAACGACACCTCATTTGTTGAAATCGGCCGAGTAGTTTAGGCTCTGCGAGGGAACAGATGAACACACAAACATACATACCCACATACATACATACATACATACATACCTACATACATATATACATACATACATACATACGCTGCTAAAATCATAACCCTCCTTTTTGCTTCGCGTAGTCGGGTAAAAAGAGTGCTGGCACGAACTTCCGACACTTTTTGCGGCGAAAATTTAAAGTAACTGCTCTACATTCTGACACTTCCGACGGACGTATTGCCTGGCTCCTCCTGCAGCCAAGAATATAACTTGACGGTAAATAAGTGCAGCAATGTCGGCACTGCAAAGAGGACTCTATCTTTTAGGTAGAACTAGCAGAGGCTTTTATTACAGAACCTAACTCAAGGGGCGATTTTTGTACAAAAGCAACGTATGTACGTACGTATTAATATTAGCCTTGCTTGTAGCATTGATCCAAATCAAACTCCTCTTTTGTTTCTTCCGAGCGATTTTACCAACCAAAAATATTAAACAGTAGTATAGTTAGGTTGCTATGCCTGTCGATGCCTTTTCAAGCATACAAATAAGAGTTTCGTGAAGACTTAAGAGGTTTTCATATCCGTTTACGTCGATACATAAAAAATATTTTATCTCCGGCTATAAAACCGCCTCCCCCTGGGTGCGCCGACCACCTAACACGGAATACCACAGAACGTCAATTCTAAAGAACACGTGAGTATTGGACTACTGTACTGCAAAGGAAAAGAAGGCGATCTTCTGTAGGTACTTCCTCATCCCTTGCCTACTTCAGTACAAGGAGTACAGTAGGCTCATAGTTCTATTATGAACTTTATTGTAAAGGCCTCAAAGCGCACTAGGCAACAGTAGCTCAGTGAAACGCAGAGCCAATTGAATAATACAGCCGTTTTGTTATAACTTTATTATTCATCTCCACCGGTTCTAGATTAAATTGTTTCTTTTCTTTTTAACCTTTTCTCGTGTGCCGGCGGCCGCGGCGGCGGAGGCATAAACCTATTTGGTAGCCGTGGGTAACCTCTTTTGTTATAGCAACGTCTTTTGCACAAGGAAATGCTGTTACAGCACAATTAGCTTATTTATTTCAAATTGTATTCAGGGGTGAGGGGACGCGGCGGTACTAAGCTGTAGAACTGCCAGAAGAAGCACTCTTACATAAGCACACAATCAATATCAAGAAGTCCCATAAAAAAAAAACTTGCAACTTGTGTACCAATAAGCTTAATTAACTTTCGTGCAATGACTACGAAACTGCAATGGAAATCTGTATATCTGAATTAAAGAAGTGTGTTAAATCCGTTAATGGGTAATGGGAGGGTAATGAAGTGTGTTGAGAGGTACGCTAATAATTTACCTAGCTACGTACTACATCATCTCTTTTTGGACCATAATGTCCTTTGTTCAAAATGTCCCCCAGTGTCAAAACGTGAAGGTAATTTTAATACGAATAGGTACTTCTTTTTATTTTTTTCTTTAAATGTAGTTATGTCACAATATTTGTGCGTCTTCTACGTCAATTCTGTAGTAGCTAGAATGATTGGAACAAAGTTATCTTGTGTTCTGTGGGTCTCTGGTTGGTGCTGAGCTCCTGCGGACCCTCGCCCGAACCGCTGAGTGGCAAGCGCAAGGTCGCTTGGTGTCCGTGACGTCATCTCGGCAGGGTCAAGGCTGAGTGAGTCGCGGGCGCGACACCTCCTTTATCGTTAACATCATAATATAGCTTCTCCTCTACAAAGTGCTACGACTACACGATTGAGTGTTCATTACAAACAGCAAACGCCTTCCTGTCTGTCAGTTTGGGATAGAATATCTGACAAAACGTCGACCAAACTTAATAGCCTAGAGCTTCTGAGCTGGAAAAGTTCTGAGTTTGCAGGTTTTAGTACTCGAGTGAAAATTTTTAATACGGTAATAAATCTTTGTAAAACGAGTTGAGTTTTTGGCGTAAGATAGGCAATTGGCAAGCATAGTGGAGATGTCGCACGAAGGAGAATCGAAATAATATCAAGCGGCAAGCGCGGTAGACATTTCTGCGCGTTTTAACGGGTTGTTTTCCTTTTCATCAACTTATAATTAACTTTGAATGATTCTCACATATTTGTATGTTTCGAATACAAATAGTAAAACCTGTTATTTTGGGATTTTGGGAAAGGCTAAGAAGATGCCTAACTCCCAAGTTGCCACGGATCCCGGGATCGGTGGAGACAACTCGGTGGGATCCGTGGAGACATCCATCTGATCCCGGGATCGGTGGATACAACTCACTATTTGACCACGTGCGACGCTGGTATCACCAGTGAGCAGCGGCGTGCGGCGGGCGGCGGCGGACGGCGGGCGATGCGCGCCGCAGACGAGCTGCGAGGGACATTCGCGCGACACGCGACACATAAATATGCGGATAATAGTGTTCCGCCCCGAGGATGACTGGGGACTGAGTAGTGGGGTCTAGGGGCTGGGGACCGGGGTCTAGAGGCTGGCAGGTGCGCGGAGGGGAGCTAGGCGCATAGGAGAGAGCCCTCGTTCATAAAGAAAACTATTAGGAAGTCCTATAAAAAATCAATTCGATTTGAAATCGAGAGTGTAATGCGAAACACACGAAAGTCTCAGACAAATCTCCCTCCAGGAACAACAGGCGTTCAAATTAAGGCCCTACGGTCTTCGGTCATCGGTGTCTTAGTAGGTATTGCGTGTGCAATCACACTTTGATGACGCATGCGATACGTGATTACGAGCTGTGATCGGTCACCTTGCTTATACCGGAAATATTGCACAACCCACACTCTTATATCCTTAAGACAAACCATACGCTTTCATTCAGCGATACAACTAATAAACATGCTGTGCTACACATGGGGGTGCAATAAATATCCTCGGACTCAAGAGAAAGTAAAGTTAGTTGGTAAGTTTGCGGAATGCAGCGCGAGCTCGCAACTTCTCGCAACCTCGCAGGACTCAGCACCGAGTGCTAGCGAGGCACACGGGGGAACCTTCCACTCAACTTTATAATTGACTCCCCGAACCGAACTCACTCACTAAATAATCTGTAACGGGAGCACGATGGATCCCGCCAACTGTATTATAAACAGCTAAACGACAACAAACAATACATTTGCATAATCAAACAAACTCTCAAAAATACCTGCAATGTAGGTTCCTGGTGTAGCGTGTCACTACAGGCACTATGGTAGCACTAGACACTGCACTATTGACACTATTTACACTCGGCACTAAACACGCGAGACGCTCGGAGGCGCGGAGTGGACGGCCGGCGCCCTGCGTCGCGCCCGCCCAGCCTGCACTGCCGCCGCCGCCGCCCGCCCGCCCAAACGAAAGGGAAACCAACCCCTGCTGTCTTGTCCTTGTCGCACACGAGACACGGTCTACTGCCGTCTCACGTTGACTTTTCCGCGAAGGTTTTCAATGTCCCGCAGTTTCATTGACGCCTCGGCAATAACGTCGCGAGCTAACGACTACGACTACGATTTTATTATTTTTTTTGTGTTATTTTTACTTCAATGTCTCGGCAGCATCTTTGTTTGAAAGGTGCACACAAGGTATACAGGGTGGATTTTTGAGACGGGGCAGTAAGGGCAGGTACCTTAACCGTTATAGTTACAGGAAACCGTTCTTAGGAGACCTTCGATAACTTTTTGAGATATTATGAACTGCATTTACAGATTTTGGAAAAAGTGTACGGTCAGCGAAAAAAATGCTAAAATACCAAAAATTTTTTTTTGGTGCCAATCGATTTTTTTTCATGTAGAGATTAAAAGACTCTAAGGAGCCAACTGCGGTTTGAGTACTAGAAATGTCAGAAATTTACAAAAACTTTTCCCATACATTTTCTATGGAAAAAAAACCTTTTTTTATAATGCCATTCGATCCTCTTTCGAGTAGGGATCAAAAGTCTCTAAGGAGCCAACTTAGGTTTGTAAATGCAGTTCATAATATCTCAAAAAGTTATGGAAGGTCTCCTAAGAACTTTTTGCTGTAACTATAACGGTTAGGGTACTTGCCCTTACTGTCCCGTCTCAAAAATCCACCCTGTATACCTGTGTTCTAACCCAGGATGTAGATACGTAAGTTAGTCTTTACATTCAATATCAATCGAAGTTTGTTAAAGCAAACAACGACCCATTGATAGTATAACCCTTTAGTTGGCCTAAAACCACGTACTAGGCTCTGCAGCATCCGAGTGGTGCGAGTGGTGAAGGTGCCACTGGACGCTTCATAAATCATCTACGTAGAGATGCTTTGCCTAAGTAGATGGCATAGACATGATCTATCTTTAAAAAAATAAAACTTGTATGTTCATTATAATGGTGTACGTAACGAACTCAGCTAACAACTAATAAAGTAAAATTACGTAGGTAAAGGTAGTACTTTCGAAATGCTTGTTTTATTAAAAATTCTGAAACTGTTGTGTGTTTGTCGAATGGATGAGAGGACGGATAATGAAAACATACGAGTTGTTGAATGTTTTTGTAAACAAGCCATGTTCCGCGGGAATGGAAATAATCATTATGAGTTCGACACGACTCTGCCGCTACAAGAATAATAAGGACCTGATGTTGATATGCAAAGTCTCTATGGTATAATAACGAGATGGTACCCATCACCCCCCGTACAGGGTGTTTCATAAAGGTCCTGTGACACTGAAAGGGGTCGCTTAACTCATCAAGACAAGCAACTTTCACTATTGCGCTAAAGGTGAAAACTCGAAAAAAATAATAATTCAGTTACTCCATACAGTACAGTAGGTATAAATTTTTATTGTAGTATGGAACAGCAGATTTTTTTTTCGGAATTTCGCATTGGTCCATAGTAAATATTTAGAAGAATCTGTAAGTAACACGCAAGACCGCGGGAAGTCTTCTTCGAGCCCTATATCTACCTGCCCCTGATGAAAAACTAGGCCTTAGCATCTACGTAATGTATATGCGTCTGAAGACATTTTCACTCGCATTAGCTAGAATGCTAGATGGATGAAGTGACCACTCGGACGCAGCAGTGCCTGGGGCATTGTTTTATACGTTGGCAGCCTAGTTGATGGACTCAGATACCGGATGAGTGATAAAAGAAACGAAAAAAGCTGCTACACAACCAGAAAGAGGTAACAAAAAAGGTTAGGTTACTATCAGACTACTCAATGTACACACGACAGCACGTCAGAGTGTACACTTTTGTTGTAAAGTCGCCCGTAACGTCACCGAGTAAAGTGCTAGCGTGGAAGGGTCGACAGTATGTACATAGAATTGTCATAACTAGTGGTTCGCCCCGAACTATGAACTCGCGACCCCATATCTCAGTAACCCCTCGACCGATTTGGCTCATGTTCGAACTTAAAAATTCTCTTGGCCTCATTTACCTGCTTACCAAATTTCATCACGATCCGACTAAATTTACTCAAGTTATCGTCGAACGAACATTCATACATACATACATACATACATACATACATACATTCATACATACATAACTACAAACGCCGGATTGTTCCAGTAGACTCGGAGAACTTCGCTCGCTTCGCTCGCTCGTTCAATTAACTATGAATTGTACGTAGTTTTATGAAACTGGCACCAGACGGCCACCACAATGTCGGCATCACACAGCCAGTGAGCGCCGCGGAGGATGCCAACCGAACTAGGCATAAAGGACGTCTCCAGACGCTCTAGAGGTGCTAGACGTCCTGCCAGCCCTCTGAGAGTGCTAGGGTGAAGTGTCGGCGGCGCGGCCGGTGCAAGGTATGGAGGGGCTCCTTAGCGTTTCTGACACTGTACAAACGTGTTAGTTTACACTCGTAGGTAATACAAAACAGACAAAATAATGACAGTAACGAAATAATTCGCTTTCTAAACAAGATGTACTGTCCCACTAGCTGGGCAAAGGCCTTCTCTCAGAGATTTCAAGCAATAATTTTGTTCGTTTTCGAATCACTGGGCATATATGGGTAGTGAGCCAAAATCTTGAGTAGACTTCAGAATCTTGAGACTGCTTGCAGACGCACTGGCACGTAAAAAAAGTTAGGTATAGCCCTTCCAGTTGTACAATTATACATGTCTCACTTGTATACTAGCTGGACAAAGGCCTTCTCTCAAGAAGAGAGCTGTGGATTGGCAATTTCGGCATACAGGTACAGGACTTCAGAATCTTGAGACTGCTTGCAGACGCACTGGCACGTAAAAAAAGTTAGGTGTAGCCCGTCCAGTTGTACAATTATACATGTCCCACTTGTATACTAGCTAGACAAAGGCCTTCTCTCAAAAAGAGAGCTGTGGATTGGCGATTTCGGCATACAGGTACAGGACTTCAGAATCTTGAGACTGCTTGCAGACGCACTGGCACGTAAAAAAAGTTAGGTGTAGCCCGTCCAGTTGTACAATTATACATGTCCCACTTGTATACTAGCTGGACAAAGGCCTTCTCTCAAAAAGAGAGCTGTGGATTGGCGATTTCGGCATACAGGTACAGGGTATAATGAGACTTCACTTACCCTTTCTACGTGCAAGAATTTTGTGAATTTGTTGTAGCAATACCACTCGCTAACTGTGAAGGGAAACATATGAGGAAACCTAGGAGTTTTTATGTTTGCAAAAATTATGCTAAGTTAAGTTCTTAAAAAAGTCTACGTCAAGTTCGTCACGGAAAATCCACTGAGGATGCCGTTAAGCTTTTGACAGACACTGTCTCCTCTCATCTTGATGAAGGGCGGAGCTGTGTAGGAGTTTTCTTAGACCTGGCAAAGGCGTTCGACACTGTCTCTGTCCCAATCTTGCTCATGAAGTTGGAGGCGCACGGCGTTCGCGGAAAATCCTTGCAGTGGTTCACCAGTTACTTGACAAACAGACAACAGTGCGTGAAGATAGGTGACTGTAAGGGTAGTTTGAGGCCTACTTCATATGGCGTACCTCAGGGTAGCATATTGGGTCCCACACTTTTCGTGCTTTATATAAACGATTTGCCTACACTTGAGGTGCGGAATGCGGATATGATCTGCTATGCCGACGATACAGCTGTAATTTTTTGTGATAGCTCTTGGAAAAAGGTCAAAAAAAGAGTTGGAGAAGGAATGTCGCTGGTGTCTGATTGGCTAAATAAAAATTTACTAACTCTCAACACTCAAAAAACCAAATTTCTGTGCTTTCACAAAACTGCTGCTTCGGAACCTGCAGATCTAGGAAACATTAAAATTCACAATCAACATTGCTGTTCACAATTTCACAAAAACCCGTGCCAGTGCGAACAGATTTTTAGGACTGACAAAATTAAGTACCTCGGAGTGCTCCTCGATGATAAACTCAATTATAAAGAACACGTAGCTGCAACCTCGCGCAGAGTAAGGAAATTGATGTTTGTCATGAAAAACATCCGTGACGCGACTGACAGGGGTACGCTTAGGATAGTATACCTGGCCTTATGCCAGTCTATACTTAATTACTGCATTCTTGTTTGGGGAGGGGCGGCTTCTACCAACCTGATTGCACTTGAAAGAGCGCAAAGGGGGGTTTTGAAAGTAGCTCTCAAGAAACCAAAAAGGTTTTCAACAACATCCCTCTTCAATGAGTCTCAAGTATTGAGTGTTCGAAAACTTTACTACCTTAGGGTGATAACTTTCGCGCACAAAGCCGTCCTCAACTCAAGCAACTATGAAGAAATGCTTAAAAAACGAGTTTTTAAAATACCCAAACCTTCCCTAAACACCGCATATGGACAGCGCTTTGGAACCTTTCTCTTTCGGCTCATATACAACAAAATGGTTAAACTCTGTAACTTCAAACATTGTTCTGTCAGGAAAACCAAGATAATCGTCACAAAAACCTTGTCGAGTTTTACATATGATGAAGCAGAAGCCCTGATCAAAACTGTAAAATGCAATAAGAGGAAAAAAAAGAAACAAAAGAAGAAAAAGAAAAATAAACGCACGTAATAACACACCCCCCCTCACACACACACACACACACACACACACACACACACACACACACACACACACACACACACAAATATAAACACACACAAAAACACACCCTCACATAATCTAAATTTAAGTTAGTTAGTTAATTAATATAATTTAATTTATTTTTTTCTATGTTACTTGGTAAAAATTTGCAACCACAATCCACAATCCTTTAAAAATGTAACATTTGAACTAGAAGGTTGCAAATACTTGGTTTAAGTTCTAATATTTAATTGTATAAAATGTCTCCCTCAGGACAGGCTTTGCCTAGTGAGGGGATTAGTCACACTGTGAATACTTAGAAAGCTTTCTGGCAATAAACATTTTTTATTTTTTATTTTATTTTTATTTTTTATAAGTTAAGAAGTTCTTAAAAATTAAGTATAGTTGGTGAAATCGGGCATCAGACTCCTAGGTTTCCTCATATGTTTCCCTTCACAGTTAGCGAGTGGTATTGCTACAAAGTCATGGTCATGGTTTATGGAGCCGAGTCATGGACACTCACAAAACAAACCATTAATAGGCTGCAGGTCACCCAAAGAGCTATGGAACGGTATTTCACTCCGAAATCGAATAAGAAATACAGAAATCCGGAGAAGAACTAAACTAACTGACATAGGCAAGGTTATAGCTCGAAGAAAGTGGAAGTGGGCGGGCCATATATGTCGTAGACAAGACCACAGATGGGGTAAAAGGGTACTGGAGTGGAGACCCAGAACAGGTCGTAGAAATGTGGGCAAGCAACCGATGAGTTGGACCGACGACCTGGTCAAAGTGGCAGGAAAAGACTGGATGAGAAAAGCCCAAGACCGTAAAGAATGGAGTGCAATGGAAGAGACCTACACTCAGCATTGGCTGGCTATAGGTTGAAGAAGAAGAAGATTGCTACAACAAATTCACAAAATTCTTGCACGTAGAGAGGGTATAATATAGTCGTAGTCACAATGCACTCGCCGCGCGCCTGCTCGCTGCTGATAGCGGCATTACCATAACTGCTGCGAACACTCGGACTGCTTAGGACGTTCTTTCGATCGAGATACAGCGGTGAGACTATTGGGCACAGCGCGGCTTGCACATACAACTTGTTTAGTGTATTTAGTTTGCAAGACACTCGGGGATAAGCAAATTGTGCTGCAGAAACATTTCCCAGAATGTAGATTTGAGGCTGATATGAACGTTGTTGGTTAGGACAAGTTGGGAAATTTAAGTAGAATGTTGGTCATTCCTCCAATCGTTTGTAAGTAAGGATTATTTTATTTAGGTGTGAGGTTATTGAGCAAATTGTTTCTTTCCGCCGTTTTCCTTCAAGCAAACCAACAAAGTTTCCGTATCACTGTGACAGTGGTCCACTCCACGTATATGTTTCCCTATTCGTTCCTCCGATCTCTCGCGTGTTGCGCGCACAGTGTGAGAGATCAGTCACTCCGGGCGTCATAGCGGTGATTAATGTCGGCGGGCCAAACCGAGTACGGTGGAAACTAGCTCTTGCGAAGAGCTAAATAAGATCTATGAGGACAAGTTATGAGGAGTTGTCTACTGTATGTCGCGGTAAGGGTTTGTCATCTCGTGCCGTGTGTGGTAAATAAACAGGGTTGCGCAAAGATAGAGCAATGTGAGATCGTGATACTGATTTATGACGTGTCTTTTCAACCGAGGGAAATGGAAAAGGGAAAGGATAATAACGTGGCAGTTGTCCTATTGCAATCATTTACTAGCCCCTGGGACGTGTGGCTCGAGGCGACGCGATGGCTTCGGGTTAGTCTACGCCACAACGTTGCAATATCATTGTTACTGAAGTAATAAAGTAACATCGGTTTCCCAGGCGGCGATATTAAGTATTCGCTTAAAGTTATTAGTTTCACGCGCGTTGTTACCATAACGTTCATGGTCGTAATAATTATGTAAGGCCTTAATAAAGCCGATAAACAACCTCTGGGCGCTAAGCGGCACGTGTAATTAAATGTATAAATCTCGAGCTTAATTCCAGCACCGTTTAATTACAGAGTACAGCCGGAGGAGCCGGTAAATAGGTGACAAGGTGATGTTAAACCAAGGAGAGAGCTGGGAGAGACTCGTCTGAGAAACACAGAGTAACTATATCCTTTTCTTTGATACAATCAAATTATCTATCCATCTACAATATCTATCCATTTCAAATTAAATCATCTATCCGTCAATGAGGATTTATATTATCTATCTACTACATTGACTAAACCTGCATTGTAGCAGATGAGACAATGTCACTCGAGGGGGAGTATTTTGGGTCGAATTTCTGAGGGCATAAGAAAACGTGTGAATGCTTACGTCATCGATGAAACGCAATCTTTGAGCGTACGTCGGAATATAGACCCACTGTGCGGTGCTTTGTAAACAAAACAGCGTGTGTCAGTATTAGACATGCGCGAAACAGTGCACTTCGAAGTCATGATACATTTCATGACATTTCATACCGCGTGATATTACCTTATATCATGGCACCAAACATGACTAGACATTAGACATGCGCGAAACATCGCGCATGTCTAATGTCTAGTCAGTATCACAGACAGAACAGGATTCGATCCGAGCGGCGATCCCGAGGGAGCACACCTGCTTCGTAGATCGTAGCAGACCAAACTTTAGAACTGCCTTGAGACCACTGAGATGGAAAACATCGTAGAGAAACCTGCAATTCTGAGCGTTTGGTGCGGAAAGCTTCGCAAAAGTAGACCCAAACAATTGAGTGTATAACAGAGATGACAAAAATCCATCTAATGGAATCTGTGGAATTCATTTGATTAATAAGGTGTGATGAAGTCAGATATTTTTGGTTGTTGGTATTTCAAAACGTATTTTTTGCTTTTCACTCGTAATTTTTGGTTAGATACTGAAAAAATAGCCAACAAATTTAGATGGTGCGTCTGCTTAACTGTTCAGGAATTCGCTTTCGTACACAGCTCTAGCTGTACCGAGCTCTACGACCGGCTCTGTATCGAGAAGTACGTCGTTACCGGCGCACTCTCCCGGGACGTGTCCGAGACTTTATTGTGCGATACACTGTCCAATTGGACAAAGAGATCGGGAAGTGCCGCCTGCAAACAACGTATCCCGAAAATGACATATTTTAGTTTACAAAAAGAATATGCGCCGTTTTATCAAACTAAAGTTTAATAAAATTGTAAGTAGGTACAAGCTAATTTTCTTTTTGAGGTTATGATATTGATTGTGGTTTTGTCGTAGTTTTAAAAAGTTGGGTCAATACTTCGATAAATGTTTCGATATTATACGTTGTTGTTATTTAGTCTATCTAACTAACCATAAAATAAAATAAACAATTTAAAATAAATAAACCAGCCCATGATTTTCGCCCACTATTTAGTGTGTAGGATAATTTCACGGGATTTTTCTGTAACACGAGGTAGCTATCGTGTTAAAAATTACATATCGGTTGCAGGAAAAGAGAGAAAGAGAGATTGAGAGAGACACAGAGAGATAAAGAGACCTAGAGAAAGAGAGAGAGAGTCGCACACACATTGACAGAACGATGAAGCGGAATAGAGGCAATGTGCTCTGAAACTAATCCAACAATGCGACTCAGAGATAATAGGATGGCCAAAGCTAAACCACTGCAGGGGGCTAATTCTCGGCAATGTCGAATGTGACTTGTTACTAAGCTTTTCTTCGTAGAATCTCGAATGTGACATACCCGAGAATTTGCCCCCTGGCGCACGGAGACATAACTTTGTGAGATGACGATAACACATTCACGTCGCATACCTTGTTCCGAATTGTCTTTGTCGGCTAAACACAATGCTAGTATTGATTGCGGAACCTCTGCCGACTCCGAGACAGCATGGCAGCGCTCAGATTGTCGATGGGATAGTGAACTCAACAGTAAACTTGAGCAATTTGCATACAAATAACATGATGTCGACCGAGACAGTGGTCGATTTGTACGATTTAGGCGGCCAAAAGTCCATTTCTCAAAGTTAACTTATAACAAAACTAATTGATTCCCGGAAAAATAGACACCCCGACTGCCCAAACCCCACCCCTCCCCAGTTCCTAGAACTGCGTGCGCGCCCCCACAGGTAGTCGGAACTTGATCGTCGCGCAAGCTGTACGCGTTCGTTCTCGACACTCTTAGCGCAACCGATATTCTAAAGTGAATATTTCATTGGATATTATTCAGTTACAAGTGAAAGTGATGGAAGTCGAAAATTCAGGTAAGCTCCTTCAAATATAATTTAAATTAAGATAAGGAATATCAATATTTAGTGCAGTTACAACGTATCAAAGATCGCCCTTTTTCATAGAAAATATTATCATTTTTTTATTTTCAATAGTAAAAATGTTGTACTTCCGAGACCGTCCGAGTTAAATTCCTTATGGTTTCTAATAGTATAGCTCTTTGAGCAGATAACCACAAAAAAAATAGCCACCACCTTTGACCACTTCGCGAGAAAAATAATAATTCATTAACTTAGGCAGAAAGTGAGAAAATTTCCTTTTTTGTTTCTTTTGCGTTAAAATTCCTTTTCGTTGTTCTAGGTTCATCAAGTTACTCGGGCATGGAGGTAGTAACTCGCAGATATCTTTTTGATAAGATGATTGAGGAAAACTCTCCATCAATAAACGACAAATTGGAATACTTACAAAATTATTTGTTAGTGTCTTACGGGGACTCCGACGAAGACAAAAAGTATATAAATCATAAATTTTCATATTTTAAAACAGAAATAAAAAAGAGATGGTCCAAAGCACGCAACACGCTAGAAAATTTTCTTATAAGCAATGATGCATGGTTAGCAGGAACGTTCGAGATGCCCATAAAAACGCATAATAAGTCAGGACGACCTAGCAAAACATTCAGTGAATGTAGTGAAAGAACTAAAAGGAGGAAAACAGAAGAAGTTCGCTCCTCTGTGGGCAAAGAAGTGATAGTTCACGCAGCGCAAGTAATTTTACAAAAAGAAGGAAAAAGAAACGCCTCGCAAGTCCTAAAAGATATTACAAATTCGCCTGCAGCCGCAAACGAATGTAAAAAAAGACATTCCAAATCAAAGGCACAAGATCCCCTTACGCCTCGGGAGGCACTGCGAATGTGCGTGGACGCTGATTTGACACGAAGTCAATATGAAATTGTGCGAGCAACCAACAGAAGCTTTTACCCGTGCTACGAATTAGTGTTGAAGGCTAAACAGGAATGTTACCCACCCAAAGAGACGCTATGAGTGACCGCTTCCTGTGCTGAAAGTGATCTACAATCTTTGTTAGATCACACCGTCACGCGATTATCAATTTTCCTCGAAGAAGTACTAATGACTCTTACAGAAACTGAGAGAAATTCCTTGCAGATTATCTGCAAATGGGGTTGTGATGGTTCACAACAAGCTCAATACAAACAAAAGTTAATGAATGACGCCGACTCGGATGCAAATATATTTTTGAGCTCATTCGTGCCTCTACAAATTGTTTGCGGCGACGACAAAACAAAAATGGTTTGGCAAAACCCGACTCCTTCTTCACCACGATATTGCCGCCCGATACGATTCAGATTTATAAAAGAGTCTACAGACATTACAAAAGATGAAATAAATTACGTTCGGGACAGTGTGAAGTCCCTAAAAGCCACGGAATTGGAACTGAATGGGCAAAAATTCTCGGTTAGCCACAGTCTTAAAATGACCATGGTGGACGGCAAAGTTTGCAATGCGGCGACTGACACCAAATCAACGAGTAGATGCTACATATGCGGAGCCACTTCAAAAAACTTTAATGACTTAAGTAAAAAAAACGAAATTCACCCAGAATCGCTTGAATTTGGCCTATCAACTTTACATGCCAGAATTCGATTATTCGAGAGTATTTTACATTTAGCTTATAAATTGCCCGTTGGGAAATACCGTGAAAAAAGAACCATTAGCAGAAAAGATGCTAGAACAACAAAAAAAAAAAAGAGATTCAGCAAAGATTCAGAGAAGAAGTAGGTATCTTGGTAGATATGCCAAAATGTAATTTTGGTAACACAAATGACGGCAATACTAGTAGAAGATTTTTTGAAAACCCACATCTGGCTGCTGAAATAACGGGAATAGACTTTAATTTTATTTATAGAATTAAAGTTATTTTGGAAGCCATATCAAGAGGTCACAAAATAGATGTCCCGAAATTTGATGAATACGCCATGGAGACAGCAAAACTGTATGTAGAGTTATATGGTTGGCATTCTATGACTCCTACCATGCATACAATTTTGGTACATGGTGGAAAAGTTATAGAAAATTCTCTAGTGCCTATTGGTCAACTTTCGGAGGAAGCTGCAGAAGCTCGTAATAAGCACTTTCGCTCATACCGTCTAAACTTTGCTCGAAAGTTTTCACGCGAAGACTGTAACCTTGATATTTATCACAGGTTACTCTTGACATCAGATCCACTCATCAGTTCAATGAGAAAAAAAAAGAAGATCCGATCAAAACCATTTTTGCAGGAAACTTTGGAGCTTTTGCTTCCTGCAGAGCCAAATACAAAAGGCACTTGTGATAAATGCATGGAAAGTGACGGTGAGGAAGAATTGTCTTTTAAAGAGTAACATAACAATTTGTATGTTAAACTTTCATAAAATATTGTCTTATTGTTTATGATTCGGTACCTAACATTGTAAGTAACATTTAGTATAATAATGTGGTAATAACTGTTGACCATTTAATTTTAGTGTATACTGTATTTTTTTGTCATCCATATTTTATTTTCAATTTAAATAGGCATGCAGACTGTAGAGAATAAACATTTTTTTTTATGTACGGCCGTCTTTTACTTAACAAATTGTGATAATTCTTAACCCAAATATCAAAAACTACTAAGCCGATTTCGATAATTCAAATGAACTCAAAATATATATTTTACACCAAAGGGAGATTTAAAGAAAATTTAAAAACATTGGCGCTATTTACAAAAATATTTTCACAGAAATGTTTTTTTGTATAGAAAAATACGCTTTCAATGAAACGAATAGGGATAAACATATATATTCACTCTAAAATACCAGATTAGCATTTGTTGTCGTATTTATTACTGAAATAAAGCATAAAATAGTTTTGGCCGCCTAAATCGTACAAATCGACCACTTCGAGCGGCGGGCGCAGCCGCGCGTGCATACTAGTGCTCGCTCCCAGACACAACAGACAGACAGACAGCACGATAGGGTTGTAGTAACTGGAGAGCTGGTCACTATTAGACTTATTTTATCGTACAAGGCTGGGAGTCGGTAGGCTGATAGAGTAGACTTCGCTGAGTCAACCCATACATTAACACTTTCAAAGTCAATAAAATCAAACTTTCAGGCGCAACCGGCCAAAAAAAAATATTTTGCTCAGATTCAGCAAAGTCTACTCTATCAGCCTACCGAGTCCCAGCCTTGTACGATAAATTACTCGAATATTCACTAACTCTGCAATGGTTGCTTGGCAGATAAGCCCGCCAATTGTATCCTTACTGATTAGTTTTATATAATTTTTGTGTAGGTACAATAATGAGCTATCTCTCCAGCTATAAAGAAAACAGAGAAAATCAGCTCAATGATGACGACGCCACCTTCAGCGGTGTTGGCAACACAATGTCTACTTTACAATGATAGATGACCATCGTAAGGGACGGAAACAGAAACTGAGGAAAGGCTCTAGTTGGCTCCCTCCGCACGTATTGACATTGACCTTTTTTGTGAACGATGCCGGATGAATAATCTGAGCGGATGGTGTAAAAAGATATAGATGTTGCAGATCTGCTTCATCCAGGCAATCTTCTTCTTCAGCATTTATGTGTCCACTACTGGACGTATGCCTCTTCATTCTTCTTCCATTTCAGCCGATCTGCAGCTATTGTGGTCCAGGTTGAGCCTGCTACGGCCTTGATGTCGTCGGACCATCGTGCAGCTGGTCTACGCACACTTCGCGTTCCTGTACGCGGCCTCCATGACAGGACTTTTCGGCTCAGGACTTTTGGGCCATCCTCTCGGCGACGTACGTGTCCTGCCCACCAGGCAATACATTTGCAATATTTGTAACACATCAGCTAGGTTAGCATAAGGTTCGGTTAGAGCGTATCCATGGGTTTATAAATCCAGGTATCTATCCCACTCTACGTCAAACAAAAGAGTGAGATGCGTATTGTTCTAACTAACCCCTTTATGTACACACGACAGCACGTCGATCCTTACACGCTAGCACTCTACTCAGTTACGGGCGACTATACAACAAAAAATTACACTCTGACGTGCTCTCGTGTGTACCTACTGTCTAACGCTTATGCTACGCTTGCTGGTTGTGTGTAGGTAGGTGGGTAGTGGCCAACTCTGGTGTAGATTTTTTATGCCGCCATTCATAGCTAATGTGGATCAATCAACATAAAACTCTGTGTAAATAATACAAATTTTCATCTCCCATGCTCGGAAAGTACGCTGTTACTTTAAACATGCGATCGTAGAAGATCCTTTTTTAAACCACTTTGTATTTTTGAGCGCTTCGAAATTTGAACTCGACGCCCTAATAAAAAAAAAAGGAACTTCTTCAAATTGTAGCATTGCCTAGCAACGGGTTGTTGATTTTCTGACACTTCAAGAAGACACGATTTGTAATCAACAACCAGTTGCTAGGCAATGTCACATACTCCTTTGTGAATAAGCAAAGAAGAAGGAAACTCATTTCACTAACCTCTTTGTAGGTACCTACCTACCTATGTCTATTGTTTGTCACGCATGGCTAACAAAATCATTTCCTATTAAAATTTAATGTATGAATGTTATATATATTTTATGCTATAAATATGTATGTAATGTTTATGTTTTTATTTTATTAAAAGCAAACTGTCTTTATCTCCTCTTTTCCAAATTCCGTTTCTAATCCTTTGATAATTTTCCCGTTTCCCTACCTTTTACTTGATAATGGCATAAGCACAGTCCAGTGCATGGCCAAGGGTTAAAAAAAAAAAAAAAAAATCATTTCCTCGCTTCTGTCAGATGAAAAGTTTTGTGTTTCGCACGAATGCAATATTATTTGCGTCTCGAGCTTCTGAATACCTCGCTACGCTCAGGTTTCTTTTTTTGAACCACTCGCTACGCTCGTGGCTCAATTTTAGAAAACTTCACTAGCTCGGTATTCAATACAAGCACTCGCCGCAAACAATAATTTTGCATTCTTGCATAACAAATAACTATTAAACGCAAGTTCGTTTGACGTGTGTCTGTAAAGCAACTCGTGACGTCAGTAGTCACACGGCGTGTAATCTCGCTGAGTGCACGCCGAACGCTGAGCTCGTCTCAAATGCATATTTACTGACGCGGCGTTGTGAGCTAGTATTACGGCGGTAGACAGCTCAAGTGCTCTGACCCCCGATACTTAACTCTACGTTTTGCCCACACAGGGAATACAGCAGGGTCCTTAGTCTATGTATAACGCAATGGTGCCTCGATGGTCCTTTTAATTATTTTCCAGTACAATAGAGAATATTATTCAGATTCTTACTCCAGAGGATTTGTTCGCTGGTTGTAGGAAAAAACGAGGAAAACCCAGTTTTGTCCTTCTACTGGAAATCTATCGACTTGATGCCCTAGCTTAGCGCTGAGCATCTCCATGGAAACGATATCTCTCTGCCACTCCTTTGTTCTACATAGAGCGGTTCTGTTATTGGTGTATAGAGCTATAAACCTCAGCCCGTAAAGTAAAGTGTTCGGCAATCCGTCAAAAGATAGTCTATTCTTTCATTACCCGCACTAAACCGAAAGCCTTTTTCTTTTATGTTTTTTAACAATTCTCGTCTGCGCCGTGCGCCAATTTCGTATTTTATCGCGGAACAGTTTTTGGTATTTTAACCAATCCGAATTGATTTACCGTCGACCCCGCGCCGTTATTGCTCCGCTAATATTTGAGCCACCGCGCCGCAGCGCCTGCATCCACCCAGCGCAGCCAAAACGCTGCTTGCGCGTTTAGACCGACCGAGCGAGAGCTACAACCTGTAGTGTCGTAAGGAGATACAAAATTTGCATGAGTATTTTTAGAACAGTCAGCGACAACCATGCTACACCATCGTAGCGCGACGATTATGTGCGTCAATCAAACCAATCGTATCTCCGGGTGTTTCAGAGCATACTATGAAGTATTCGCTCGGTCAGTCTAAATGCCCTTTAATAGTGCTTACCGCTACTGAACAAAATGGGGTACATACCTGAAAAGAGTAAAAAATTTTTAATGAATAACGAGCAACAAAGTCAAAGCAAGAACATGACATTATTAAGGCATTAAACATGAAACGACGACGTCCATACCGTACATGCGAATGATTCATGCATGTTAACAAGCAGCGTGAGGGGGCGAAAAGCTTTCAATATGAAAATTTGCAAAAAATACAAGCAAAATGTTAATAAACTACATCTATACAGTCCCGCCGATTTAGTGACGCTGCTACTAGCTACATTCATATTAAAGGAAAACAACATGACCTGCGAGATAACCACTGGAGAGAACTTTCTGCTGTTCACAGGTACCAATCTCGTCTAACTTCTGCCTACACTGTGGCGTTTATGTCGCTCGTTAGCGCGCCACGACACATGCGACGACACACGCGACGACATCGCGGCGACACACGCGGCGCAAGCCGAGCGCTACTTACAAACTCGCAAGTCATCACCACCCAGGGCTGCCAACCCCTGCTTCTGATTTTCATCTATAATTAGAAAGCTTCCTAATGTGAAGCCAAGTATAGGTAATATAAAAAACAGATCACTTACTTTTTAGGCCTTAAACTAATAATCGCTCCCCGTTTAACGACACAGGTGTAAAAAGTGTTTGAATGTTTGTGTTAAATGAAAATTTGTTTTACGCTTTCACACTTCGATGCAAGCGCGCCCCAGCATTGTGAGTCCAATTTTGCTAAGTGCTCAGAAGAGGCAATCCCGTCGATTGTCTGAGTGAGGCCTGCTGACGCCGACAAAGGCCCCGTCCGTGCTTCCCTGCAGGGTCGATGGGTCGATCCGTGCTTGCCCGCAGGGTCGACGGGTCGTTGGGAAGTCAGCGTGAGTGGAGAGGCGCGGCGGGGCGCCGCTCGCTCGACAAATGCATTAATTGGCGCCGACGGCGAGTGCCAACCCTGCGTGACGTCACCGCGAGCCGTTTTCATAGAGTAAGAGGGGAGAAAATGAGTCGTTTAGTTGTCCTCCAGTGCAACCTTTATGGCGATATTGCAACGTAGATATTGGTTCTGGCAGTATTGCTGCCCTTTAATTGTACGGTAAGGGCCGAAGATATTTTAAAACATTTTTTAACTTCAATGTACCCAGTAGAGTTCGCTACTAGCCTGCCTTCTATGTGACTCGACCTTCTATTTACTTCTATTTCCCGCCATTAGCGACACCCTGTAGTTAACCCTGATTTACTTTTACATTAGTCAGTATAAAGATATCTACGCATAAGTCTGTTTTTCGCGCGGTGGGGGTGACAGTTTTATTCCGCACCATCATAGAAAAGCTGTTCCGTGTGAATAACCCGCGCGCAAAGAAACATTTACAAAATCGATTCCTATATCAGACACACTAAACGAATCGAAAAGGTGCTCATAAGATAAGATAGATAAATATTCAAAAAACCATAGGTAATTTACAATAAGTAAATAAAATACAGTGGTTTCGCCAGTTTAACTACTTGAAATGTATCCAGCGGTCTCCGCAGTAGACGTTATAATCTGTGTTGTGGAGACCTAGATATAGATTTAACAAATAGCATAACATAACATCCAATTTCGTGTTGACATTCATAAACGTATTGAAGATATTTTTGATGAAAAAAAATAGGCGGATGCCGCGGATGTACCTAGAGCAGTTATATGGAACTATTTCTCCCTATCAAGGGCGAGGCAAGTTTGATACCTGGCTTCACAGATTTGTTGCACAGTGTTCCGTCACATAAATATGTATCAGCTCTGGTGAAGGTCTACCGATGTCTGCCGGCGGCGCGGATTATGCAAAACGCAGACAGGCTTCAGGCTGCCTCAATTTATACTTTTTTAAACCAACAAAGTAACAACACTCTGCGAGGACAGAAAGAAAACTCGTAGGTTCTATGATAGTAGGTAAAAAAAGTAACTTAAGACTAATGATGCCTCCAGCATATAAACAAGGTAGTTAAGCCTCCCAAAGCAGACAGACGGAAGCAACTGAAGGTATGTAATATCAGAGCAATTCCGAGCACGAACCGTATCATGTTTCAATAAGAGAACCATAAACAATCCCCCCTTTGTATCTACGACAAATTCTTCGCGACTGAAGCGCAGATTTATCGCAACGCAATAGCGCCCCAAACACGTACGTAATAAAGCCTAGAACAGAGACAGACATAAATATGGAGGACGATAACTTAGCTATGCCGCAGCTACGGTAGTGTCGGTAAAGCCGACCTCTCTGGTGGACTCTGGTTTCTCACTATTGCTTTGACTGTTAGGCCACCAATATTGATAGCTTACGGGGGCCTACTATAGCTACTTGCCATTCAATATTAAACCTTATGGCTCGGTGAATAACGGCGGACGAGCCATGTTCACTTTAGTTCCGGCACATGCACTTTTGGCTCCAGGCCACAGCCCCGAGCCTGCAGGACAGTTTCAATACAACAGGAATGTGTATTTAATTTTGCACTTGACTCCAGCTGTTGGGATAAAACTGTGAGCACGTATTCATGGGCTCAGAAGCGTTCTAAGTCCTAATGGGCTCACATGCAATCTTGGCAGCAGAAGACAGTAAGGAACTTAAATTTCAATGCCCTCGCGAATATCTGATTCTAAGAAACGAGAATACCTAAAACTCACAGCTACTATGCTTGTAATGTTGACTAGGTTGCGCTCTATGCACGCAATGTACACTTGTTTCGTAGGCACCGACATGGGTTGACAAGAATTAAGCCTTACTTCATTACATACGCTGAAATTAGCAATGTACAAATCCCCGGTTCGGCAACTAGTCATCCTTGCATCTCAGTCTAGATATTGCACCTCTATCTCTAAGTAGTAATATCGCTAAAGAGAGGCACAACCATCGTGTCCTCATTTCCCTTTAGCCTACATCGGCCCGCGGACTGTGCTCTACTAAACGCAAAGAACACCGCTTTGTTGCTGCCAGTACTGTCACGAGCGTAAGTCCGCCTTACTATGGGTTTCATTATGGGGCGTTTACACGTCACGGCTAGTCACCAATCGAATCGCCAGTGAAAATCGAGTCGCCACCCCATTTACAAATACAAATATAAAATTAATCGAATGTCGACTTAAACTGTACTGTAATCGCCTGCGACTGAGCATTTTTGTCGATTTTAATCACCAGCCGCATACGGCCCGTCGCCTTGCGGCATAAGTCGCATTCCAATGTAGACTGGAAGTTTCGATTTTAGTCACTGCGGCCTAGCCGAATTGCCATTTACACGTGTAACGCCCCATTTAGGTGGCCAAAGCGATAATATCTTGAACCTGAAATGAGGCCTTCGTCGTCAGTGCAAAAGTGACCTAACTTTTAATTGTGTCTGGAAAAGTTAGGCCTTCTTTACACTGACGACTTCAAATGGTTCAGC
The DNA here is from genome assembly GCA_949319315.1 of Zelleria hepariella. Lineage (NCBI taxonomy): Eukaryota > Metazoa > Arthropoda > Insecta > Lepidoptera > Yponomeutidae > Zelleria > Zelleria hepariella. The sequence goes on along the minus strand of OX439378.1, from coordinate 27,270,212 downwards.
ACCCCGCAATTTAGACCCAATCGAATAAATTTGTATGTCTGCTTTCTCCTGGTATACTTACATGCTGCGCAAGCCTACTCCATCTACAGACTCTACAGCGACCGAGTGACTGTTGTGAGTGAAGATGTAACCGAACGCTGCATAAATCACAATAAGTCTAGATGCAAAGGCCTAAGTTGTTTCTCCAGGGGGTGTGCCCTGTTCTTTTGAACTACATATTTCATCATCAGCCCACATCTGCCTACTGCTCGGTATAGGTCTTCCCCCCCTCACGCCACCTCTCACGATCCCTCGCCGCATCCAAGGACCGGACTCATTGAATGTTGAACTATCTACTAGGGCGAGATAATTTCAGGTATTTCTTTTATTTGTATCCCCGGTATATCCGTCGTGCACTGTCCTGGAGGCTGTCTGTTGGTTGGTAGGCTGCAGCGGCAAGTAGGGCGCGTCTCTTTCAGCGCGCTCTTTGTTCTTGTTTCGGTAATGTGCGCCGGAGCGTCTCGCGCGACGGGCTACAAGCGCTTTGTTGACACAACCACTACTGTCGTCTCTACTTTGTAGTGGTTAACTTTTAGGCCGTATAACTTTTAGGCTCGTCCTTTTCGTTACTCACGATGTTTTACTTTTACTGAACTCGCCAAATCGTATCGTTTATTTCCCCTGGACTGCACAGGGTGCAGCGAAATGTCCGTAAATAGTGTTTAGTCACAGCTGCGTCGCTGCGTCGCGCGGGACACCGGCCGGTACAAAATGACCGCGACTGCACGACTCATGAAAAAAATCCGGTTATTTGCCGACGCCCGGGGGAGGTACCTACTCTGGTTGGCCTGGACGAAGCTTTTCAAGTTCGTACACTATTGGATACATGACCTTGTATGTCCCAGCAAAAATACAAAAACCTCTTGCAAAAATGTATCCGTTATGATATCCATGGTCTTAATCAGGACTGGGCACTGGGCAGATAGGGTGGTGTTATCAGGGCTGATCACCTCATATCGTCGACGCCGCTACCCGTCGCCGACCTTAGTCTAATACTCAATATGAACCTTGGCAAAGTTCGCTTCGGGTACGCGCTAGCCCATTGTGTATACGTCTACGCCAAATTACTCATTTTGTTTCTCTGTGGCAAAACAACTCTTATGAACCTCGGCAAAGTTCGCTTCGGGTACGCGCTAGCCCATTGTATACGTCTACGCCAAATTACCCATATGTTTCTCTGTGGCAAAACAACTCTTAAATGACTAAAGCCGGAATAAAATTGTTTCGAAGCTCTGAAAGTTGAGAGTGCGTCCCCTGTCTACGAACCGACGACAGCGACACACTAACAGGAGTAAAAACACCCTGTGACGTCACACACACCCGGTGCTGATTCGGACAGAGCTGCGATTCAGTCGCATCCTACGAATAACCCTTCTACCATCTCTTTCACAACGCATAGGATAGAATAGTGTGGTAATATTGTTCTTGAATAGCTTTAGTTAGACAGAATCAAGTCCAGGTTGTTTATTTGTATGTTTGTTTGTGCAGAGGCTATGCCTCACGCCGAGCCGTGTCGCGTTGCGCTAATTATTTTTTACGTCGTTCTAGTGCTAATGTATGTGCACGTGTTTTTATACTCGTGACTGTTTTAGAGAGAGGATAAACGTAAAAGAATATGAAAAAAAATTCTTTGATAGAAAATTGTATCAAACAAAACATTCAGTTATCTTATAAATCTGGTCCGTATAGGATTATGTGACATCGCCGAATAGAGATGGTCGCCGTTCAAATAAATATGATATATTTAGTAAAATGGTAAAAGATTGTATTGGTAAAACGTTGACTGACTTACTGTTCTTCTGACGAATCATCCGTGGAATAATTGACCGTTGCTAAACAGTTTCAGACTCTTATTTTCATCCACCACCACGTCAGTTGACGATCCACATGCACCTCGCGACCACAATGACCCACCTTCATTCCCCGAGGGTTATTAGCAAATGAAACTAGCTGTTAGTTATTACTGAATTAGTTTATTAGCACATTCACAAGTGTTAGCTTTACTACAAAACATTCAACGTTACTGTGATTCCACCACCAATAAGGCCCGATTCAGACGATTGACAGCTTCATCGATTGGAACAACCAAGTTGCATAGTTAAGCTAAGATTAACAATCATCCTGATGACAAGCTATTCTGTATTGGGTGTGATTGATAATCAAGTAAGGATCAAACACACATCACGTCTTTGCAATTTTTCCATGAATATATAAATGTTTCAATTTATCACAAATTACTTAAGTTCAACATCTACACTGGGGTCCATCAGAAACATAACCCACGACATCAGTGCCAGTACTATGAGCGCTTCACCAATTTAGACTAACTTTGACCCATCGCTTAGAGAAGTTTGCAGCCAAAACGTAGCAGTCAATCGTCTGAATCGTCCCTTCAAGTGACCCCCACCGTGCCAAAGCGTCTCCCGTTCCACTCACCACTGGCGGCGCTGTCGACGGAGCTCTTGCGCGAGTCGGTGGGCGTGGCCGCGTGGTCCCTCGTGGCCCCCGTCGGCTGCGCGTGGTCCCTCGTGGCTCCCGTCGGCTGCGCGTGGTCCCTCGTGGCTCCCGTCGGCTGCGCGTGGTTATTGGCCGGCGGGTCGAGGTCGTGCGCGAGCGCGGCCCAGGCGGCGCGCAGCTCGCCGGCCGCGTCCCTCAGCGCGGGCGCCACGGCCTGTCTCTCGGCGGCGCACTGTCGCTCCACGGCGCTGTACTCGGCGAGCGCCGCGCGCGCGCCAGACAGGCGGGACGGGAGCTCCGCCTGGGGATGAACATTAAAAAATGTAAGTCAATGCGAAATTCTGGTTGAAAAACCTACGGAGTGCACCTGAATCGCGAGTTCTTTCGAGCTATTTCGCCTCGCTAGAAACAAGGAAAATTTGCGGAACCGACTCCAAATATTCGCTGAGTTGGAGGCAGCCTAAGAAGAACAAGGAAATACGAAGAAGATTATGTAAAAGAGAGCTCAACATAATGGTTTTTGATAACCTATCTTGCAGTGATCGCGCCTACACTGCTGTACTGCTGCGGTCCTAATCCGTTAAGTGTGCCCTTCCTTACTAACATTTTGCGCATAGAAAGTGGCGACCGGAGCAATTAGGAACTAATTATTTCTAATCTGTGGTGTAAGTTTGACAGATACTTCCAAGCTTATAACTCCATACCGCCTTTCATCGTGTGTCGTGTTGAAGTGTTTCGTCGGGGTTTAATAGCGGCGTTTTACCTTAGAATAAAACGCTTATTAAATACTTACCTTACATATTTGAAGCTTAAATAGTTTGAGATAGACAATCTAGCTTTTTCCGTAGTCCTTACGTTCTGAACCCAAAAGATCAGCTCTCAGCCGTTCAAGGTTGGTCTGTGGTCTGCTCTTCAACAGGTTGCAGCGATTTGTTTACTCTGTGGTCGCTGTCATTCCTCATTAAGTCGAAAAACGCCAGGCAGAAATTAAATGTAAGCTTCAAATATGTAAGGTAAGTATTTAATAAGCGTTTTATTCTAAGGTAAAACGCCGCTATTAAATCCTGTACGTTACATATTTGAAGCTTAAATAGTTTGAGACGTGTTTGTTATCGCCTGGTGGTAGAGCAGAAGACGTCAATGTGATGGGCAGTTAGATGACATCTGTGTGATTTAATGATTATTAGATACCACAAAAAAACACAAGTAAAAAATTACCAACTAAAGTACGTAGGTATGTGATTAACAGAGGAAATAAAAATAGGTGGAGCTGACCATAATACATAGGTATTGACCGTAGGAAAAAGAGCTTCCAGACCATAGAATACATACATCCGGAGGAAGATGTCCGGGCAGGATTTTAAGGCTAGACCTATAGCTATAGCTGCTATAGCTGGTCATTCATAGCAATGATTTACTAAAAAGAACACATTTAAGATAGATGTGCCTTAAATCTCATCTTTGACCTACTTGCGACAAATGTTTTTCTTAGGTTATATTAGGTATTTTAACCGAATTAACGTAATAAATGTAATCTCTAGGTTACCGGGTTTACAGGAATTGTGAGTAAGCCTTAACAGGTAAAGAGTATTCCTAAATAGGTACCAAGCCAATGCGAACATAATTTTTGAGTGTATTTCCTGTGCAAGGTAGGTACTTCTCAAAAAGGGCATTGGGCCGCGTTAGGTCTTTCACTTCACTCAACATTCATTCACCAGCTTGGCCGCTGGCTGCGACTGAGAATGGTGCTGCTTTTTGCCTATTCATTCTATAGAACATTACATTTCGCCACGAATATTTCTCACAATGATTCGGGAACTTTCCGAGAGTAACTTATGGGGAAAAACCCTCCAAGTTCCAAGTTTTATATGACACGAGCAGATTATGGGGAATCCGAGGCCCTTTTTAGACACAAGAGCTGATCTGCATTGCAAACTATTGACAGAAGAAAAGTTGCTTTTTGAAGACATAACCACACCTACAGTTGTACCTATAATAAGACTAAGAACATTGATTTAATTATGCGAGCGTCTACTTGGATGCGATGCGCGCCAGCTTTATCTGCACGTTCCTGAAGAGGGCGATTGTACAGCTGTGCATGCCAGACGAAAACCGGGTCTGATGCGATCATATCCGGAAGTACGATGGACTAGCTATGTGGATCGTGGAGGACAAACCGCCGTGTCAAATCGTGCTTCGCCTTGTCTTGTAGGTACTACTTTGTTATTTATTGTTCAAATGTTGGTTTTGAACAGCAGCCTGACTCGGTGTACATCGGAACTTGCGAAATTCCTTTGACCGACCAGACTTAATTTTTATAAGCACTATTCATAACTTAGCGGATACAAAAGTAAATATTGTTGGCAGGTAGACAAGAACATGTTTGTTCGGCCAAAACTAGACGGTTCGGAAGTGAAGATTAGAACATTCATTACCTTAGCGCGTTTCAGAAGTTGGGAAAACAACAGGGCAATGCGCCATCATTAAAATTATGATGTCGTATTATCTATCTATTGAATCAAGGTCTGTATGAAATCCTTGAAAGTAGGTAGGTTCTTAGATCTGAAACCGAAGCCTGTCCATCCACTTTCTTAACAAGGACCATATTTTGATTTTAAGAGCCACCAGAAAATAATCTCTCAATCCTTAGAAGGTTAAATTTAGGTTTTGTAAAAACCCAATTTGTTATTGAAGCAGGAACCAATCTATTACTTCTCATTGCATATGCTTTCGAGACTTTCGAGTCGAAAATGGGGCGCTGCTTGCCCCATTTTCTATGAAATAAATAGCCAAAACATTGAAGTTAAGGATAAGTACCTAAATTTTATGTTTTGACCTAACATCTGAGCTATGACTGCAGATGCTGAGATGGTCACAGCACTGAAGGCACTCTAGTGTAGTTTAGGTATGGGCCGGACCAACCCTACTTGAAACAGAAAAGGTATGCGATACCTTTCAGTCAAGTTATTCAGTCTTGGAGCCCGGCAGACACTCGTATAATATGATACATACACCACTAGGGTGTACGTCTGTGCAACTTAGGTAGGTACAGTCCAAATGCCGCTTGGCTGGAAACAAAGGTATGTTAAACAGTTAAATCAAAGACATGTACAATAGGCAGGAGCGTGCTTGTATGGGGGTTTTTTTTTTCCAAATTTCAAAAAGGCGGTGTGCGGAATTGGTGCTCCGGTACAAACATATTAAGCACAGAAAATTTGGATTCATTATCTTAACTGCAAATTGTGCCCCAAAGCCCTTGAAATATACACAAATACTCGAAAAAGAGGGTAGTGTAAAAACTTGTCTCGTATCAATTCTAAAAGTAAAACATACATTTTCTCACTTAGTATTGATTAACGATGAACACAACAATAGAATAATTGCAAAATAAACATAAAATAACATTTATTTACCCATGAAATATCGTTGACAATTGAATGAAATATCGCAAAAATTTGTAATTTTTTGTTTCACCTAAGCGCCGAGATAGACTTCGCGATGACCTGCTGTGACCAATGAAAATGCATTAGTGACCTATTTCAGTTGAAGGATTTTCATTACAAGATATCGGCTTATTGACTGAAGATGATTGCAAGAATGTTGTCGATCGTAGTAAGATCCGCCGAGCCCTTACCCAAACTAGGAACTCACAGATTTCCACTCAGCTCGACCTAGGACAGTCCATTTGTTCTCGTTTGACGGACAAAAGGATAAAACGTTACTCATGGAGGGCAACCGCAGAAGATTTGTAGTAGAGGAACACATCACTCTGTTAAAAGAACCTGGGTCGGAAACTCGGAATACATAGGCCACATTATTTGCAAGTCTAGCGATGCTAAAACTATTGCCAACAAACTGTTAGCTTATTTTGTAGCGAAATCGATCGTTTTAACTACGGTCACAGCCATCGGATGCGACGGTACTGCCGTTAATATTGGGATTCATTCAGGTATCATACGGCTTTTAGAAAAAATATTTAAACGACCGCTGCAGTGGCTAGTGTGCCAGTTACATGCAATGCAAATGAATTAAGCTTGCGTCACATTTTTGAATCTATCGATGGGACGACAACAGGTCCAAAAAGCTTCAGCGGTCAGCTGGGAAAACAGCTGAAAAACTGCGAATGCCTCCCAGTAGTTGATTTTGTACCAATAACATGTTACCTGCCTGGTATCACAAAAGCTCGTGGAGATATAAGCACAGACCAGCTGTATTTGTTGGAAATATGTCAAGCTATTAGTGCAGGAAATTGTGATGAAAACTTGGCTATGAGGTCTCCAGGAAAATCGGTCATTCGCGTTGGTTGACGACAGCCAACTCAATTCTCAGGCTGTACATTTCCATCAAGAATCCGACTAAAAAACAGATGACTGTGACTGAATTCGTCTTGAAGGTTTACGCACCAATGTGGTTCCTTAAAAAAACGAAACCTTTGTGTGTTTATGGGGCAAAACACCTAAACGAGACAATTAAATTAACTCGGTATCTTCCAACGCACTTGAAGAAAATTGTCGATCCCGTGATACAAAGGAATGGCTATTTCGGTCACTGCGAAAATGTACTAATCGCAATGTTGAACGACGAGAGAAGCCACATCCGAGAGCTAGCTCTCAGGCGGATCGTGAAGATCAGGGAAAAAACTTCGGGGTTCGCCCCTATCAGAGTCTTCAAGGTGCCAAGCTTGAACTTCAACGCAGAGCAATATTGAATGGGACAAAGTTTCTGAACCACCAGTCCTGAAACAAATTAGCGCCGACTTATTGAAGGATGCTATCGCCAACCCAGATATAGTAGAAACTCAGATTTTAACACTCTTTCGTCAAATGCCCTGTCACACTCAAGCAACTGAAAGGTGCATCAAACTTGTGACTGAAGCGTTCTCTGCTGTATGTGGGCCCGAAAGACGGGAAGAATGGATAAAAAATTCGTTGAAATCCCGTAAAATTATGCCGATTTTCAATACCAAGGCAAAGTTACAAAACAAAGTAATTTTAAGAAATTTACCCCATTTTCAATATTTTTCCAAACTTTTCTTTGAGTTAATTGTATAAACCTATTTGATTGTATGCCTTTATTGGTATTCATGTATTAATATTAATAAATAAAATATATAAAAATACTTACAGTTATTTTTTTATTGATTTTAATTTGAACCCCTGTTTTTGGACTTTCATGTTTTTTTCAGTGGCTTTGGGGCACAATTTCCACTGAAAATATCAAAATCCTGTCATAGTATCTTTCGTTCGTATCCCTATGGAGCACCGATTCCCAACCCCGCCCAAACCAAAAGCCCAAAAAAAAATTTACGCTCCAGCCTAATGTACAATTGTACAGAAAACGACATTCATTACTTAAAAGGGTATGTGATACCCTTTAATAAAAAGATCCAGCCCCAGGGCCTCATTTGCTGATAGAGGATGGTAATCGTTTATGGTAGGTAGCCTTCGGGGCCTCCTTATCTGCAGCACTGCAAACGTCTACGAGGACGAAACGAGGCTTTACATACGCCTTCGACGGTGACCATTCCACTGACCCTGCGGGGGCCAAGGCCATCCAATAACTATATTGTATTTGTGACTCATATAGTAGCGTTACATTCTGCATTTTCCAGCTTGATCACCACCGGCTAAGCAGAGGCATAAAGGAAGTGTGGGTTTCTTTGGTTTTCTAAACTTTGATCTTATTGAGCAACATATATGGTTCAAAAATAAAATATAAAGAATGATCAAATTTGGCTGTAGCTTAACTGGCAATATTTGCTTAAAATATATTTTATATAATACTGATTCAATTAAATCTAACAAAAACCAAGTACTTACATAAAATGTATTGGAACTTAGATACCTACTGTACGTACCTAGGTAGGTAATGACTTTATTTTGGTCATATTCATTAAACGTATAATGCACTCTAAGGCTGCAAACACACTGGGCGCACGCGTATGATAGAACACATGCCTAGTTACATTATCTTCAGTACAGGTAGATAGAGAACTCTTTATGAAACACTAGAAAGAGTAAAGCTATCATAGTTTGAGATTGCTATAGAAGAAACCACAATATCATGCATACTAGTAGAGACCGCTGTGATTGCAATACTGCAGGGATTGACCCTGTATGAGTTTGCAGCCACATAAAAACTTCATCTGAGCATAGATGTGTGCAGACATAAAGGCATTTCATGACCACCCGACGAGGTGTCATTGTAGCATGCATGTTTAAAAATTATCTGTAATTTATAGAATGCACGAAAGTAAGCCTTAGAAACCGTGCAAAGGTCCAGCTGCGAACATAACTCCGACGGAGATTGATATTAGTGTACTCCTGCAACATTCACTCAATCTCCATGAAAATAAAGTCACACCATCATGAATAGAATCCTTAGGTAACCTGCGATTTTCTGGAAGCAACCCCAGTGAGGGTTGTTTTAGGTACAATCCTGTAGGAAAACTAATACTCTGCGAGAGTATCTGTTTTTTATTCAAATTTATGTTTTCTGAGCATGTATATCTGCAAAGTTCTGGTTGTGAATGCAATACCAACAAGGGTTGACTATTATACACACGACAGCACGTCGACCCTTACACGCTAGCACTCTACTCGATTACGTTACAGGCGACTTTACAACAAAAGTGTACACTCTGACGTGCTGTCGTGAGTACAAACCAATAGGAACCGTAATTATCTGCAGGAGTATGTGAATTTTATTCAGTCTTTGTGAGAGAATAAATTCTTGCTGGGCATACATAGAAGCCCGAGGCTTTGGCTGTAAATTCCACCCCAATGAGGCTTTATTGTAGTACACATCTGTAGAAACAGTAACACCTTGCGAAGGTATGTGAGTCTAGCTTGCGAGGCTTTGGCTGTGAATTCCACCCTAACGAGGGTTGATTATAGCACACATTTGTAGAAACAGGAACATCTTGCAAGGGTATGTGAAACTTAGGCAGCCAGCGAGGCCTAAGCTGTAAATGCACCTGAACGAGGGTTGGGTGCTATAGCACACACTTGTAGAAACAGTAACACCCTGCGAGGGTATGTGAGACTATGTAAGCCTGCGATTTGGCTATAAATCCACCCCAACGAGGGTTGATTATAGCACACATTTATAGAAAAAACACCCTGCGAGGGTATTTGAGCCGTTTGGTAGCCTGCGAGGCATCGACTGAAAATCCACCGTAACGAGGATTGATACACACACACTTGTAAATTCAACAATACCCTGCGAGGGCATGTGACTGTTGGTAGTCTGCGAGACTTCAGCTAAAAATCCACCATAATGAAGGTTTGATTATAGCACACACTTGTAAATTAAACAACACCCTGCGAGGGTATGTGACCTTATTAGGCAGTCTGCGTGGTTTGGCTGCGAGACTGTGAGGGAACACGCCTGTCAAAATGCTGTAAGACGTGATTGAACATTCAGTTACTCCATATATTTGTGCTTCATGACACTTCTCGCCTTTGTTAATTCAGTGTTTAGCCCTGGCTGTGTTTACTTTAGCCCCCCCTCTTTTTTGGCTTGAAAACGCCTCCTTGGTGGGGACAACTGGGCGAGTCCTCTTGAAAGATTTTGCTGCGCTTTTCCTGGACAGCCTGATTCAGCGGCAGATATACATTGAGAATGCATTTTGCAATATGCCTTTGATTTCACTAAGATTGCAAATACTTTCACGCTAGAGACAGTAACTAAGGAAAGAAATAATTAGATTACGGGCGTCTACGCATTCTCGCCGTGAACTTTTCTAAGCATAAATAACCTTGGTGCGTGTCAACACCGTTCACAAGGTCCGTTTACAAATACTTCGGGGCTTCCCGGCGCGGCGGCGAGAGGCAAAAATATACTTTACCATAAAAGTAACCTCAAATATTGACACAAAGATTTTTTATATTTTCAGTACTCAAAACATACAATATTAGAATTTGAGCGCATAAGTCATCTAGGGGACTTGAATGGGCTTTGAATAACGGTTAGAATCTTCATCGAACTAATGTTGTAGAACAAAATATTGGGTTCAAAATTGTAAAGCTTTTTAAGCTGTTTTTACTTACGATTCGAACGATAACATCGTTGTAGTAATACATATCACTTTTTTCTTGTAAAACAATAGCGGATAAGCCATTGTATCAGTATAAAATAAGAATTTTTTCGTAATGACTTCTGGATACGGAAAAATCAAAGACGTCAATGAGGAATGACAGCGACCACAGAGTAAACAAATCGCTGCAACCTGTTGAAGAGCAGACCACAGACCAACCTTGAACGGCTGAGAGCTGATCTTTTGGGTTCAGAACGTAAGGACTACGGAAAAAGCTAGATTGTCTATCTCAAACTATTTAAGCTTCAAATATGTAACGTACAGGATTTAATAACAAGGTTTTGTATATTATACTGACCGCTATCTCTGTTGAACCCTTTTCTTGTTGCGCGCGCGCCCAGTGCGCGTGCGCGTGCAGCGTGGCGCGCAGAGCGCCCAGCCGCGCGCGCGCCGCGCTCAGCGACGAGCCGTGCGCCGCCAGCGATGTGCGCGCCTGGGGTAGGTCAAACAGGTTAGCAAATATTGGGTCACAATAAAGTCGTAAAAAATTGCTACAAGAAGAAAAGGGTAGAGTGAAGTCGCCACCATCAAATCATATTCATCCACAGCCGGGCCTCCAAATACTTAATTAATCTTCATCCAGTCACTACCAACAACGAAACTGACACGCCTGCTTCGATCTAGCCGTCTTACTCTTAAGGCTGGAAGATAGTAGTGTGGCGGGAAATTCAAAACTTTCACAGTTTTTTACATTTTGTAGCTAAACTGAGCTATTTTTGTACAGCGATTTTTCGTTCGCGAGCATAAAACCGTATTCTTTTTATTATTGTAAACAACAGAACAACAATAATTCAGCCGATTATGTGTTCTGGTCTACGACAAGTTTTTTGGGCAGTACCACTGCATCGTAGACCAGAACACATAATCGGCTGAATTATTGTTGTTCTGTTGTTTACAATAATGAAAAGAATACGGTTTTATTCTCGCGAACGAAAACTCGCTGAACAAAAATAGTTCAGTTTAGCTGCTACAAAATGTAAAAGTCTGTGAAAATTTTGAATTTCCCGCCACCTTGCTATCGTCTACCCTTAATTCTGAACGACTCGTGTTCTAACAGTTAAAGGGGTCGTCACTTAGCACTTCAAGGACTAATGAGTCAAGTTACTTCGGCTTACTTCGTCATAATACGAGTATAATATGATGGTGGTGTATAATCCGTGCGGAATCAGAATGGGATAATACCTTTTGGAACTGAATCGAAAATGACAGTTCTCGAGTAGCGACGGTAAAAAAAAAATTGTTCTACGTTCTATCATAGGGTTATGAAATTTGAAATACACAAACATGTTTAATGTTTGTAATCTAAAAGGATTCAATGTTATTGCATTAATTGAATAAAACGTGATAAAATTCGAGCAGACATCCACGCGCACAGAAAACACAAGCAAGTTTTGACGCGTGTTTGCCATAGACAACTAGAGTTTGCCGAAATGCTGACGCTACAGGACCGCGAGCTTCTCAGTTCCAAAAGGTATTATCCCATTCTGATCCCGCACGGATTATACAAGTGTGTAGTACATACCTGTTGTAGTTCTTGCGCGCGATGCGCCGGCGCACGCTGCAGCTGCGCGCGCAGCTCCTCCTCACGCGCCTGGGGACACATACAAACATTGGTTACACACTGTACCACAAAGAAACAACATGTCTTACTTACCAATGTGTTATTTTTTAAGTACCTACCTGCATTACAATAGTACATTACTGCCGCGGTCTTTAATGGGTGCGTTTCTGGCACGCTTTTGATGGCCGACAGAGCGCAGCGTAGCGCAGCTTAAGGCCCTCACAGTGCGGTCAGCATTGCAGCCCTTGATGGACAAGCTGGAATGAAGGCCGAGACCGAAGGTCGAGGCCTTTATAGCGCGGCCACCAAGGGCTGCAATGATGACCAAACTTGAGGGCCGAGAGCGTACCTAAGCTAAGCTCGAGGCAATCATAGCGTGGCCAGAAGCGCACTCATTGCAGACCAAGGCTTGTATAGTGCTTTACTCAAACAATGCGAGTAATTAAAATAGTAATTAGAATAGTAATTAAAATAGTAATTTAATTAGCTTACCATTTGTCGTAGATTAGGTACTTTCTGTCGATTTTCCATTCCGCAAACTTTTTGTTGGTAAGCTTGCTTGTATTCTTCTTTTGACTTCGGTGGCAATAAATTTCCAATTACTAATTTCGCTTGCTTTTGAATGTCCGGCGGTGTTAAACACATTAAATATAGGATTCGTCGCTTTAAGAGTTCACTTTTTCAACAAAAACACAGAAAAAATCACTTCGAACAACGCGCGAAAAGCCGAAAACAATATGGCCGCGCTTTTTTTTTCTGTGCAATGTGTCGACTGCCAGTACCCATACAGCCTGATTCTAAATAAATACTTTTTGCGCCTGATTTTTGAGTTCTATTTATGAAACAAAACTCGACATTAATGGATTTTCATACAGTTTTTCTGGCCGCAATACACGACATTAATGAAATTCCATACAACTTTTCTGGCGCCTAATTCAAGTAGCCCGCAAGTCCGACTTTGCTCAAAGAAGGTTGTCGAATTAATGTCCACATTACGAGCTTTTTTGAGTAAAATGTATTATTTTTTAAGCACGAGATCCTTGGAGTTTCTTTACCATGCTTCTTCTCCAAGAACGATCAGAGCTAGTGAAGCTGGAGAAAAAAAATTTGCTAGATACTTAGTATTAGATAGTAATAAGTATCTGATTTATACATATACTTTTTTTTTTACTTTGTATAATATATTGGCATATTGAATAAAAACAATTGATTCTGATTCTATCCTAAACCTGTTATAGCCAGAAGGGGCGCCATCGGCTGAAGTTAGGTTGCACTTTTTTCAACACAATGCGTTCACAAGTAGAAGATAAAATTACAACCAAGTTGTTATGTTGTTCAAAAGTATTCTAACCTGAAAACGCAACATTTCAGCGACGCTTCCTTTACACTGTCTCGTGTTATTGTGAGACGGTACAGTTTATTTGTTGTAAGACGGACGCGACTGTAGCGACACCGGCCGGCGCGCCGCCTTTTGTTTACACTTAGGACTCTACACGTTACGATATGGACAGCACAGTTCAGTCAAGTGGTTCACTACTCAACGTGGGACACTATCGTCTACTCAACAGTGCCTGAAGCAATAGTCTGTTCCAGCACTACACTCCACACTACTCTCACTCGACGGAACAATCGCGCTCGCACTCGCAGGCGGACACATAAATTATCAATCACTCACTTATTTATACGCGACCGAAATAACCGCGTAAAAATACTACTCAAATATACCGGCGGGGTAACGACCCAGCATGCTTGATAATATTTAGATTACCAAAATTAATCTTTTGGTTGAATGTCACAAGAAATCAAAGTTTGTCTATTTGGGCCGCGATGCAACGAAATGTTATAAGAGAGCGTTCAAAACACTGTATATAGTTGGCAGAAGTCGCTGTAATCCGCGGGATCAGCCGACCGAGTTATGAACTCGAATGAATCGCCGGTCACTCGGATCACTCGATGTTGACACAAACAATCACAGCGCGCGGCGCCGGCGACACCAATAATACTGTCATTCACTTTTCCTGTCTCACGTTTTTCGCGACCTAAATATTTGAATTAAAGAAGGGATTTCTAAGCACGGAAGACAAGACCAAAGGGTGAGGGTAATCTCTTGAAGTGATCGGCGTGTGTCGGCGCGCGCGCAGGATCAATGCGGAAGTGTCGAGCCATCCTCGCGGCGGTGGCTAGACCAACCACTCACAGGGCATTATGAGCTCTAACAGCTGTGAACTAAGACGACAGTCGTGTGAGGTTCCGCGACCGAAATAACGCGGCACTTGGACAGATCGGTCGCGTGCCTTGTAGGGAGTACGCACACGCAAATAGAACTAGACTAGGATACTTCATGGATACAGCTCAACCATGGTTACTCTATAAATTAAGTTGGAATGTTGCTTCTATTTATAGAATGCCCTTTTACAGTCGATCAAGTCAGTTTTTCATAACATCTTACTGAGATTTGAATTGTCCTGAAGAACGAGACTTTAGACACAAGTAAAAAAACATCGTGACGAAAACTTCAATATGATAATGAGATAATGACAGTAACAGGTGTGATTATGCTAACAGACAACGGAACACCAACTTGTTAACGCCTTGTCGTATAATAACCAGCTATTAGGTGCACCAAAGTAACACTGTTGTTAATCATTATGGACTGACAATAAGAGCGAGTTTGCCGTGGCTAGCGGTTCTGTCGACAGGCTCAGTCCACACTCACGCTAATGCGCGAGTGCGAAGTGCTCACTAAATCATGACGAGTGAAAACAAGCATGTCTGTCGATACAACAATGTTGTTTCTGCGGAAACTCAAATGGAGCTAACACTGTTTTCACACTTCTGAATAACGAGACTTTCGATTAGAGAAATACCGCACTTTTTTGAGAAATCTGTAAAAACTAGCGACATTATGAATCCAGAAATGGGAGGACAGTGGTGGGAGTGATTCAGAAACTTTATGAAGTAAATAAAAACTGCAGATTGTAATCAAATTCTTCTCACGAGTTGTCTACATAACAAGCTTCTAAGCCGCAGAGTTTCACTTGTTTGTAACTTTCTGAGAGCTTGCGGCTACGGAGCGAAACACTGCAGTGAGAAATTATACAGTACCACTTGTACTGAATGTACCCGAAGGAAACTGTGACGACAATGTCTTCTCAACGCAGCGTCATGTGGTAACCAAACAGTAATGTTTGTACTTACCACGAATACTACAGAAGGACTCAAATTACCCGGTAATTCGTTCCTTCGTCAATTGAAGCCAACAGTTTTATACTTTTCATAATTCGCTATATTCACACAGTAATAGTGCAAGTTTTACATTAAAATAAAACTTGTATTATTAAGCAGAGACGATGCATAGCATCTAAGTGAGAGAGCGTCACTTCCGGTTTAGCTATTCTCCAATCAGAGTCCGTTTCCGGTTGATATTATTGGTAACAGATTTGACTTACTTCCTGTTGCCGCCATATTTGTCACCTGGGGTTGAGTCCGTTCAACGTTGCTTCATAGGTCTCTCACCAGGAGGCCTTAATGGGATGCTATGCATCGTCTCTGCTTAATAATACAAGTTTTATTTTAATGTAAAACTTGCACTATTATTTGGCATGTGACGATGCATAGCATCTAAGTGAGAGACGTGTTTATTAGCTCCTGGTGACTGGATGACGACGCTATGTGATGTAAGCTGTAATAGTCTGCAAGAGAACTAGGCACAGAATAATTAAGATATGTATTTACTTGTAAAAAACAATGTTTATAAGCTCTGAATTACTGGAAATTGAAATATGCTGATAGAAAAAAGGCAATCAAATTGGATGAAAGTTAATCGTTAGGACCTTTCTGGGCACTTCTACCTTTTAATTTTCTAAGCACTCTATATAAACCCATGAATAATATAGATGATTTAATCTATAGATAGCTAGGTGCATTATCAAGCATTATGATGCTCTATCAGCGGAGAGGGAACCCTGATATGGGCATCCTTCAACACGTTTTTCACCCAATATCTGACCAAAGAGATTATGCGAAGAGATCTCGCTTCATCTGTTATGGAAATAAAAAGGGTCGTACTCCGTTGTTAGTCTCTGCTCACTGAATTGTAGAACTTAAGCAGTCCAGAAAATAATTTCAGACTTGTTTTGAATTTTATATAATGTTCCATCCTGATTGCCTGGCAGTGCGTGCGTGGCAGTGTCAGTTTTAGTAAAATAAAAGCTTATTTACGCGAAGCCACAAGGTTCACTTTGTTAGTAGCGTTTGAACCCAGCCAGGCAACCAGATTAGCGGGGTCTTTCGCAGCTTCTTCCGAGCTATCAGTTTTGGCTTCGTTTTTAAGTTGCTTTACCAAAACATCTGAACTAAGATTTTCTTTAACTGAAACTGAAAATCAGTTATGTATGGACTAAATTAGCTGAAAGAGCAACTTTATTAAAACCCCAATTTACGAAATATTTTGTTAAAACACTGCCCCTGTGGTGTTTATAATCTAGTTATTTTTTATCACTCCACAACCAGTCCAACTTTACCATGTCGGTCGGTAACTTTTAAGTGTGGATTCACACCAACTGCTTGCTAGCATGGTTTTTTCGGCTGTCGACCAGTCAAAACTTCATACCTTGTGTTTGAGGAGGTGGAAGAACCTTGGTTTGGCCTCTCGGTATGTAAATCCGGTAACCGATAGGCTCTCGACTGTATAGGAGTTATCAGGGGGAATGTGCCTTTCACGGTGTTCGCGTGGAAAGAGCCAAGCCAGATTATGGCCCCCGCTTTGCTGAATGCGTTGTGAAGAGAGCTGATGGGTCGCATTGATTGCTGATACATACGTTAGTACAACCTCTGTGTCCTCTGTACCTTTGTAGGTGTTTCCGGCCTGCGAATTTCTGAAAGAACTTTACTCACGGTTGAAACTTGAGCCTTGTTCCTTGACAGACTGTCCTCCATGAGATTAAAGCAACCTGGGAGATGCTCGGCCGCTAGGTCTATTTTCCTCTGATTCAGTAGGCGAGACAGGTTGTTTAGTCGGTTTTGGTATGCATTCAGACTGTTCTCCTCTCGTTTCGAATTTAATAAAATAAAATAAAAAGGATACAAAATATGGATGCAAATCTGAAATAAATTGAATTGAATTGAATTGGCCACACATGGCGGTTCTCAGATTGCAGAGTAACGTGTTTTCTCTTCCACTGATCCTTAAATTGACGCATGGCCCAGATTATCGCGAATATATCCTTGCATTGTCAATTTGGCTGCGGTTTAACTCGTCTGCTGGCAAGTGGTCTTCTAGTTGGGATACCCAGTCCGCGGCATATGTGGCAGATATGTTCTATGACGTCTAGAGTATGGAGCTTCTCATGCGAGTCCCTTAGTTGTTGAAAGCCACCAATTGATGTCGAGTATTATCTACCTGGAGACGATCTCTCGGGATCTGACTTGGCTAGCATAGTTGAGCATGCGTAGTAAGGTCTGGCATTCTTTTAATGCTGGTGACGTGCCTTTAACCTAGAATCATACCTTCTTTTGAGGAAGAGACTAGAGGTTCATAGCTGTATTCGAATCAATGTCCAGATAATGTAGCCCTTCAGTAAGCTTTGCCGCATAATTCTCTTGGTGTCTGGTCCATCTCGCTATTTAGCAGTCTTTCCAGAGGTGCTGTTTCGATTGATTAGCTAAGAAACCGGCGATGGCACCTTGGATCGTGAAGGTAAGTTGATGAAAAGGGACTTACTTCCAGTTTGTCTAATCCGGTAGATATTTCCAGCACATTCTGTTCCAGCTGAGCGTTGATTAGTATAGTCGTACCTGGTGACTCACGGCTGTTGAAGCGCCGCTGACAACGCAGTGTTGACGGGACAAGCACTGGCTGGGTAGGAGGTTTCCGCAGTGTTGACAGGACAGACACTGGCTTTGGATGTGACTGGATTGCGCAGTGTTGACAGGACAAGCACTGGCTTGGAGCTGAGTGGATTGCAGTGATGGTAGGACTTGCAGTGATGGTAGGACAGGCACTGACTTTGTGTGCGACTGGATTGCGCAGTACTGACCGGACGTGCGCTGGCTTCGAGGTGAATGGATTGCATTGTTGCCTGGACAGGCACTGGCTTTAGATGTGGCTGTATTGCGCAGTGTTGACAGGTTAGGCAATGGCTTGGAGATCAATGCGTTGCAGTGTTGACGGGGGACAGGCACTGTCATTGGATGTGATTGGATTGCGCAATGTTGACAGGATATGCACTACCTTGGAGGTGAATGCATTGCAGTGTTGCCGAGAGACAGGCACTGTCTTTGGATGTGACTGGATTGCGCAGTGTTGACAGAATATGCACTAGCTTGGAGGTCAATGCATTGCAGTGTTGCCGGGGGACAGGCACTGTCTTTGGATGTGACTGGATTGCGCAGCGTTGACATAATATGCACTAGCTTGGAGGTGAATGCATTGCAGTGTTGCCGGGGGACAGGCAGTCTTTAGATGTGACTGGATTGCGCAGTGTTGACAGAATATGCACTAGCTTGGAGGTCAATGCATTGCAGTGTTGCCGGGGGACAGGCACTGTCTTTGGATGTGACTGGATTGCGCAGTGTTGACAGGACAAGCACTGGCTGGAGGTAAATGGCAGACGCATCCCTGACATCACTGCCAGGTTGGCCTACGGAGCCTGATAACGTTCTGCCACTGCCTCCGATACGCTCAGAGGCAGCCTCCAATTCCATGGACCACGGTAGAGGTGGTAGGTCATCATCATCATCATCATCGTCATCATCATCATCATCATCATCATCATCATCATCGTCATCATCATCATCATCATCATCATCATCACATCATAATCATCATCATCAATTCCTGTTCTCCCTAATCAGGGACGTAGCGCTGTTAAAACAGTTTTCCATTCTGGCCGATGTATAGTTAGGTAAGTACTAAGTAGTTATTTAGATTTTCTATTGTCATTTAACTGTCCTCTCTGAAAGGTTTCATATTGTAGGATTTGAAGCACATGCAATCTGAGCTGTTTTCTTGGACTTCCTCGTTAGACATTGAACCATGGTGAGGTATGTCCGCTTCCCGATAACACTCACCCTTAACTACTTTGGTCGTTGGACTTCGCGGGGCTGTTGTCGAACAAGTGCTCCGCGCTTGGAATCTTCTTGCGCAAACCTTGGTGCAAGTTCTTGTTCGATAAGTTTGCTAGAATAAGTTCCCGCAGAGATACTCGGCGCGCTTACCACGAATAATCTGTGTTACACACTAGGTAACCTTAAAGTAGGTGTTTGGATTGGTTACCAAGAGATATTTTGTCATAAAATAACTGAAGGGGTTCGTTCCGTCCCAGGCGCAGCCTACAATTTCTTGCTAAAGCTGTTAGAGAAGATCTTGTAGCGTAAATAACATATTGGAGGTCACAGCATAGGGTCCTCCAGCGAGCGCCATGCTAACCTTGCGCTTTGTAAGTTGCCAAAGTTCGTTGGTCACGTTGTGCTCCACAAAACCAGGGCTAGTACCTATTGTTAAATGCATGAACATGACGTAACTTATCCAGTTGGGATTATTGAACTTCTGCAGCTCTTCCGATCGTTTGACGTGAAAAAGGTCGAAACGGAGGGTGTTAGGGTCCTTAAGAGTTATGTTAACTGGACCTAAATCACGTGAGAATACTTTCGGCAAAAGCAGCCGGGCGAGTAGAAAATAGGAAGCAGATGAAATATCTTGTTGTGGGGTAGACGGACAAGATTTAATAGCGGTCTGCCCACTATGGTGCAACGAACAAGATTTGTCGCAATATTCATCCGGTTCAAGAATTTTTTGAAAAATTTTCTGTCCAAGGAAATGTTTGGTTCACTTTACCTTAATTTCCGTGGTATTCTCGCTGCTATCGGAACTTGTAGCGCGTTTTCTCGCGCTCGTTGGGCGCCTCGGCGGCGCCATGTCCGATTTTCCGCCGTTATTACTCACACACGTGGCACGATCACTGCTTTCTTGATCACTAGCCACACACAGTGACTTATACTTTGTCATCACTGAATTTAATTTTTACACTTTTAGATAAAAAGGTATTTAAAACTTTAATTTCAAAGAATTTAAAATAATAAATTGAAAAACTAGCAGAATTTCTGCTTAGATGTTGCTAGTTCGAAAGTAAAAGACGCTATGAAGCAACGTTGAACGGACTCAACCCTAGGTGACAAATATGGCGGCAACAGGAAGTAAGTCAAATCTGTTACCAATAATATCAACCGGAAACGGACTCTGATTGGAGAATAGCTAAACCGGAAGTGACGCTCTCTCACTTAGATGCTATGCATCGTCACATGCCAAATAATAATTTGTTTTCAATTTGGGTAAAATCGTGGTTAATTTTGGTGGTAAAAATAATTATAGTAGGTACCTTATTTTAACCCGATGTTTCGGCAGCGTTACAGCAGCTGGAAGCAGCGAGAGCTGTCATTGTTATAATAACGATTGGAAAAGTTCCTTCACATGACTTCACCACCCACCACCCGCCTTCCGCTCGGAATGCGTACACAGGTGTACGCAAAAATCCTGAGCGGAAGACTTAACCGCAAATCGACCCGTCCCGAAAACAAACACTAATTCAGGTAAATATTTACTTACTTGCACGAGGCTAAGGCGAATGTTGAGCGAGGACTCATCACTGACGCTCGCGGAGCACTCCAGCAGCGCTCGCGTGTCGCGCAGGGTGTCATCCGGCGAGCGGGTGTCACTGGGCGAGCGGGTGTCATCTGACACACGCGTGCCCTGTCCCTGCGCCGGGCGCGGGGGCGTGTCGGGGGTGAGCTCGGACAGGCTGTCCAACATGCTGGAGAAAAGAACAAGATTATACAATTTGGTAAAATGTAACACATAGGTTTCCACCGTTCCAGGCAATTAATAATTGTAGTGTAAAACATGCTAAAATGAATTTGAAGTTGCCGTTCCCGGCAAAAGTCTAAACCTTCGCGAGACCGAACGCCGAACTGTAGTAAAATTGCGAAGCCGAAGGTCGAGCTCCTTTTAACGATGCCGAAGGCCGAGTCCCGTTTGGAGCGAAGCTCAGAACAGCCACCAAGTACCAACAACTTGGATCTGTCGTTAGTTCCTAGACCAACGAGTGTTAGCCCCGGTTTCTGAATTGAAAATTTTACTCAGTAAATACTTTAGTATCTTTCTGTCACGTTCCTTTGTGAGAAATCTGCAGTGACAGAACGGTGCTTGTTTAGCGAGTTTCTCAATTCAGTAATCGGGCCTTACTGCCGGTTTCTGAATTGAGAAATTAACTTAGCAAATACGTAAGTATCGTCCTGTCTCTACAGATTTCTTACAAAAGAGCGTGACAGAACGATACTTAAGTATTTGCTTCAGAAACCGGCAGTTAGGCCCGGTTGCCCGGTTCCTGAGTTGAGAATTTTGCCAAGAAAATGGGTAAGTATCGTCCTGTCTCTGCAGATTTCTCACAAAAGAGCGTGACAGAGCGATACGTAAGTATGTGCTTAGTAAAATTCTCAACACAGAAATCGGGCCTTAGTGTTTGTTTGTTTGTTATTTGAGTGAGTGACTGACCGGCGGGTGGTCGCGTGCGCGCGCAGACAGCGCTCGGCCTGCAGGCTCAGTTGTTCCTGCACGTCGGCGGCCAGTGCAGGTCCGCAGGCTGACAGCACGGTGCGACCTGCGCCGCGCGCGCTCTCCAGCACTGACCACTCTGACCACATCTGTGGAGGGATAAACGTTCATTAGGATGAAATACGTCTCACAACTAGCGCCGCCAATGGAAATAAAGTCATATCTTTTTTTTGGATACGTTTTTACCAAAAAACGCTCCTGCGATTTCTCAACGCGAGGCTTAACTATTTTTAGCACCTAAGGTTTGGATTCCAGATCCTAGAACTTAAGAATACAATCGATTCTCGCCAAAAGTGGCCACTTTTGGCGAGAATCGATTGCATTCGTAGGAAATCCAATCCTGGAATCCAAACCTTTGGTCCTAAAAATAGTTAAGCCTCGCGTTGAGAAATCGCAGGAGCGTTTTTTGCTAAAAACGCATCCAAAAAAAAAAAATGTTTTTCCATTGGCGGCGCTAGTTGTGAGACGTAGCTGATTATTTCATTCGACCAGATCACTGAGTATGCTAGGTTTTAAGGCCCAGATATTAAACTAGCGCCGCCAATGGAAAAAAAGTGGCCACTTTTGGCGGTAAAGGGATTTATTCGTATGTTCTAGAATCTGGAATCTAAACCTTAGGTCCTAAAAATAGTTAAGCATCGCGTTGAGAACCTTATGCTTCGTTTTTAGCAAAAAACGCATCCAAAAAGAAGATATCATTTTTTTCTCCATTGGCGGCGCTAGTTGTGCTTATATTTACATTCACCGGGCGCGTTTATGTGACACGAATTGTGTCACGCAGCGGTCGCTTATTTTATGGTAAAATAAACTCTATTTAGTTAGCAGCTACTTTTACAGAGCGGGTAGACAACGCAAGCGGTCGCCGCGCAGCGAGTCTTCTTATTCGCTTTATTCTTCAAGTGGTCGTGGTCTTCATATTGTGTTATTATCAATCGCTGATGTTAAGTACTTCATTCATACAGTGTTCCGCCCACGGTGATGGTGAAAAAAAAAAAACAGTTTTCGCCGAGCTTTTACCTTCTGTTCCAAGTCATCGAGCATCCTTCGCGCCTCGTGTGGCGGGCGCGTGCGGCACTCGTCCAGCGCTTGCTCCGCTGCATCCAGCTGCGCGCCGGCCGCCTCCAGCGCCGCGTACAGCTGCAGCCACACGGCGCGCGCGCTGGCCCAGCGCTGTCGTCGCTCGCTGTACCCAGCGCAGAGCGCTTCCCACTCCGACCGTAGTTTGGAGCTGGTGACGGTGAGCATGGCACTCCGGTCGGCGCGTGAGTTGACCGCGCGAAGGCACGATTCTACCTCGGGCTCGAGCTCCGATATTTCAGACTTCATTTTCTGAAAAAAGGATGCCGCATTAGGGTGGGAAGTAAGATTTACGAAACGGTCTTGTGGTTAATTTGCTTCGATCAAGGATAAAACTAGATACAACATAGAACTCTGAAATGTGTCTGGAAAAATAGATTTCCAAACTGCCTTTGGGAGCTTATTTGCTCGTAGTCTATGCAATTAAAGTAAAACTGTACACTAATGCAATAAGGTTGACATTCTAATATCAGACGTATGGTCGAAATGATGTTTCGTATTGTTCTATTGCTGATATCATTTGTTTCTGTGGGGACAAGTTTTTATTGTGATTTTATACGTAATGCGGATTCTATGGGATTTAGTTCGGTGTTAACTTGTTACTCGTTATTTAGGTATCAAATCGAATCATTTGCACAGCGCACCGCGCAGTGACGTCACACTTACATCGAGCGAGTCCTCCTGTAGCGGGTAGTGATCGTAGTCCAGCTGACCGAGCGGTGCGGTCAGCAGTGCGCCGGCGCAGCGCCGCACCGCACCGCGCAGTGACGTCACACGACCACTCAGGGACACCACCGCGCTGTCCTGTGGAGAGATGAAGTTACAGGTTTACTCAGAAAGAAATAAACAGTCAGGTGGCTGTTTGTTCATAGAATCTCAGCGTTGACCCGCCATCTAAACCTAACTTAGAATTTCGTCAATCTAGGCTTCCACAACACAGATGTAAATCTAGCGTCGAGAATGGATAATCATTACTTTACTGCACTCTAACCATTATTACAATCACTGAAACTGTAACTATCTGTACAATTTATGTGGTTTTTAAATAAAAATACTTTTTATTTTATCTTATCTACAGGGTGCACTCTAAGTCGATAGCGGAACTTTAAGTAGGTACTGATCACTACAAACAACTTTTACCAGGTGGCGAAAAAAATAAAGCGAAAAAAATATCAGCGAAAAATATATCAAAGGTCGACTGAGTACTGCGCCAAATGTATGAAACAGCTGATATTTTTTTCGCTCCATTTTTTTCGCCACCTGGTAAAAGTTGTTTGTAGTGATCAGTAGACAGCCTACTTAAAGTTCCGCTATCGACTTAGAGTGCACCCTGAAGAATATCGACTCAATAACGCCAATGTCGGTTACTTACGATCTCTTTCCCCTCTCGGGCGTCGTATATGTCCTTCAGCCTGTTGAGCGCGGCGGTGCAGTCAGCGGAGCGTCGCTCGGGACAGCCGACCCGCGCCGCACGCAGCGACGCGCACAACTCTTGCGCACGCGCACACTGCTCCCAGCGCGCCGGGAACTGATCCTGCACAGAGGAAGGTTCACGATAAGGGGCTAGTCTTGGCTGAAGTGAACATCCGAAAACCGCTTCTACAGAGTAACTTTTAATTCGTAACCCCACAAACAACTTTACAACGAATCGCGGTTATGTGTGAATATCGTGCAACATTGCTAGGGACACAGAAATATAAACAGTATTGTGAGATGAAAAAAGTATCAGATGTTTTGGATTGTCTTTTGACAGCAATAACAGATACGCAAAATTCCAGATTTGCAGGTTGCCAGAAATACGCTAGTGTGGTAGGTAACAGGAGATGGATGTATGTCGTATTATATGGTGTTCAGAGTTACCATGAAGTCGTGGTCCATCTCAGGCTTCCGTCGGCTCCACTCCTCCAGTGTGTCCAATAGCTCTGTCAGCTCCCGCAACTGTTGCTCCGCGTCCAGCGCCGCGCGCCGCAGCTACAATAAACATAACAACTGTTTTACACTTTATAAACACTAACAAAATAAAGATTACCACTTAAAACAGTTAGTGTTTCATCAGTTTCAGCTCGGTCCTGGCGCGTGCCCAAGTGTATCTGACGGGGTCTATAGCCCGCGCGTGCAGGCGGGCGGGTGTTGTCATGTTTTATTTTCTTTTCATGATCGTGTCCGCTTGGGACATGTAATGATTTGAAAGTAAGTAAATAAGGTTAAATAATAAGGATAGATGTGTCTAATGTCTGAAGGACTGAATAAACATTTCAACAAAATTAAAAAGTTATGTCCCTTATTAAGAGCGTCCCGTAATGAGAACGTCCCTTAAACAGATCTAAAGTGCGGCCAAAAATATTTAAAATAAACTTTTGATTTAGCAAGGATTTCGGGCGCCAGGCCTACACTAAAAGAAACTTTATTAACACATCAAAGAAAAGAATAAAAAAAGGTTTTGCACGGATACTCGCCGACAGTTACAAAATGGAACTATTAATCGCAAGGTGGGTATAGAAAAGTAGATGGAAGTTTTGTTTCGGGTGAGTAAATAATGAACGACCAAGAACACTTATTACATCTTCTTATATTTTACAATAAAATATTTTTACATGCTGGGACACTGAGATTTTTACGACTTAAATTTTTATCCACAAAAGTAGAGTACTGTCTAAATCTTAAAACTATAGATTCCCCATAATTCTAAGGTAAATTAACCACCAAATAAAAGTTGATGGCAGCGAGAAGCGCTGGTCCCTCAACGTCAACGTCAAAATTTCTATATAAAAGCGGTCCAGAAATACAAAGTGAAGCTTATCTCAGGAAGTAAACAATAGAAAGGTCTTAGTCTTGTCACAAACTTGGTCTTTGACTTGGTCTTTGAAAAGGAAAAAAAGTTAAGTTAAATAGAACGTCATGAGCCGTGACACCGCGTAGGCCTCCGCAGGTTTCATTGTAGACTCCAGATAGTAGGGGTGGATCAGAATATCGGATCAACACTAACCTGTCCTCCTCGGTCTAACCTGAAGGTCCCTGCTTTACGCAGACTCCATCGTCAGCTCAAGATGTTTGTGGAGCGCATGTCCCTCACTGGGATATGCGATCACATTGAAGTCTTGCAGAATTAATGGTAGGTTTCACACCGGTAAAACCGCCAAACAAATACCAAAATACCTCAGTAACGAGACATCGGTAGAAAACACCAGTTAAACTCCCATCAAACACCCAAATCTGAAAAGAGACGAAACGAAACACGTTTATTTTCGATTCGACGCCATCGATAAAAAACGTCCAAATGACAACTAAATTCTACTCACGGGGCATGAAAATGAATGCGGACGCTGACTCCTTCCTTGGATCAGGCCATTTGTAGGTTTTTCGAAAGAAATAGAAAGGTAAGCCTTTCAACAAAACACCTAAAAAGAAAAGACGATTTCTTCATTAACATACATCAAATCTAACCGAAATTATATGAGCCTCGAGCAGATTACTCACCAAAGCTCCCTTCAACACATATTAATCTTGTTTAAGTCCCAAGATTAGGACAGAAAAGGCTGATCACCTTGAAGAAATAAAACGACTACATTTTTGATATGTCTCCGCAGCTCTTCCCAGAAAAAAACAAAAATCAGTGTGGCCAACCTAACAAAAGAAATCGTTCAGAAAAACTACCCAGATTTTGAAAATATCTATGGTTCCCACATCAATCATAAAAATCGGTAATGAAGAGACTAGATGTCACAACACTAATTTAAAAAAACAACTGTCAAACAGACTAAGGTAAACAAACAAATTCAAAAGAAACTCCATGTACGCGTTCGCTCGCTACATCACACCCCTCCCCAGAAATAAAGACTGAAAGTCTTTATGAAAAACCTCAGTATCCCAACAAAAATCTCAGGATAAACACCAACATCAAACTTCAGAAAAACAAAAATAAAGATTTCCCAGAGTTAAAGAGAAATGTACAAAATGAATGTATGAAATATTAACTTGACCTATTCGATGTCAAAGAGATCAAAAAAGAAACAAAGACAATCCTGAATGAAGCAGTAGGAGATCAGATAGACACCATCGTCTCTGACTCGACTCCTTCACCAAACATCACAACTACATCACATCTATTCACAAAAGCGTAAAAGGAAGACAAGGAACCAGTAGGAGATCAGTTAGACTCCAACGTCACTGACTCGACCTGAACCATGAACCTAGAACTTAACTAAAATTCACAAAAAACAAAGAAATGGAAAGAGATCAGTTAGACACCATCGTCACTGACTCGACCTTCACTACTCCTAAAACATCAACATGAGCACAGTTGGACACCAACGTCACTGTCTCTATAACAAATATCTCGATGGATCTAGAAATAGAATCACACCTTTGGCCTGAACCCCCCTGATGAGTCTAAAGATAGAACATCACCTTCCAATATCAAAATCCCCAAATGAAAAGACAACGAGACTGGAACAACAACTACCAGACTACCATACTCGAAGCTTCCTAAAGAATGAAACGATGTGACTGGAACAACAACATACCAGACTTCCATGCACAAAGTTCAAATGAATAGAATAAGTTGAAACAATGTGACTGGAACAACAACTACCAGACTTCCATGCACAAAGTTCAAATGAATAGAATAAGTTGAAACAATGTGACTGGAACAACAACTACCAGACTTCCATGCACAAGGTTCAAATGAATAGAATAAGTTGAAACAATGTGACTGGAACAACAACTACCAGACTTCCATGCACAAAGTTCAAAAGAATATATGTTGGAAACTAACTCAATACACTAGAGTAGTCCCAAATAGTAACCAACGTGACTGGAACAACAACTACCAGACTTCCATGCACGAGGTAAAAATAATGAATCTAAGAGACCCAAGTATAATGTATGTATTGCAAGCTTGCCAAGTGGAAAGTGCAAAAAAGTGAAACTGTCAAAAGGACAGATCAATATGGTATTTGTCAAAGGACAAACCAATAGTTGGTTGATCAGACTACGCCGTCCAAAACGTAGCTGATACAACATGAGTACGTCAAATCCGAGAAAAAGTTTGTAAGATTGTGTCAAATCCGGTCTTACTAAAACTAAAGTTACTAATAACTTATATAAATTACACGTATATACAGTCAAAGAGCGTAAATGTGTACCCTTTTAACTAAAATAGGTATACAATAGGTATGTGGATGCATCATAACTATGGTATGTTAAAATTAAGAATTTATACAAAATAGTATACAATTTTTCTTACATGTGGTTTTTTTTTTTTAAAAAAAGCAATAAAAGTAATTTTATTCTATTGTCCGAAAATGTCCCAAGTTATAAAGAATGAAATATGTTATATTTTAATAAAAACAATTGTTCATTTATTTGGTTTACTTATCATTCATCTCTTTCATTGTCCACTTTCCTTTCATTCCAGCATACTTCATCTAAATTACATACATCCATTCAGTGGACGGCCAAACAAATTCACAATGTTTAAAGTCCGAAAAGGTTAAAAATTTGATAATTTTATACTTTAATAATGTCTTTAACGTGAAAACGACAAGATTTTCCATTAGGAATATTTTTTAAAACATACACGTTATTTGAAATCTTCTCTACTACTTTACATTTAATAAACTTAGGAGCCAACTTAGCCGAAAAATAGTGAGCAGCACTAGATTGAACAAAGTTACGACGCCAAACAATATCTCCCACACTATAAGAAACCACTTTGCGGCCTTTATTATAAAGAGTCGCATTGCGTCTATAAGCATCCATAAGTGAAATAGAAACTTTCACAAAAATGTCTTGAAGGGAACTTAAAGCATTAGCAGAGGTTAGTCTACTGGAAAAATCGAGACTATCTAAATCATTAAAGGTATCATCAAACCGATGTAGCGAAGCATCAATAATAAGCTCCCTACCAAACATCAAAAAATTCGGAGTAAAGTCCGTAGCTAAATTAACGCTATTATTTAAAGCTAATTGAACATGAGGAAGAAATTTCGACCATCTTCTGTGATCGTCCTCCACAAAACATGAAAGACACGTTTCAATAGTTTTATTATATCTCTCCACAGGATTATTCTGAGGAGTATACAAAGTATTATAAAATATTTTAGAAATATTATAACTTCGCAGAAAAGCTACAAAGTGTTTAGACACAAACTGTGAACCATTATCACATACAACGACATTAGGTGTCCCAAACTTCAAGAATATATCTTTTTCTAGAAATTTTATAATAGAACGAGAAGTCCCATTCACCAAAGGAAAAATCCAGCAGTACTTAGTAAATACATCAACCACTGATAAGATATAACGATGACCAGAATATGTGCGCGGTAAAGTTCCAATGATATCCATCGATAGCATAAGCATATGTTTTACAATCCTTACATGCAGACGTCACAGTAGATGTGTGAGCTGTAGATACATTTTTATCCTTAGATACTACACTCTCCTTGGATAATTCCATCTTAAATATAGGAACCAACTAAATTAATCTTGTAAAACTAGGATCACAGTTTGATGTTCATTTAAAACAAAACAGCCAAATAACAACTGTTAAACATCAATAAAGTCCGGTAGAGAAACTTAATAAAGACAGCATTGCCAATAGTGTACAAAATTAGTAGACTTACATTAAAAAGTTTAACCCAAGTCAAAGCAAGTGAACAAGCAACTCCATTCACTAAAAACACCGAAACAAAACAATCCAAGATGTGCAGATATAAAAATAAGTCAAAGCTAAAGCAGGACTAAAAATATTCAAAGTGAATATTCAATATAATTCACTGAATAGAATATATAATTCAAATGAATATAAGATAATTCAAGTGAATAAAACTCAAAGGAGTAACAATAATAAATGAAAGTATAGATGCAACAAAATAAATTCAAGTCCCTGTTCGCTTGGCGACAATTGTCATGTTTTATTTTCTTTTCATGATCGTGTCCGCTTGGGACATGTAATGATTTGAAAGTAAGTAAATAAGGTTAAATAATAAGGATAGATGTGTCTAATGTCTGAAGGACTGAATAAACATTTCAACAAAATTAAAAAGTTATGTCCCTTATTAAGAGCGTCCCGAAATGAGAACGTCCCTTAAACAGATCTAAAGTGCGGCCAAAAATATTTAAAATAAACTTTTGATTTAGCAAGGATTTCGGGCGCCAGGCCTACACTAAAAGAAACTTTATTAACACATCAAAGAAAAGAATAAAAAAAGGTTTTGCACGGATACTCGCCGACAGTTACAAAATGGAACTATTAATCGCAAGGTGGGTATAGAAAAGTAGATGGAAGTTTTGTTTCGGGTGAGTAAATAATGAACGACCAAGAACACTTATTACATCTTCTTATATTTTACAATAAAATATTTTTACATGCTGGGACACTGAGATTTTTACGACTTAAATTTTTATCCACAAAAGTAGAGTACTGTCTAAATCTTAAAACTATAGATTCCCCATAATTCTAAGGTAAATTAACCACCAAATAAAAGTTGATGGCAGCGAGAAGCGCTGGTCCCTCAACGTCAACGTCAAAATTTCTATATAAAAGCGGTCCAGAAATACAAAGTGAAGCTTATCTCAGGAAGTAAACAATAGAAAGGTCTTAGTCTTGTCACAAACTTGGTCTTTGACTTGGTCTTTGAAAAGGAAAAAAAGTTAAGTTAAATAGAACGTCATGAGCCGTGACACCGCGTAGGCCTCCGCAGGTTTCATTGTAGACTCCAGATAGTAGGGGTGGATCAGAATATCGGATCAACACTAACCTGTCCTCCTCGGTCTAACCTGAAGGTCCCTGCTTTACGCAGACTCCATCGTCAGCTCAAGATGTTTGTGGAGCGCATGTCCCTCACTGGGATATGCGATCACATTGAAGTCTTGCAGAATTAATGGTAGGTTTCACACCGGTAAAACCGCCAAACAAATACCAAAATACCTCAGTAACGAGACATCGGTAGAAAACACCAGTTAAACTCCCATCAAACACCCAAATCTGAAAAGAGACGAAACGAAACACGTTTATTTTCGATTCGACGCCATCGATAAAAAACGTCCAAATGACAACTAAATTCTACTCACGGGGCATGAAAATGAATGCGGACGCTGACTCCTTCCTTGGATCAGGCCATTTGTAGGTTTTTCGAAAGAAATAGAAAGGTAAGCCTTTCAACAAAACACCTAAAAAGAAAAGACGATTTCTTCATTAACATACATCAAATCTAACCGAAATTATATGAGCCTCGAGCAGATTACTCACCAAAGCTCCCTTCAACACATATTAATCTTGTTTAAGTCCCAAGATTAGGACAGAAAAGGCTGATCACCTTGAAGAAATAAAACGACTACATTTTTGATATGTCTCCGCAGCTCTTCCCAGAAAAAAACAAAAATCAGTGTGGCCAACCTAACAAAAGAAATCGTTCAGAAAAACTACCCAGATTTTGAAAATATCTATGGTTCCCACATCAATCATAAAAATCGGTAATGAAGAGACTAGATGTCACAACACTAATTTAAAAAAACAACTGTCAAACAGACTAAGGTAAACAAACAAATTCAAAAGAAACTCCATGTACGCGTTCGCTCGCTACAGTGTGTGTGTGTGTATATACCTGCTCCAGCTCGGTCCTGGCGCGTGCCCAGGTGTATCTGACGGGGTCTATAGCCCGCGCGTGCAGGCGGGCGGGTGTGTGTGTGTATATACCTGCTCCAGCTCGGTCCTGGCGCGTGCCCAGGTGTATCTGACGGGGTCTATAGCCCGCGCGTGCAGGCGGGCGGGTGTGTGTGTGTATATACCTGCTCCAGCTCGGTCCTGGCGCGTGCCCAGGTGTATCTGACGGGGTCTATAGCCCGCGCGTGCAGACGGGCTGCGCGCGGCGCGTGCGCACGTTGGTGCCAGCGGTACTGCAGCGTGTGACCGCGCGACACCAGCGCCGCGGCGGCCGGGGCGAGCGAACACAGCGCGCCACGGATCACCTGGGGGTTAATAATAGTTTTCTTTATTTTAACACATAATAAAACAGAAGCGGTGGTGGTCTAGTGGGTAGAACAGTGGACTCTGAAGTGAAAGGTCCTAGGTTCGATTCCCGGTGCAGGCACGTATCTATGACTTTGTTTAATTTCAAAGTTACGTACATTTGTGAATTTGTTGTAGCAATACCACTCGCTGACGGTGTAGGAAAACATCGTGAGGAAACCTGAGCGTGTGAGGCCTTATACCCTCAACGCAAAAATCGCCAACCCGCATTGAGCACGCGTGGTGATTAAGCTCGAACTCTCTCTCTGAGAGAAGGCCTTTGCCCAGCTAGTGGGACATGTACAATTATACAGGCTACATCTTACTTTTTTAAAACAGAAACTTACAAAGTTTTGTTGCAAAAAAGGATTTTTCAAAGCTTGCGGTATAAAAAGTTTGGTTTGACAGTCGTCATCTATGCAATGAATCAATGAGTTAGTAAAGCTACCTCAAGTCGTTTGTGCGGGTCCTTGACAGCACGCACGCCGCCGGCGGTCAGCAGCGCCACGTCACATCGCCGCAGCAGCGCCGTCGCCGCCGCCGTGTATTGCTCCAAAGCTACGTCCGGCTGGAAACAGAGACATACACATTTCTTCATATTCCTAACACTAACCAAAAACATCAAGAATGCAGTAACAGGAAATTATGTACGACTAAAAGTCTTTTAGCTAGCTCGATCACAAATAAAGAAAATACAGTTTTCACATCTTCAGCCAGCATGGTCCAAATATCAGTGGATATTGGATTGATTAAATCCAAAAGACCTCAGACAGAAGATTAAAACAAAATGACGCAGGATACAGAGATATTTTTGGCAGGGCCTCTGGGTTTAGCCAACAACAGCAGCTGACAGAATGACGAAATAATGCTTAAAAACTGTATATTTATTCGATACACTAATGAAGTAACGACTTACATCAGCGTCGTCGTCTTCGAGCGGTTCCTCATCCGGCTCGATGGGGGTCAACTCGGAGGTCATCTCGGAGGTCACCGGGGTCAACGAGGTCATCGGAGTTAGCGGGGTCACGGGGGACGGGGGCGGGCTCGCGGGGAGGTGCTTCAGTTCTGTCTCCTCGCGCTTGCTCTGTGTATACCACAATCACAGTGTCAATAAAGTAAAGATTGCTTGTAATAGCACGTGACGCACAATACGTAGTTCCTTTAACGACGTAGGGACACACTCAACGAACTAATAACATCTTTGGAAAAGAAATTTGTTAAGTTTCTTGCTTTCCGCTACCGAATAAGATAGTAACGTCGATTTTACTAATGAAAATGCGTTCAAAGCACCCATCTTATAAATTTTCTTCTAAATATTGTCTTCAGTTTCCACACGGAACGGATTTATATTACAACTCGCTATAAATTCTTTATTACTTTTTCTTTGTTCCTCATAAGAAGGCCGAACTCGTATGGTATTGAGAAGAACCCAAAGAAGCCTGACCTGTTCCTTCGGCTGTAGTTTGGGAGACATGGCGACCACATGCGCGGCGCTGCGCAGCGGGGTCGACGAACTGAGCGGGGACACCGGGCCGGGGGACACCGGGCCGGGGGATACGGGGCCGGGCACCAGGTCGAGAGGCGCCGGTTTGGGCGACAGTCGCTTGGACGTCGTCAGGTCGAGCGACTCCGGCTTGTTCGATGGCGGCACCGCGCTCTGCAATACACGGGGCAAGGTGACGGGCTTGCTAGCCTACGTATTGATATGTATGATGGTATGATTGCTTATTTAATCATTTGTAGACATATTTTCTTCATCGAGGGCGGAACCTATGGCAGGTATGGTAGGCCTATGGCAATCATAAACTCTGCTTTTGTTAAAACTCTTGTCGTAAAGAAACTTTAGGAAAGTGAAGACAGCGGTGACTGCAGACAAATGAGTGTATTATTTTAGCTCGGCGCGCTTCGATAAACAAATAATCGCTTCTTTAATATCCATATAGCTTTAAAACTTCCATAAAGAAAGTATCCTCAGAATTGAGGAACCTATTTAAAAGATGTAGTACATAATTGGAAATCATATTGATTTCAAATGCTACAAACGGCATAATCTGACAGAGAATATAATGGGCTTCTTGTTGTTGCACCCTATTTATTTACTTATCTAGTCTAGAAATAGATAGAAGTGTAAGTCCGTACCTCGACGACTTCGCTGTAGATGACTTCATCCGCTGCCGCCTCTGCTGACACCAGCTCATCGACTGGTTTAGACACTTCTACTGCTTCAACTTGTGGTTTCTCTGAAGGCTTTTCGCGTGGCTCGTCTTCAACCACAGTGTCCAACTGTTCGGTGGAAGCTATGGTGACCATCTCGGGTTGTTCCGGCGCGGGGGACGCGTCGTCCAGGATCAGATACTCGTGGTGCTCGTGGTGCTCGTGGTGCTCGTGGTGCTCGTGGTCGGTCCCCGCGACCCTCATGTGCTTGTGTCCGGCGCTCTCCGCGTCGCCCTTGCGCTTGAGCACGCCCAGCGTCGGCCGCATGCGCTGCTCCAGCGTCTTCACCTCCACTACGAAGGTTCTGGGCTCGGTGCCCAGGTCCACTTGAGACTTTACGATCTCGTGCGAGGTCACCTCCACCACGTGGCACGTGTCCGGCTTCGTTTCCTCGGCCGGAGATTTTGCCTTCGACTCCAGTTTGTCGTCGGAGATCTGCGTGAACAGGTCGCTGTCTCGAGACAAGTTGAAAGTGCTGCTGTCCCTTTTAACCGGAACGGGCGTGGTCGGAGTGCGAGCGGGAGAGACGGTGGACCGGTGACGTTCCAAAGAGGATGTGCGACTCCTGGAGCCTTCTTTGATCTCGCGGCGGAGGGGCGCGGGGCTGTGCCGCGGGAGGGGGATCTTGGACCGCTTCAGCTCTGCGGGCCTGTCGCCCTCCGGCTCGGGCGTCGACTCGTGTGTCGGTCTGTCGGCCTCCCCTGTCGGCCTGTCGGTGTCGGTCGGCGCGGGGCTCTCCAGCCGTCGCTTGATGGTGTCGGTGAGCTGCGCATACTCGGCCTGTTCGTCCCCAGCCGCGCGCTGCAAGTTTACCGCATTGAGGGGTCGGCTCACCGATCTGTTACTGGTTACTGCTCACACGGTGGTTGTTATGTACAGGGTTAGTGCGGGGTCCCTCCACAAGCCCGTGGGTGTAAGGCAATGCGGCTCCAGTGTCGATGTTTGATGATGGCCGCCACCGGCAAATATGTATGTACAGCGAATGCGCTCCCAGGACCAATGAGTGATGTATGAGGTCGAGTAGTTAGCGCCACACGGTGTGAGTGTCAGTGGCAGGCGGGACGGGTGTCACGGGGTGTCACACGGGTGTCACGGGGTGTCACACGGGTGTCACACACACACTGCACGTCAGTAAGCTCCGTCGTAAAGCGTTTGGTGCCGGTTGATATACAGTGAACCACCAACGAAAGCGACACCGAGTGTCACTCCTTGAGGAACGAATGGTCGATATGGACATGTACGTTGTACGTATGTTCCAGAAAGAGTCACTTGACGGTCGAACGGATGATACCACAAACGCAAAGCTAGTGAATAATGGCGCTGTTATGGCATAGGAATTTTCGGATTATACAGTTACTCATTTTGGAGATTGGACATAGTAAATGAATTTGGAATGAACCATCATAAGTTAAAAAGGTAGACTTTTTAAACTTAAACTTTCGTGAAAGAAAAAGGTAGACAATCCTACATAGTAAAACATTTTAAACCCTTAAATAGTTAAGCCCTTTGAATTAAACCACCATGTCATTAGTAAAGCTTAAATTATCGTAACAGCGCCACCATATCAGAAATGTTCGAAAGTACTTTTAACAGTAAAGTACTGTAGAATATTTCGAAGTAAAATGAAATGTTTCCACTGACCTCGACTTGTTCCAGCACTTCCTTAAACTGTTTGGCCAGAGCTTCATCATCTTCTGGGTCCGGTTGGTGCGCGCGCATCTCATCGCGCAGTTTGGCGAGCGCGACCTGGGATGTAAGGTGTTGTTATAGGGGGAGCGGGTGATCGTGCTCCTCAACTATAAAGGGAAATTTCCCGCCAAGCAGATGTCATGCTTGGGGACCGGCCGGGTCCAACTGAACATAGTTGGACGTTTTCTATGTATACTCAGCTACGAAAGATATTTTGCTGGCGCGATGCAGGATTGTAGCGAGTAGCGATTGACAGCTCGAGTATGTAGCAGTTTCCTGAGCGCCCGACAGGGGTCGCTACATTATTATGGTAATCAAATAGTATTGCGTTGGGTCAAGCACTGACGTGGCTAGCTAATGGCAAGAGACCTGGAGGCGCTCAGACTGGAAGGAGCTAGAGACTGCCGCGCAAGACCGCGAAAAATGGAGATCCCTCCTTCGAGCCCTATGTCCCTGATACGAACGAACGAAAACATCCACCCAGCCAGGTTTCCCCAGACACGGCAAAGCCGTATATACTGTGCTAGGTGTGCAATGCCGCAGGTCTCTGACAGCCCTAGCACAGCACTGATACCAGGCGGGCGTGATTGGTGGTCGAGCCCTATGTCCCTGATAAGGGATAAAAGGATATCATCATCATCATCATTGCATTGGGTTGTAGTTAGGTCCAAGAAAACATAGCATACATCGCAAAATTACACGTCTTTGTCAAACACCTCCACTGAGGTATTGAATTAAGAAATCACCTTACTAATTGGCCTTACTTGCATTAAGGACAAGGTACATTGTGCACCCAGCTGGTTAAGTATTCTTCGATTGTACTAAGTAAAGGCCTATGTGCGTAGTGGGCCTATGTCCCAGGCACTGCAGCACCGAGTGGTCTCTTCACTCATCTATTTCGAGTGAAGGTGCCACTGTACGCTGCATAAATTATCTCATTACGTAGATGCAAAGGCCATGTGTGAAGTGTATACCTTGTCAGGTGGGTCCTGTTGCAGCGCCAGCCCCGCGGCCTGTACCCGGGCGGGCGCGTCGGCGGCGCGCGCCAGGCGCTCCCAGCGCGCGTCCACGTCGCGCAGCTGAGCGGTGAGCGCGCGCAGGTCACCGGGCGCGTCGTGCGCCGCGTGCGCCGCGTGCGCCGCCGACAGCCGGTCGCGCGCGGCGCGCAGCCGGGACAGCTCCAGCGCCAGCGCGGGCCCGCGTGTGCCGCGCAGTCGACGCAGCGCCGCTTGGAGCTCCGCGCCGTCGCTCTGGGAAATGTCACATCATTTTGTCACCACTTCAATTATAATCAAGTCGAAAAAAGACGCAGCCACTGGCAGCACAACGCATCGACAAACTTCTTCTTCTGGATCGGTCCCTCAATTTTGAGGATCGTGACCATATACAATGGTTCTCCACTCATCACGGTCATGGGCGCGATGGGATGCGTGCTGGATGGATCCACCTGCTTCTTTAGGGCATCGGACCAGCGCATTGGTGTTCTGCCCCTCGCCCGTCCGCCCTCCATCCGGCCCAAAATTATCTGTTTCTCCAGAGTATGACGTGGTGATCGCATAATATGGCCAAAAAAGATGAGGGCCTTCTGGCGACAGACTTATTCGACATTAAACCCCCCATTATGTAGTGAAATAAAATTTCTACAAGCTAATTGGTCTATTTTGCCTCTACAGACTACTGACATCTTACTGATGGTCTATAACGACACAAAACACTCTTAAGAATCCCCTTCAGGACCGTGGGAACTCAGTGATGGCAAAGCGCGTGAAACGCTGTTTTCTATAGCTGTTTCACCCAGAGCGAGACGGGGCGCGGTAAAAGTGAGAGGCAATGCGGCTGTATCAGTCTACGTGTGTTCGTGTCCTTTCGCGAGTATGTAGTTGTAGTTATAACGTATTAGATCTATTTTCCCAAAATTTTTCGTAGTTCGGCTGCCATTTCTACATTTTAATAGCTATTTCAAAAATCTTTTTTTTTCTGACATGTATAACACATTATTGATGTTCCCAAGGTAGTAAGACTTCAATAGACAGTGTAATAATGTAAGTAAATAACGCTGAAAGTAACCCCTTTTTCGGCGCGAAAAACGCATTGCCCTAATTTCTTTCAGGCTATTTTTTTTATAAGAAAAACTATTTGCAAACCTCCATATTGGTCATCTATTGATATAAACCAAGTTTCAGCAAAATCCAGCCTGTAGTTTAGAAATTAAACTTGAACTACGTTTGTATGGGAAAATGGTGCTCTAACGCCCTCTTAAATGACGCAGTTACGGTACTTTGTACTTTTGGGTTAAGAAAATTCTTGTAAATAATTAATTTCTGGTGTACCATAAAGTATTCTCTATCTATCTGGCGCTAAACCCATCATATCCGCAAAATCAATTCTTGATCGACATCCAAAATCAACAATGAGCGCAAAGTTTATCAAGAACGTCATCAAATCGTTGATTATGAAATTGTCATTTCTTGCATTTTCCTAGAATTTCGTCAGACAGACAGGCCAATAGCGCACTAGCAGAGAGATGGATACATTTGTATGAAGTCGCCATGGGCCGCGCGCACCAGGCCGCAGCGGCCAGGTGCCCGTGGCCAATGGCGATCTCATACTTATGAGTGTATCGCTCTGGCCGTGAGTAAGCCTCACCTGCAGCTCCCTCGCGGCCAGCAGCGCGGCCTCCAGCCGTCCCTTGGCGGCCGTCACGGCGCCGCCCAGCCGGTTGTACAGCGCCTTCAGCGCGTCCAGCCGCGCCGACAGCCCACCGGCACCGTCCGCGTCGCCGTCACCGTCACCGTCGCCAGCGGCGCGCGTCTCCGCCACGCGGCGGCCCTGCTTGATGACGCTCTCCACCTCGCCCTTCAGCTCGCTCAGCGTGCGGTACAGGCGCTGGGGGGGCACACAATCATAACGTCAATGGTTTGGTTAAATAAAACAGGAAATACAATCAAATACGAGATTTACAAGAGGCCATACAAGATAGATAGATAACTCTTTATTGCACACTATAAATTATTTACAAGTGTAATTCTTAAAACTATCAGTAAGCATACAATTGGCGGCCTTGTCGCTAAAAGCGATTTCTGCCAGGCAACCATTCAAAGGAGCATGATGAAGAGTGTGCATGAAATACTGAATACAAATCCTAAGTAAAGTTGGGCATGGTAAAGTTTTCTACATACCGACAAACCGACAAAACCATTAGCAAGTTAGAGAAAAAAAATTGTCAAAGATTTGTTATCTGTTTCTACTTGATTTCACAGATTAAAAATGTATATTTTTATTTATTTAAAGTATTTTTTAAATATTGTTTTCGTTTATTTTCACAATGTTTTAACAACTCAAAGCTATGCAAATGCAACAACAAACACAAACTTATTTTTAAATTTGAGCTTTTACCAAAAATTAAAAATTTACGAAAAATTTTCAATTTTGAGGTTATAAAATAAAATTTGTTTTTTTCAACTTTTTTTTACAGGATTAACATATTGTTGATGAGTAGGTTACACCCTGTAAAAAGAGTTAGGTACTTTTGTAACACCTTGTATACGTGTAAAATTACTACAGTATGCAGTATAGAAAACCCCGCAGAAGCCTTTTTCCAGCTGGTAACCGAAAGTGAGCTATGAAGACGAATCCCAGATAAAGCAAATACTTTCTAGAAGTATACCCTAAACTTACGAGCCATTTGACCGCGCCGACGCCCGCGACGACGACGAGGTATCCCAGCCAGTCCCACCTGCCCCAACCACTCATTATAATGCTGAAGGATGACGCGACCGACTGCAGCCGCGGCGAGCCGCCTGTAACTGTATCGCACACGCGACTATTCGACGCTGAGCTACGAAGGGATCACACCTCAGAGCGCAATATCACCATATACACCACCATATATACCACTATGCTAAACGATGAATGCGAAAGTAAGAATCTCTACTGTTAAGAACTATATTTTTCCTTCTGCAAGACCGCATATTCATGTAATTAATTTCGTTTGCAAATTAATTTTCAATATTTTGAAAACTTTTTTTTACACTTTATTACACAAATAAAACAAAAAGATATACTTAAATAACATAGACTTCATCAATGAACACAACTGCACTGACAGGAGTCAAACTCTTAAATAAATATGACATGAACACACCGCAAATAAGCAGATTTTATCTTTATTTATACTGTGAGTGTGAAATTTCATTCAAAAATGCCTCCTCTATTAGCGAGCAGTCCGTCGCATAGCTCGTTGCTCCGCTGAATGAATCCCTTCAAGTCGCACGCACTGGCGTCGGAATCTCCCGCCGACATATCAACAAACAACAAATCTAAGCCGATCTAGTGCTAATTCATCGACACGCAAACAAACAAACACGTTGCATAACTAAACATATTGCTAGTTTTGACTTTGTATTATAGACAGATGGGGATAGATCCACCGTATGAATGAGTGTTCGGTGGATTAATAGGACAGCGATCACTGATCGTAACGTATGTGTCGGTTTGTGTGATATTGTCCGGATCGGCCTTGGACGCAGAGCATTGACATAGTCGTGGGTGCGGCGTTATACAGGACAGTAGCAACTTGCGGTTTGATGAACTAAATGTGGGTTTATTAGATAAACTATTTGCTCGTCTCGATTTATCAGATTTTTTTTGTTTCATTGAAAAAATCCTATGAAAGATTTGGCAACTCCTCCCCTATCTTATTGTAATTTTTTTATACCTCCGATATTCTTCAAGAAGGAAAGAAATGCAATATTATCGTTGAATTCGGATTATGTTTTCCTGGAATTACATTCGCAAAAGAAAAAAAAACTAATTTTATTACTCTCATGCCACTCAGTTGGAGATTGACTTTTATAAAAAACTTTTATAGTGTTAAATGCTCCATTTATTTATAGCGGTAGGATAAGCAGCAATTGCGGACGTGCGGATGTCACTAAAGTCACGTCCTGTTTTTTTATCATACGAGTAGGTTCGCTCCGGTTCGTTGAGTATTTCTGTTTTCCCTAGTGACCTAGGGGATGGCAGGATATTCCAAAAGTGACGTATAATTATGCGTACAATCGATTAGTGAGTGAAGTTCACCCTCACCAGACAGTCCCGCAGCATGGCCCGCACGCTGTCGGGCGCGGCGCAGTGTCCCGGCGGTACAGTCAGTACAGTCAGTGTACGTACCAGACAGTCCCGCAGCATGGCCCGCACGGCGTCAGGCGCGGGTCCGGGCTCGCGGCGCAGTGTCCCGGCGGTACAGTCAGTACAGTCAGTGTACGTACCAGACAGTCCCGCAGCATGGCCCGCACGGCGTCAGGCGCGGGTCCGGGCTCGCGGCGCAGTGTCCCGGCGGTACAGTCAGTA
This sequence comes from Zelleria hepariella, assembly GCA_949319315.1. Lineage (NCBI taxonomy): Eukaryota > Metazoa > Arthropoda > Insecta > Lepidoptera > Yponomeutidae > Zelleria > Zelleria hepariella. The sequence goes on along the minus strand of OX439378.1, from coordinate 27,229,102 downwards.
CAGTCAGTGTACGTACCAGACAGTCCCGCAGCATGGCCCGCACGGCGTCAGGCGCGGGTCCGGGTTCGCGGCGCAGTGTCTCGGCCGCAGCGTCCACGCCCCGCAGCGCCGCGTCGGCCGCCGTCAGTCGACGCTCCAGCGACTGCTCCGTGTCCTGCTCCGCACTCGCCGTCTCTACAGCCAGGTCCTTCTCGGCTGACGACAGCTGCTCCTCGATTGCGGTGAATTTGCTCTGCGAATAAACCGGTTATTACACACGTTAAACTGGGGAGACGAGACGCGATGCGAGAGTGTAATGATGCACCCGCAACTCTTCTCGTTACTCGCAACGTTCGTCGTCGAAACGGTTACTAAGGCACTAATGACAGAACGTCAAGGACGGATCCTGGTTTTATTCTGCCAAATTACGGCCTTACAGAAAAAAATACTGAACATGCCGTAAAAAATATTGGCCCGGTTTCTGAGTTGAAATTTTTTTTAATTTTTAATCTTGTTTATTTTATAAGCCATACATCATATTGATTAAGCCGGCTTAAAAATAATAACAATGTTGGTTAAACTAAAATATAAACATAAGGTAACTTTAACTTTAGATCTAAAATATAAACATAAGGTAACATAAGTTGAAACAATAACAGTGCTGCCCAAACCCTGCATGTTACTTTAACAGTACAAAGTTTAGGCAACACTGCTATTGTTTCTTTAACAGTTGGGATTAATGAGTATTTTTATAATATTCAGATCTAAGGTTCAATGAGTCTATGATGAAACTTAAAAATCTATCACTGTAATCAGCAGTGAACCCTGAACTTAAGATTTGATGGAAAAAGAAGAGGAAATCGCCAGCAAGGCACCGAGTTTGTTTTAAAAAATCAAACCTAGAGTGTTCGTTGATTTTGAGTTGAGAATTTTGCTAAGCAAATACTTAACTATCGTTCTGTCACGCTCTTTTGTGAGAAATCTGCAGAGACAGGACGATACTTACCCATTTGCTTAGCGAATTTCTCAATTCAGAAACCGGCAGATAGTCATCTTCGAGAAAGTAGGCGAGGATGTTATTGAGCTAATAGACAATGGTGATCGTGCACAAACCTGCAGAAGTTGCAGCTGGTCATTAAGCCTGTCTGCCGCGCCGGTGCGTCCTGCTGACCGGTAGGCGGCGGCTTGCTCGCGCACACGCAACAACAGTGACCGCGGAGTAGGTAGGTCGCTCATCAGTGCCTGTAATAATCAACTAATTGTTTACAATGCTGCACAAACAGTTACCCGTAAATGGGAGGCCTGGATACCTAAAATACAGATCTTTTAGTCTACTTTAGGCTCCAGTCTTTCCCACAAATTTTTGTCTCATCTGTGTGCTTGTCCATGTTACCCTACTCTTAAGAAAGTGGCGAGCATTTCTTAAGAATCTTTATCTTTAATGAACAACAAAATGACCTGTACTTATGTGAGGGCGGTTGCCCTCACATGAGATGTTATGTTAAAATGTCACTGTTCAATGTTCTATGATAGGATGTTGGGATGTAAAAATGAGGCACGTCCAGCGAGCGGAAGATAACATAGAGACCGCATTAGCTCTGAGAAATGACCTAACGAAAATGGTTCCTCTGTGGGCGGAGCCTACAAAATGGTTCCTCTCACGATTTAGTAGTTCGACAGACATGACCGAGAAAACGTCAATTTTGTAAAATTTTGTCGTGAATAATAAACTATAGAAAATTACTTCATGTGCCGTAAAATGATGCAAAAGCCGTGCTGATGTGCACCACAAAGCAGTGGGTATCGGTTACTATACGGAAGTAATGTCTTGTAGCGTTTTTATTCACAACTTTTAATAAACCCAAATAAAAATATGAAACTAACTTCTTCCCGTGGCTTTGCTTGAGGTCTTCGCCGTCTTAGTATGTTTTAACATGATAAATTCATCAGTGCGATTATCTTGGACTCATAAAACGGAACTATAAAACTTTTACCCTCGGCTTTGCTTGCCGCCATTTCTTTTTTTTTTCGGATATAATGTTGTATTGTTCGATTTTTACTTTCTTAGACTTCCTAAAGATCCTGCACGAAAACGGCGATGGGTAGAAGCAATCCGTCTGGAACGGAATGAACAGCATTGGATTCCGAGCAGACTTTCTTTTTTGTTATATCATTATCATCATCAGCCATTGCTGCTTTAACACCCACTGCTGAGTAAAGGCCTCTTCATGCTTACGCCAACTCCCACGATCCTGTGCCAGGCGCAACCACGGTTTTCCGAGTGTAAAGTCTAAAGAGTTGGGCTATGTCGTCGGACCATCTGGCTGGTGGTCTGCCAACCGTTCTCATCCCCTTGGGGTCGCCATTTCGCAATGAACTTTGTCCATCTGCCATCGGTACGTCTCGCCAGGTGTCTTGCCCACTTGTGATATTAACAATCAAATAAACATTAGACAATATTAGGTACCTATATGTATAACCGCAGATTTATTCAAAAACAGACAAACATACAGATTTTCTGTTTATATATATAGAAACTTTTACAGTTCACGATGACAGATTATCAAATATAATCTGTGCAAAGCTTTTGACCTCTGCAGCATGGCATGACGCTGTCACTGTGAAAAGCCCAATGACATCAATGGCGCGTAAACAATTAACCAATCAAGGAGTTTCCTATTTTCTTATTGGTTTAAAATATTTTTGACAACGCAACCTGCGCGCGTAGATGCGTGTGCCGTGTTAGAGGATGGTTTTTTCTTGAAGAAGTTGTTCCATGTTATCCAGTTCGCTGGGCACGTCTATCGCGTAGGACGGTTTATTGGCCACTGACTTAGATTTAAGTGTAAAACTAAGAACAATGGTTTGCTTTGTGTTGTGATGTATGTGCTTGCTCGTACAACTTAACTAATTTACCATATTTATTTTTGAAGCAGGGCCAAGCGAGTCCTGCCGCATTCACAAACCTGCAGTTGTTCTGGTGTTGTCGATTGCTGGTCCAGGACAGCCTGCGCGTGCGTCAGCCACTGGTTGAGGGAGTCCAGCGACACCTCGGCGCGGGACGCCTCGTCCGCCGACCTCTCCAGTAAAGCCAGTCGGGTGGCCGCCTGCGGGTATTACACAATATTACAATACTTTTCTCTATTTCGAAAGAGAAATTCAGAATTTGGTGTCATTACCTTAGGCCTTGTTGTAGTAATACCACTCGCTAGCATCGTGAGGAAACCCGCACGTATTGGACTCACCAGGTTGCCCGTAAAAGTAAGAAAAATTTCGTCGGGGAAGTTTGAGTAAATAGAAAGACTAATAATAAAACTTTAACTCATAGGCTTCATTCATGGTGTAAAGTGGTAAAGAAATCGTTAGATTAATGAACTATCGGACATTAATATAAGCATGTTCTGACCTCAGCCCTGAGCTCCTCGTCCTGTTTAACGAGCGAGTCTATTTCCCGCTGCACCCAGTCGGGCATGATCCTTGCGGCGATGAGCTGCCGGCCCACGTCGCGGATGCGCTCCAGCTGGTCGCCGTGCGCTCCCACGTAGGACTCCAGCTCGGTGAGCTCCGTGGTGAGCTCCTCGGCGTCGGCGGGCGCGGCGGGCGAGCGCCGCAGCACGCGCCGCAGCCCCGCCAGCCACGACGACTCGCGCGCCAGCCACGCGCGGAGTGTGCCGCTCTCGAGCCACGCACCGCCGAGTACCCTGTCACAGACACACAGACACATGACACACTGACACAGCCCCGCCAGCCACGACGACTCGCGCGCCAGCCACGCGCGGAGTGTGCCGCTCTCGAGCCACGCACCGCCGAGTACCCTGTCACAGACACACAGACACATGACACACTGACACAGCCCCGCCAGCCACGACGACTCGCGCGCCAGCCACGCGCGGAGTGTGCCGCTCTCGAGCCACGCACCGCCGAGTACCCTGTCACAGACACACAGACACATGACACACTGACACAGCCCCGCCAGCCACGACGACTCGCGCGCCAGCCACGCGCGGAGTGTGCCGCTCTCGAGCCACGCACCGCCGAGTACCCTGTCACAGACACACAGACACATGACACACTGACACAGCCCCGCCAGCCACGACGACTCGCGCGCCAGCCACGCGCGGAGTGTGCCGCTCTCGAGCCACGCACCGCCGAGTACCCTGTCACAGACACACAGACACATGACACACTGACACAGCCCCGCCAGCCACGACGACTCGCGCGCCAGCCACGCGCGGAGTGTGCCGCTCTCGAGCCACGCACCGCCGAGTACCCTGTCACAGACACACAGACACATGACACACTGACACAGCCCCGCCAGCCACGACGACTCGCGCGCCAGCCACGCGCGGAGTGTGCCGCTCTCGAGCCACGCACCGCCGAGAACGGAACCCTTTCATATCTGAGACGTTCTCCAGTGTGTACGAGACACTAATAAATAAATTCAAAGACGATAACTCACTTGTACCGCTCGTAGACCCCGTGCGTGGCTTGTGTCCAGTGTGCGTTGAGCTGCGTGAGGCGACGCGCGAGCGCGGCGGGGCGGGTCGCCGGTGACTGGTCGCTCGCTAGCAGTAACAGCTCGTGGCCCAGCTCGTTCAGAGCTCGGAACTGTTCGCTGCGCGCCGAACACTCCTCCTTCAGCGCCTCGAACCGACCTGCGAACAAACACACATGACGTTCATGTACATCAAATTATTTTCATCACGATCTACTATCTAATCAAAATCATCCACTACTCGGATTATGCGTCGGACATTCTGGGAGGCAATTTTTGTGAAAGTAAATCAAAGTATAAAAAAAAATCTAAGAAAAAAAGAATTTTCTCTCTTAACTTTCCACTTTAAAACGAGCGCTCTGTGCGCTCTTACAGATAACACTCACCCTTCATAGCATAGAGCGCGGCGGAGTCAGTGATGTCACAGTCCAGGCCGGGCGGTAGTCTCTCCCGCAGCGAGTGTAGCCACTCCTCTGTCTCCTCTATCTCTCTGAGCGCGCGCTCTGTGCGCTCTAGCGCGCGCCGCAGCGCCTCGTTCCTGTCCCGCGCGTGTGTGGCCACGAGCTCCAGGCGCGCGCGCAGCGGCGTCACAAGCGTGTGTAGTTGGTCGCGGAGCGCGGGAGAACAATCGGACACTATCTCTTGGTGCAACTTTTCGAGCTCGTCGAGGTCTTTCTTGTGTTGGTTGAGCTCCTCTTCGAATTTCTGGACGAAAAAATTAAATACTTTAGTAGCGATAATTATTTTCGGTCTCGGCAGCACGTGGAATCGATAAATAATCGGTTTTATCCCACTATTGACACTATTATATATGTTCAGTAAGGTAGGTACCTAAATCGACACTCTGAAAACAAATTGGGTGAGTGTACCTCTACCACTCTATGACTACTTAAGTATACGTTTTGGTGCCGAAACAGATATATGTATAGTCTTTACTTCAAGAGCAAAAAGATTGGAGTGCAATGTAGAGACCTACACTCAGCATTGGGTGGCGATAAGTTGAAGAAGAAGTCTTTTGTGACAAAAACTTTAACGAAATATAGTGACGCACCAAAGAACGCAAGTAGTTGTACTCACATTGCTCTGGTCGAGCTCCTCCACAAGCGCGGGCGCATCTCCGAAGGGCACGGAGCGCGACCGCTCCTGCTCCAGAACGTTCCGCAGCTGCTCAGCGCCGCTCCGCAGCCGCTGCACCCTGGCCAGCCCCTGCTCCAGCTGGCTGATCTTCTGCCTCAGGATGGTGTCCGTGTCAGACACGCGGGTAGACAGGTCTTCGAGGCTACTGCGCAGGCTGGAACGATAATAAATACAGTTTTAAATACAGCCCTAATTGATATAACTTTTAAGCATGAAATGGATTTATGTTCAGCGGAAATAATAAGAGCGCAGACAAACGATAAACGGACGCCGAGTGACAGTCGCGCTAACAATAAAATTCGTGTCGAATGCACCCTAAAGTCACATGTTTTAATTTATTTGTAGCACAAAATGTGTTCGCACTCTAATTTACAACAGGATTCTTTCTTGTTTACCATTGAATAATCGAGGTCGCGACAGTTATCTTAATGTATGTATGACAATAATATCTAAAAAAGACCACAAAGTTTCAAGATTACCTCAATGCTTCCGAGCTGCCGCGCTCGTAGCCGCGCCTTGTGCTGGCCAGTGCTGCGGTGCGCGCGCGCAGCGCCGGCACGCACCGCTGTGCCGCGCGGAGCTGCGCCACGCGCTGGGACATGTCCGCCTCCAGCCCGGGCGCGGCGTGCTCACACACCGCCCGCTGCTGCAGCGCCGCCAGCTCCGTCTGCAGCGCGTCCAGCTGCTGCTCCTGCGTGCCGGCGGCGCGTTGTGTCGCGACCTGCTGCTGCTGGACCAGCTGGTTGCAGGCCGTGCGCAGCTCCTCCCTAGTGTGACATTCAGACAATTTAGTTCATACAAATGTTATGCATGTCTAACTAACTATATACAGGGTGGCCCAAACATAGACGTCAAGCGAGAAAATCTAGATAGCTGACACTGAGGGCACCCGAATCACCCCATGTATGTTAAGCCATTTTTTGTCGTTTAGAAGTATTTTTTCTTTATAATTTATTGTTATGTGTAATTGTGTAGCCGATTATGTGTTCTGGTCTACGAAGCAGTGGCACTGCCCAATAAAACTTTGTCGTAGACCAGAACACATAATCGGCTGAATTGTTGTTGTTCTGTTGTTTATAATTATGAAAATAATACTATGTATGTTATTGCCGCGAACGAAAAATCGCTGAACGAAAATAGCTCAGTTTAGCTACAAAATGTAAAAAACTGTGAAAATTTTGAATTTCCCGCCACGCTGCTATCTTCGCTAAAAAGCCACTGTTGCAAGACAGTGCCATATTCACTCCACGGAAAGATACAAAGAAGAATATGTAAAACTTCCATTAGTGGAGAGGCATGCCAAGAAGAGATGGAGAAATTAGGTAGAGAAAGGATTGTTAAACATTCAAAACGCAAAATCACAACGTCGAATGCATTACTTGTGTGCCTGTGGCAGCGGCTTGTCCATCAGCGTCCGCGCGCGCGCCAGCAGCCCGTCCACCAGCGCGCGGGTCCCCTCGCTCGCGTCACCGGCGCACAGCTGAGCGAACATTACCTGTGTGCTTGTGGTAGTGGTTTGTCCATCAGCGTCCGCGCGCGTGCCAGCAGCCCGTCCACCAGCGCGCGGGTCCCCTCGCTCGCGTCACCGGCGCACAGCTGAGCGAACATTACCTGTGTGCTTGTGGTAGTGGTTTGTCCATCAGCGTCCGCGCGCGTGCCAGCAGCCCGTCCACCAGCGCGCGGGTCCCCTCGCTCGCGTCACCGGCGCACAGCTGAGCGAACATTACCTGTGTGCTTGTGGTAGTGGTTTGTCCATCAGCGTCCGCGCGCGTGCCAGCAGCCCGTCCACCAGCGCGCGGGTCCCCTCGCTCGCGTCACCGGCGCACAGCTGAGCGAACATTACCTGTGTGCTTGTGGTAGTGGTTTGTCCATCAGCGTCCGCGCGCGTGCCAGCAGCCCGTCCACCAGCGCGCGGGTCCCCTCGCTCGCGTCACCGGCGCACAGCTGAGCGAACATTACCTGTGTGCTTGTGGTAGTGGTTTGTCCATCAGCGTCCGCGCGCGTGCCAGCAGCCCGTCCACCAGCGCGCGGGTCCCCTCGCTCGCGTCACCGGCGCACAGCTGAGCGAACATTACCTGTGTGCTTGTGGTAGTGGTTTGTCCATCAGCGTCCGCGCGCGTGCCAGCAGCCCGTCCACCAGCGCGCGGGTCCCCTCGCTCGCGTCACCGGCGCACAGCTGAGCGAACATTACCTGTGTGCTTGTGGTAGTGGTTTGTCCATCAGCGTCCGCGCGCGTGCCAGCAGCCCGTCCACCAGCGCGCGGGTCCCCTCGCTCGCGTCACCGGCGCACAGCTGAGCGAACAGCGCGTTGGTCTGGTTGAGCAGCTCGTCCAGTCCCTGCAGCAGGTTGAGCGTGTTCCTCAGCGCGGTGCAGCGCGCGCGTATGTCGTCCCAGCGCGCCGACAGCGCGGCGAGAGCGCGCGCGTGCGCCGCCGCCTCCTCTGCGGGGGAAACGGACACAGAACACGTTACACCTCATCAGTTCTCGTCATCCCTAGTCAAGGGACGAAAAAGAAAGTGTAGCCAACACAACGCATGACCACAAAGTTTGACGAAATTTTCCTTTACAGATTATGCGCTTGAAAGTCAATCTCCGATATCTACGTTCTTCTCGAAACTCTATTGTTTAATTTCTTATGAACTAAGCAACGCCGCTCTTGGATTAGACACCATTTTGTTGCGACGAAGCCCATAAGGAAGGATATTTGGAAGGAGGGAAGTTTCAGAATTTAAGTTGTTGCCTGCGATGATGCCACGATTATAAGCGGTATTTGCAGGGGAATAGTCGTGGGAACGTTGGTAACATTTACCGATTGATCGTGTGGTATGCCAATGACTCACCGTGCAGCGCGGGCTCGGCAGCCAGTCTCTGCTGTATGTCCTCAAGCTGCGCTATGTCGTCCCGCTGCGCCTGCGCACCCGCCTCGATCTTCTCCAGCTGGGCGTGCACGTCGCGCCTGCTGAAATTGATCACTTTTAGAACAAAAGTCATGAAGCAAACTGTTAATTGTCAAGCCGTTGTTCCTCCATAGAACCAAATAAAGAAATAAACTGTTTTTATTTACCAGCAACTAACAAATATCAAAACATTGATGTAAATGGGTGGACAAACAAATAATGATAGTGATGCTGCTACAGACTGACCTGTGCGCTTGTGCCTCTATATCCCTCTCAGCCTGCTGGAGCGCTGCCTCCGCGCGCTGCGTCCGCTGCAGGAAAGCGCTGAAGCCGGCCTGCCAGGCGTCGGCGCGCTGCTCGCCCGACAGTCGCGGCTTCTTGCTGGCGCCGCCCTCCGACTCCTCACCAGACACGTGCGCTGGCTGCTCAGCGCTGGTGGTGGTGGTGGTGGTGGTGACACCGTCGCTGGTGACGGTCTCTTGTGTCGTGGTCTCGGTCTCATCGGTCTCGTCGTCATCGGTGGAGGGGTCGTCGGATTCCTTCCAGGTTACTTCGAATCCTTGCTCTTTGATCTGGAATATTAGATGGAAGATTGTGAGTTTGAACTTGTATCATTGGGTAAGCAGTGAAAAGGTTAAGCTTACACATAACATTCCAATTGTACAGGCATATTTCAAATGGCAAGACTATGAGAAGACCCAAGTTATCAAGACAGTCAATATAACAAGTAATCAAGAATGTTCAGTCTCACCCTTTGCGCCTGCACCAGCAGTATGTCATCGAGCGCGTCGAGCCGGTCGAGCGCGGCTTCGAGCTTGGCCGGCAGCGGCGCGCTGGGCGGCTCCGGGGCGCCGCACGCACGACCCAGCGCTTCCAGCCTTCCGCTCACACGCGCCAGGCGCCGCCGCGCGAGAGACAGGGACAGACGCGCGTCTGACAGCGCCGTCACACGCGCCAGCACCGCGCCCACCTCCACCACCGGCTCAGCCTCCATCTGTGTACATATAACAACGTCCGGTATAATACAAGAGACTTGACCGCGCCTCCCGCACCTCTTTCCGCTTCCCCGATGACGCCCGGTCCCTTCCCTCGCTCAGACATCATACCGCCAAAAAACCTGTAAATCATCGCATTTCTTTCGTGGCGCGTATTGAATCTCTTTACAATTATGTATTGAAAGACTTCATAAAATGCTCGAGTGTCTAACGTAGCGAGCGGATATTGCAGCGGTCTTCGACTAAATACCTGCTTGAGACTGTGCTCGATGTGATCCACCGCCTGCAGCGCCGGGCCCCACTGCTGCTGCAGTCTGCTCCACTGCAGCTGCAGGCGCCGCAGTCGCTCCAGCTGCTCCAGGGTCCACTGTACCTGCTTGAGACTGTACTCGATGTGATCCACCGCCTGCAGCGCCGGGCCCCACTGCTGCTGCAGTCTGCTCCACTGCAGCTGCAGGCGCCGCAGTCGCTCCAGCTGCTCCAGGGTCCACTGTACCTGCTTGAGACTGTGCTCGATGTGATCCACCGCCTGCAGCGCCGGGCCCCACTGCTGCTGCAGTCTGCTCCACTGCAGCTGCAGGCGCCGCAGTCGCTCCAGCTGCTCCAGGGTCCACTGTACCTGCTTGAGACTGTACTCGATGTGATCCACCGCCTGCAGCGCCGGGCCCCACTGCTGCTGCAGTCTGCTCCACTGCAGCTGCAGGCGCCGCAGTCGCTCCAGCTGCTCCAGGGTCCACTGTACCTGCTTGAGACTGTGCTCGATGTGATCCACCGCCTGCAGCGCCGGGCCCCACTGCTGCTGCAGTCTGCTCCACTGCAGCTGCAGGCGCCGCAGTCGCTCCAGCTGCTCCAGGGTCCACTGTACCTGCTTGAGACTGTGCTCGATGTGATCCACCGCCTGCAGCGCCGGGCCCCACTGCTGCTGCAGTCTGCTCCACTGCAGCTGCAGGCGCCGCAGTCGCTCCAGCTGCTCCAGGGTCCACTGACAGGTCAGCGACCAGCGCTCGCCCAGCGCTCGCAGCTCGTCCTCGATCTCGGTTATGTCTGGAAGAGAGAATGATCAGGAAAAGTATATTAGTTAAATGTTTAGGGAACCTGACCAGATGGGCAGACGGCAAGTGCACCACTTCCCTCTCCAGACTACCTCTTTTTATTATAGTGGCCCTTTTACCGACAGCCTAGGTCATGAAAAGGCACACTAAGTGCAACAAACGATCGAAACCGAGTGCCGGGACCTATGTGCGGTAGGTCTTGCCGCCTTAGCTTGTGCTTCGGTACTCTGCGAGTGGCTCGTGGATGCATGTTTCCACCAAAGCAGTACGAGTATAACCGGTGGGAATGGAACGGCGGTTAGTGGGCAGCCCAGCATCCAGTCAGTTGATAGTCTGTGGGAGCTTGCGGTGTCAGACCGTGGAGAATGGTCTGCGTGGAATGCTATCACTGCGGACGTACGTATGTCAGTCTGTATGTACGTACTGTCAGTGTTGTTGTCACTGTCGACCACCAGTACACAGTCAGCCAGCGCGTCGACCCGCGGCTGCTGCGCGGCTAGGTCGGCATGCAGGGCTGTGACTGCGGCTAGCTGTGCCGGCACACGCGAGGGAGGGCCCCGCAGTGCGCCCAGGCGGGACATGCGCTCCTCTGTGCCCGTCAGCCATTGTCTGAAAGGACAAGGAACAATCGTTAATTCGTATCCTACATTACCGTTCGCGAAACACTGTAATAATAGAGCCTATTCTCGCTCAAACATGGCCGTCTTTAACAACACTATCGCGCCACATGTTCAAACAAATTACACTCGAGCGAGCGGAGTTACCCCCGACACCCAACGCCTCCCAAAATTACTGTCTACGAGAATCATATTGTATGCGTCGTGGCTCATTACTTAGCCTGTCGCCCAAAAAAAGTGAACATGCGAGCAAGAGGCACGTAAATGCAGTGCTCACTTTGAACACAAGAAGCAGACTTACTTGAGCTGGTCTCTCTGTGCCTGCTGCGTTTGGTGCAAGGTCTGGTGCACGGTGCTTTGTCTCCTCAGTGCGGCTTGAAGCAGCTGCTCCCAGCGACCCGCCAAGAGACGGACCTAAAATATTAACACTTTTGTACTCGGGCTCGTTGTAAGTATAACACTGCTCCCAGTGCAACATTTGATGCATCGGTATGCACTGCTCTTACTTACCACTGAAGAGAGGCTAGAATGAGAAAGGAAGAAAAGAGGGAGAAATAGAACAAACTAAACGTTTCAGTTTTTTAAGTCTCATGTTTAAACTTATTACGCAAACGATAGTGAGGAGAGAGAAATAGAGAAGGAGATATACTCCGTGCAATTTTAGTGGTTTTAAAGCCGAAGGTATTTTGTTGCACTGGTGATTCTGAGCCAAATTACATAATTCATTCCAACACGCGCTAAAAAAAAATCCACTTCTCCATACAAATGGTGTCGATTGGGGATAGCCGTTTGTATTGGGAAGTGTTTTTTTTTTTCGCACATTTTGAAGTAAAATTTTGGGATTCGGCTCAGAATCACCAGTGCAACAAAATACCTTCGGCTTTAAAACCACTAAAATACCACGGTGTAGAGAGAACTGTACACGAGAGAAATTAAGTAATTTATTTCACTTACAATCATAACTGCGATTTGAGCCGTTTCAAACCAAGTCTTAACCTTATGGACCAAATAAATAAGTTGACTAGGCTCACCTGTAGCCGCACCTCCCGTGCCTCCTCCCCTGTGAGCCCCGCCCCCCCGCTCCCCCCCGCCAACAGTCTCGCCCCCTCGTCCAAGGCCGCGCCCACACGCTGCTGCTGCTCCGACAGCTCGAGCAGGAATTTCTGGAACGAAAATAAGAAGCGTGAGGTCAGCACAATGTTTGTCGTGCTGGCCAAGTTATCAGCACGGTTGGCGCCCATTATGGCCGCCCAGTACCAGAAGACTTTTTTTATCCCGAGTGACGTCATCTTGCGTAAAATAAATCAAGATGACGCTACTCGATAGCGCAAAACGACCACCAGTGTTGAATAATTGGAAAATTTGGTCTCAGAGAAGCCGCTAGCAGAATCGTATCGTTCAGAAACTACGAATAGAGATGTAGCATGAATCATAAAGCCTCGAAAGAAACCAGTATTAAGTGAGGAGCGGATTTGATCTATCCAGCATGTCGGCGATCTTCCTCTTAGCTTCAATAGTTAGGACGTCCTTTTACAGTGGCAGGTGTTTGTTTGTTTGTCAGTGTGTGTGTACCTCGTGCTCGTGGAACAGTTCCTTGAGCAGCGGTAGGTCGTCGGTGGGCAGGGCTGGTGCCGCGGCCAGTCGTTCCTCGGCCTCGAGCAGCCAGGTCAGCACGTCCTCAAGCGCCGCGCCGTAGCCGGCCAGCTCGCAGGACCCGCCCGTGCAGGCGGACAGCGGACGGGACCCTGCCTCGGAGCCGGCCGGAGGACCCGCGCCCGGGACCACCGGCTGGGGGCACACGAAAGGATTACTCACAGCAAAATAGAGAGTGATTATTCTTACAGAACAAATCATTGGTGGTTAGACGGCTGTAGTTCAAAGATTGTTTGAGTTTACACTAAAAGGCAATTTCAACAATTCCAGCGTATTCAAACAGAACCCGGATTCTCAGTTTGCGGAATCGCGTTTGACTGCCGATTCCGAACCTATAAAATTGTCTCCAAATTACAACAGAGCCAACAACCAACATGTCAAGTTACAGTGCATGGAGTTTGGGCAATATCAGGTGCAACATACACTCATAGGTGCCCCGGAAAACGTTTTCATTCGTCTATAGACGAACACTATAAAAGCGTTTAGAGAGAGAGAGAGAGAGAGAACTCTTTATTGCACAACAAAAAGAATATTACAGATAACTTTTTCCACAAAATTTTGTACAAATGGCGGCCTTATAGCTTACCTCGTTTACCTCGTTGTCGTGCCGCCGCGGGTCACAAAAAGAGAAGATACAGACTCGAATCATCGATAAAGAATAGGCCAAATAAAGTGACATGAATTACCACTTCAGTCGTGTCCAAGTCCTGCGCCTGCTCCAGCAGCTCGTCGGCGGAGTGTGGTAGTGATTGGAACAGGCACATCAAATACATCATGATTGACTTCTTGTCAGGGTTCGCTGTGTTCACGTCTGCAATGGAAAAATTATGTGGTTGTACATAGATAAGTCATGTTCAAGAGACGATAGATAGAAACTTCTTCAAATTAAGCATCAAAACGGATGAGATTAAGAGGAAAAGAATCTTCAGCATAAGAAGAAGGTATTGGTTGAGAAATATTAAGACTGACGGCCAATTTCTAATAGTGGAAAGACAGAAGTTACGGTTAATTTGGCTTCACTGACACTATGTTTAACTGCTTTGATTTGTACTCTACTCTTAGCTTCGCTTACAGCACATAATGCGTGAACAGAGAGCGTGACTCACCCTCAGGGTCGAGTAGCCGGTCGATCCCCAGGTGTTGGTGCGCGAGCGTGAAGGCGTGCTCCAGCCTGTCGTGCGGGCTGCGCGCGCTGATCTCGGCGAAGTCGAAGAGCTGCGGGCGGTGCGCGTGCAGCAGCGCGTTGAAGGCGCGTCCGTCGCGCCAGCTCGACGTGAAGTCACTCACGGACACGCCGTAGGGCGCGGCGCGGTGACGACACCACGCCAGCAGCGTGCGCTCCAGGCTCGACAGTCGCAGGGAGCCCATCAGCGCGCGCAGGCCGCGGGCCGCCTGCCAGTGCACTATCACCGACCACACCAGACCTACGGAGACACACACATCTACTTATGGTACTCATTAAACGGTTTTTTTTGCTGGAAAAATAATCCCATATAAAAACTGCTGTGGGCATAATAGTATAGTGGTTGACTCACCCAAGATCAGCTTGTGGTTCCCGTCGACCACGTCAGCGCTAGAGATGTTGACAAGCCTGACGCCGGCGGCGCGCAGCGCGTCCAGCGCGCACGACACGTTGTTCAGTCGGTGCACGCGCGTGCGCCCGCGCTGACGACGCTGGAATACACACCAACAATACGGTGTCACTAATGGACGTTCAACTTAAAAGAAAAAGGTAAATCAGAGCTAAATAATGCAGGGTACACACTGATAAAAAAGTATTTGGTAAAAAACTTAGCAAAGGATGCGACAACAATTACTTATTTTCTGTGTGACAAAAACCTCATTCAGTGTGAGCATGATGGCTTCTAATCACATATGTGTTCCCCATTTTAGCTATGGTTCGGTTTTTCTGCTGCCGATTTCCCATGAAACTGTAGATTCATTTACAGGTGTAATTCATTTACAGGAGTAAACTTCCGCTACAAGTGACGGCTGGCGGGCACAGAGCAGTGTGACCGACACACAGAGCAGTGTGACCGACACACAGAGCAGTATGACCGACACACAGAGCAGTGTGACCGACACACAGAGCAGTGTGACCGACACACAGAGCAGTGTGACCGACACACAGAGCAGAGTGACCGACACTCAGAGCAGTGTGACCGACACACAGAGTAGTGTGACCGACACACCGAGCAGTGTGACCGACACACAGAGCAGTGTGACCGACACACAGAACAGTGTGACCGACACACAGAACAGTGTGACCGACACTCAGAGCAGTGTGACCGACACTCACGTATTGCTGCGCGGTGAGCACCTCCAACAACGACAGCAGCGCCTCGCCGTCGCGCAGGTCCTCGAACAGGTCCGACACCAGCGGCTTGTTGTTCTGAAACAACACCAATATATACTGAATAACGAACACCTGCAACAAACACCTAATACCGAACTTTGGCGGCAGACATAACGTGTTGATCCACGTCTAGGCAAAGGCTTTTCGGCGTCGCCAATGCGTGTGAAAACTATTATGTTGTGATTTCACTTGCTCTGGTACAGAGAGTACCTACATGGTACAACGTCCACGGGTTTAGCGGAAACTGTATCAACAATTTTCATGAAATTATTTTGAGTAAAGTTGTATTTCCGGTACCATAATTTGATATCGTAACACTCACCTTGCATAGTTGAGAGTTGATCCATTTCGCAAACGTCTTCTTCTGCACGTCCTCCCGCTCGTCTGCAACAAACACAACACGTTACACTCAGATCTGTACTGAGCACACTGTACGGACCACTGAGCATTACTTCACTCAGCCGCTCCTACAACAACCGACTTGCCCTACCGTCGTCCGCACCGCCGCCGTCACTACACGCAAGAAACGCTTCGCACGTCTTCAATAGAGTAATCATATCTCCTCACAGCAAAGTGCCTCCAATGATTGCATTTAGCCTGGGTTTACATTAGAGGAGGCTGTCAATATAAACAGATGACGCGCGCGGTCGTGTGCTGCGAGCGAGGCTGGCACGCGCGGGACAGTGCGATATGCAAATATCATCGGGTCCCGTTAGTTTCAGCCGTTCGGCGCTCCGCTTCAGCGGTTTCGTTTAATCGCAGTATTGTTCAGGCGCGGCCCATAAAGAACCGGGGCCGCAGCTATCAGTCAGAAGTCGGAAGTAAACCCAAGCACCTACATCCTACCTACTTACCCCTCCTAATGACAGAATTTGCTAAAACCTTGTGTAAATTAATACTAAGAAACATTCAAACCAAGTATGCATGTCCAATTGTCCATTCGCCAATATCGGTTGTGTCGATTGTGTGTAAGTATTATACAGGGCGTCCCACGGCTATGCCACATGGAGGGAAAGTACCTTAAATATTGTAGATGGAACATTTTACTGAAAGAAGACATTATTTTAATTTTAAAAACAATTTAAACTGCATTCATAGATATTTAAATAATTACATGGTTGAAACGGGAATCGAACCCGTTACATGAGAAAAAAAATTACCCTGTAGTTTTATCATACCGATCGAAAGGCTTCATGATAAGGATTATTTTTTGCTAAATAACATAGTGTCAGAAACAAAAGGAAGACCATGAATTTTAACATTAACCTGGTAGTATGCAACCAATCGAGCCGTATCCTGAGCCGAAAGACGCGTAAAATTTGTTCATCGCAACGCGGCTGGCTGATTATAAAGAAATAATTCAAAAATGTGTTTCATTTTCATACTTTTATTCTTTTGTTACTGTGATTTTCAATGATAAATTGATTAATGTTGTATTAAAAATGTAAAAATTCATGGTCTTCCTATTATTTCTGACACTATGTTATTTAGCAAAAAATAATCCTTATCATGAAGCCTTTCGATCGGTATGATAAAACTACAGGGTAATTATTTTTCTCATGTAACGGGTTCGATTCCCGGTTCAACCATGTAATTATTTAAATATCTATGAATGCAGATTAAATTGTTTTTTAAATTAAAATAATGTCTTCTTCCAGTAAAATGTTCCATCTACAATATTTAAGGTACTTTCCCTCCATGTGGCATAGCCGTGGGACGCCCTGTATACGCCATTCAATACCTCTTCCCATAGACTTATTACACCCTCTTCCATGAATGGTTTGAGGCGTAATCAACGTTGAAATATCGTTGAAGCTTATCGAGGTGTAAATCATCCCCAAAAGGCAAGGTATGACCCCACAAGCTGCACAATGAAAACAAAAATAAGTTTCGTTGCGGAATATTTTGCATAGCTCTTTTCCTAACACAAGTTCCTCTTCTGTCTGGGTAATCGGCTGGATATTAGTGTGGAGACATGAGCTTATCCCTCAGATTGGTGTACTGCGAGCTTCTTCTAAGAGTTCTTACTACAGGGTGCACTCTAAGTCAATAGCGGAACTTTAAGTAGGCTGTCTACTGATCAAATCAATACAAACGACTTGTACTAGGTGGCGACAAAAACGGAGCGAAAAAAATATCTGCTGTTTCATACATTTGGCGCAGTACTGAGTCGACCTTTTGTATGGAACAGCAGATATTTTTTTCGATCCTTTTTTTTTCGCCACCTAGTACAAGTTGTTTGTATTGATCAGTAGATAGCCCACTTAAAGTTCCGCTATCGACTTAGAGTACACCCTGTAGTTCTGTTTGTACCTTGTAACAACGTGTGAAGTCACCAACTAGCCGCGCACGCCTATAAAGCCTCAGGACAAACCTTACAAACTAGTGGTTCGCCCCGAACTGTGAACTCGCGACCCCATATAAACTTAACAACCCCATATCTCGGCAACCCCTCGACTGATTTGGCTCATGTTTGAACTTAAAAATTCTTTTAATTTAATTTACCCGCCTACTAAATTTCATAACGATCCGACCAAATTTACTCAAGTTATCGTCGAACGAACATACATACATAAATACATACAAACCCCGGATTGTTGATAGTAGACTCGGAGATCTTCGCTCGCTTCGCTCGCTCGTTCAATAAATGCTGCTAATTTCCGCCGGCAGAGAAGAAGCGTCGTGTGATCAACCGATTGAAGTTAACTAGTGGTTCGCCCCGAACTATGAACTCGCGACCCCATATCTCAGTAACCCCTCGACCTATTTGGCTCATGTTCGAACTTAAAAATTCTCTTTGCCTCATTTACCCGCGTACCAAATTTCGTGACGATCCGACTTCATTTACTCAAGTTATCGTCGAACGAACATTCATACATACATACATACACACATACATACATACATACATACATACATACATACAAACGCCGGATTGTTCCAGTAGACTCGGAGCACTTCGCTCGCTCCTTCAATTAATTTGCTGCTAGTAGTCTCGCTACTAGACTCTACAATATAGGTATATTGTTAATGCATCCGCCTTGCAGTTCAATACGTCTCTCTAGTCTCTACTACCTCGTCAGTTGCGTATGGGACCACCGGTGACGATCATAGAGGCAGATCGCGGAGGTCAGAGTCTAAAGTCGATATGCACCGGCTTCCGAGAGCGCGCATCGGTTGAGTAACGCGGGGAGCGGCCGCTCAAGGCTGAGTTTTTGTGTCAGTCGGTTCGCACCTTCGCTCGCCGGCGAGACATCTTCCATGCAAGAAACAAGGTCGCCGTACAAAACTGAGTAGGTAATGACAGTTGATTAGCCCACGCACGGTCGTACGACTCGTGCGTAGCAAAGAAGGCAACATAGTAGAGACGACCCGCCCCCGCCCCGCCTACGACCGCTTTCCCTACACCCGGCGACGCGCGCGACGGCCGGAGAGGGCCCTCTCTACATATGCATTCCATTAATTAATACAAATTGACGGCACGGCGCGCAGCCACATGAGTCGCACGACCTAATATAAGTAAACGCAATGCAAGTATAGACAATGGTGACACAATACTATTGGAGATCCTAGCGCGCCCGCGTCATAAGTTCATAACTCGTCTTCGCAACGTATGAGAAACATGAAGATTCGGGCGATAAACAGCAAAAGCACAGCACTAGAGAGTGTTTCGTGAGCATGAGCTTGCGTGATCCATACCGAATATCGCCGAAGTAGACCTTTCATGCTTTGCATTGGATGGCTTAACGGGCGCGGAAGTCGCGCATGGTAATGGGGAATGTTGTGTTGGTATTCATCCCATGCACCGGCTAGACGCGCCCGCTACTTCCCCTCACGCTCGAGAGTCGACACATATTGTCTAATATTCAACTAGTAGCACTGAGTCCAACAGTTAATGAGCTGAATGAACTGATAGGACTCCACCCAGTGGGACTAATTAATGCTTCCATTTGGCGCGCGACGATACAGTCGTGAGATCATCCTCCGTAACTGAACATTTAACTGCTCATAGTAGGTACAAACAAATGACACAGGTTCAAGGACCATCAGCTTGATAAGAGCAAAAATATTGTAAGTAACGCTTCCAATCTCAGATTTGGGACAACATTATAACTTCCAGTGCCTCCAAAAGATTTGAAAATACCTGTTTTGTCTTTGTGTAATATTTTATGAAACACTCTTTCACTAGACAAAGTCTAGTCTTTGCCATTAATCACAGCCAGCCACTTCTCACTGATCATACTACAACATGATCAAACAAGGCCCTCAATCACAGCGCAGGGGTCTTTGAAAAGTTTATTCTAAAAACTGAGTAGGGTCTTCAATCGGTTTGTTCTGCTAGTTATGTAATGTAAATATTACAATACATGAGAGCCTAAGCTGGTGGACAATGAAGCTTACAAGATTTGTTCCCCATCATAAGAAAGTTTCTTATAAGAAAGTTTATTTCGATTTTGAGATATAATTTTTGTTTGCAACTGTACTTCATTGAGTGAAGTAGGTATCCACAACAACAAGGAAAATATGTAGATAGACAGATAGAAAACTCTTTATTGTACACGAAAATAATTTACAAAGAAATTCTTTACAATTTAGCAGTTTTGTTAATGTCATGAATCACTTCATGGCTTCACTTACCTTATTATTTGTAACTTATTTTTGGAAAGTACTGTACCCCTACTTTTGTTTAATGTGATAGCTCTTCATATTTTAATTTTCATAGCCACACATAAGACTGACATAATTATATCTTCTGAACTGCCTGTTTAATTGATAGAGCAATGAAAGTAGGAATTGTAGAGTGTCAAAACAGGTCTCCTGAGAACATGATCTGTAAGTGGAGCCACCACACTGTCCCGAGCACGACACAACTAGTGCATGACTACAGTTCCTTTTGCTACATCTTACGCACTTTAAATACACAGATACACCAACCTTACCATTTATTTTTTTAATACTTTAACCGGCCTCCTTTACAAAGTGATTATCAAACAGGCTTACATTTCTCCATGATACATAAATTATGTGTCAATATTTTGTTTTTCTAAACCCGAGCTGTAACGCAATGACATGTCGATGGAGTCCCAGTAGAAGGAGAAAACCAGGGTTTCGTTTTTTTCCTACAACCAGCGAACTAATCCTCTAGAATTAGAATCGGAATATTCTATGCTGTACTACAAAAACATTAAAAGGACTGACAGCATTAATAAATCGTAATTACAGCCATTAACTGGGAGCCCATTTCGGCACCACTGCGTTACAGACTCAGGCCCCATTACACAGCTTTTGAAAGTTTAAGTAAAAAGATATGTGAACATAGCAAGTCTCTCAGTAAAACATAGTTAGACTGGCCCGTAGAGGGGCATAATGAAATCAACAAACATGATCGAGGTTTGATCAGGTAAGTAGTGACCCATCTCACTACTAATCTAGTCAATCACGCAATCACGATGTATGAATACTTAAAGTGTAAACTATCGTTCCAACTTGGCATACCACCCTTAACACTATACAGTACAGTTCTTATTAGACTGTTGTGTAACAAGTGACAGCGCTTAACTTGCTTATTCCTCTCAGGTAGCCCGCGCAGGAATTTTTATAATCTGGTAATCTCAGAGAATGTTTGATGAGAGTTCGTCCTAGTTTTATCAGTGTATACAAGAATGATAAGATAAAGCTGGCTGGCTGGTTGGCCGCGGCCGGCGGGCGCAGGCGCGGGTCGGGACCCGTGCGGCGGACACTCACCGGCGACGGCGGCGGCGGCGGCGCCAGGCTCGGGCTCCATGCTAGCAGCGGCGGCTGCCAGGCATCAGGCACACTCCGACGCACAAACTTATTTACAAACTTTTGTAAACACGCACTCGCGTCGACACCCGCGCCCGCGCACCCGATATGCTCTCGCAGCTATCCCGGGCACTCGATCGCGACTTTCACGATTACAAAACACGCGGAGTAGCCAGAACCAGTGAAAAACTTGGAAAAAACATAAAGCTGCGGGCGTCGTCGAATACTACCACACACGCACACGCCAGTATTTGACAGATAACTTGACACACAGACAAAAAACTTGACAGACGCGCGCACGCACACTTGCGCAAGAGCAACTTCGGTGTTGCCACTTGAAAAAAAAACTTTAGGTAATTGCGTTTCAAAATCTTTAAAACATTTCTTGAGTAAGTATTGTATAATGCGTGCGAGATGAGAATGGGATGGAACCTTGTCAAAGTCAATCGAAAACATACTGTATTTTACTTTGACAAGGTTGCATCGACGCGAGTTTGCTTACCGCGCGCGTCTCAGTTCCAAAAGGTCGCATCCCATTCTCATTCCGCGCGGATTATACCGGTACTTGAGTATTGTATTTTAGAAAATGGAAGGAAACTTACATTTGCTGTTATTGACGTGCTTCTCGTAGGGCGCGAAGGTGTAGGCCGGCGCCTCGCCCACGTCCACGATCCACGTCACCTTGCGCTGCTCCAGCGGCGAGCGCGCCATCTCTGCTCAGTGTCACTGTCACTTGTGTTGTGACACTATCACACAATCATAACACTTGCTCTGGCACTGCTTCCGGCATCGGTAGTCTAGCGCACTGGCGGCACAGGCACAAACTTGCACTTGCACATCCTACGTCCATACACCAGTGCCCACAAACAGACTCACAACTTTACTAACTCACAACACTGATGCCAAAACTGGGTTCGTTTCGAAAGCCTTTAGGGTTTGCTAAAATGTAAGAAATTAAAAGAGTGAGATTCTAACAAGGCAATCGTTTGAGTCCTATATTCGTTATGTAAGGGAATCCTATCCCACTAGTCCAAGT
Organism: Zelleria hepariella; assembly: GCA_949319315.1. Lineage (NCBI taxonomy): Eukaryota > Metazoa > Arthropoda > Insecta > Lepidoptera > Yponomeutidae > Zelleria > Zelleria hepariella. Next base: position 27,207,100 of record OX439378.1, on the reverse strand, counting down.
TAAACAGCTACTTATGCGGCGCGAGTGCCGCATGCCGGTCGATCGCTAGGTTTCATTGCATTTCGCGGTCGCACTCTCTGGCTGGTTGTTTTGTCCGCGGGCCGGTGCACGGTGCACCCGCTCACCTTGACGCAGCCAGCGCCTGCGCATCGACACACGATAAAGTTAGCCCCTTTTGAATAACGGACCCTAAGATAATAATAAGTTTTGCTACAACAGTTTTTGGGGTTCCGGACCTCATCAGTTGAAAGAAACTGGAACCATCAAAGGATTATTTCGTTCGTTCGTCTGTCCATCCGTCGACGGCCCTTTTTCCCGATATTTCACTTGTCATCCACCGCAATCAGAAGATACCGTACATATTTTGTAACTTACTTGTATTACGGTTAAACTTACTTGTATTATGTCGGTGTAGCCGACTAGTTTAAGTTTAAGTGTAAAAATACCGTACATATGTAAGTATAATCAAAACCTTTGGGCACTTGTGTACTTTCTTCCCGTTGAATTAGATAGAATCATAAAAGAAGCCAAGAAGCAAGTCCAGCACCAAGTAAAGGAATCATACCATTACCTACTGGGTGAATGAATGAATGGTAAAGTTGTACTGTCATTGTGACTTCAGTAATATAAGTACGTCACGACAGCACGTCGACCCTTACACGCTAGCACTCTACTCGGTTACGTTACGGGTGACTTTACAACAAAAGTGTACAGTCTGACGTGCTGTCGTGATACATGATAATTATAATTATAACCAAATCTCCAATCTTGAATTTTCTTCAAATCGCATCGGTCGGAGCGGAACTCAGAAGCGATAACCTGCTAAAGTACCTATATACATATAAGATAAGGTCGCACTTGGTGGCGTATTATCTATCCTCCAAAGAGCAGCGAACAAAAGCTGATGTAGTCCCTTTGATTAACTAAAGTAGCGTGGTAGGTTTATTGTTGCTAAGCTATTTTAGTTTCCTGACAATTTATAAAATATAAAATAAATTATTTTAATTATTCTTAACAACAGACTTCGTTCTCTCTGAGACGAAATAGAAAGAAGTAACTTGGCCAGAGCTACCCTCCCTAGTGACGGTCTGTTCGGGTCTTGCCCCCTTTCTGCCTTTGCCCCCTTAGTGATTCCCCTTTTGTGATTCTCATAGTATTTGTAGAGATTTGCCCCCTTTTTTAAAAACCCTTCTTTTTATTCGAACTTTGCCCACTAATTGCTATCGCTTATCTATTTTTCTTGTTTTGCCCCATTTATGTAATGTTCGTACAAGATGATGATTTTTGCCCCCTTTTGTACAGTCGGCCACAAGCTAGGATACCCCTTTTTGTTCGATTAGCGCCCTTATGCCGCGCGCGCTAAGAGCTGCCATGGGGTATCTGTGACTGTGGCCGACCGTACAATAAGAAAAAAACATCATTTGTAAAAAAAAAAATCTTTTTAATAAATTTTACAGATAGAATTCATGTGGAAGAATGTTTGTACACACGGCAGCACGTAGACGCTTACACGCTTGCACTCTATTCACTTACGTTACGGGCGACTTTGCAACAAAAAAGTACAGTCTGACGTGCTGTCGTGTGTACTACATTAAGGGTAGACGATAGCAACGTGGCGGGAAATTCAAAATTTTCACAGTTTTTTTACATTTTATAGCTAAACTGAGCTATTTTTGTTCAGCGATTTTTCGTTCGCGGAAATAACAAAGTATTCTTTTAATTATTGTAAACAATGGAACAACAATAATTCAGCCGATTATGTGTTCTGGTCTACGACAAGTTTTTTGGGCAGTGCCACTGCTTCGTAGACCAGAACACATAATTGGCTGAATTACTGTTGTTCTGTTGTTTACAATAATGAAAAGCGTACTTTGTTGTTTCCGCGAACGAAAAATAGCTGAACAAAAATAGCTCAGTTTAGCTACAAAATGTAAAAAACTGTGAAAATTTTGAATTTCCCCCACGTTGCTATCATCCCACCTTAACATAATATGTTGATTTATCAATACGATTTGATAGCAGGGATTATTTGAAAAAAAAACATTACAAAATTAGAAAATATGCGAATTGTGGGATAGGGTGACCATCTGAACAAAGCGACTAGGATTTATTTAATTATTTTTCCAGTACCGTGACCTGCCCTTTCACCCGTTATTAGTACCTGACTTTTCACATGACTGAATTACGGGACACTGTATACAAGGTGTTACAAAAGTGCCTAACTCTTTTTACAGGGTAATAGCACCCGGTGATAGGGATCACAACCTAAAATTTTTTTTTTGCTCTGTGACGTTACGTTGATTTTTAAATTAATAAAATGTGAACGCTGTGGCGGGAGAAAAGTTTTTTTTTAATATTGTTTTCATTGACTTTCACAATGTTTCAACCACTCAAAGCTATGTAAATTCACCTACATACACAAAGATATTTTAAAATTTGAGCTAATACCAAAAACAAAAAAGTTATGATTTTTCTTCAATTTTGTGGTTATAAAATAAAAAGATTTTTTCACCTTTTTTTTACAGATTTGACATCCTGTTGACCACTAGGTTACACCCTGTAAAAAGAGTTAGGATATTTTGTAACAAGTTGTATTATTGCGTCTCATTGAAAAGTTGTAGTGGATGGTCATATCACATCCTTTAAAATATTAATTATCTGGAAAAAAAAATCACTATTTGGTTGAGTCGAGAATGCCATCCTTCTATAGAAAAAATTCAAGTCATGTATTGATTTAAATAGGGGGCAAACAACGACTTTTTTATTTTTTTGGACAACAAACCAGTGGTACACAAGACAGCACGTAGACGCTTACACGCTAGTACTCTACTCGGTAACGAACGTTACGGGCGACTTTAAAACAAAAGTGTACACTCTGACGTCCTGTCGTGTGTACCTACCTACTGCCCAAAAAAGTGGCAGTTTGGGCAAAATTAAAAGAATACTGATTTATTGTCGTGAACACACATATTTTGTGGTCGTGAAACAAAAATGGCTGAACAAAAATAGCTCAGTTTAGCTATAAAATTGAAAAAAACTTTGATATAGTGTATTTCCCGCCACGGTACTTTTTTAGGTAAGCACATGCATGGATGGATAGCGAAGGTGGGTGCAACGGCACTATCCCGTTCATGCGTTATATTTTCTGAACCACCTCAATGATTTCAACCAGCTACGATTTTTTCGGCCCTGATTGCACCCGTGTGCAGGGGTTGAATTACTGATGGTGCAACTGCTGCCTGCTTGTGGTGGAGGTTCACTGCGAAGTAACGCAACCAACCAACCGGTCGGTAAGTGACACACGACAAGATGGGATTGTGTTACCGAGTAAGAGAGCCCTGCTACTCCCACACCGATAAAGCGAAATATTTATTGCCTGCGCATAAACCACGGAGTGTAGCTAAGTTTGCATCACAATCACAAAGCTATTAGATACGTAGGTGCTGCAGATAAACACCGCGTATCGGAGATGGCGTTACACAACACAACTAAATGCCGCTTAGTACTACTTTAGGCACAGTACGCGGAGTACGCCACACCACACATCGCTTGCGGATCTATGTTTAAATGACATTTTGTGCTAAAATTAAACTGTCGACAAGTTCGTTAGGGTTCTTATGATGACGCCCGGTAGAGCCACCAAAAGACACGCGATGGTAGTGCATAGTGCTGCTTCTGTCTTCAGTCTAACGAAAATACCTCTGAGCGGCGGCGACGACTTTCACTGATCGTTACCAGTTACCACTCGTCATTTGCCACACCACACATGGCACACATGTTCAACTTCTTATTTCCGCCGAGTCGCCAAAAACTGTAAAATTGTAAACCCATAAAAAAATATTCTGTATCTCATTATTTTGCTAGGCCTTCAGACTTAGTAGCTACTATGCGTTCGTACAGAAAGTGTGAATAAAAGCGCAATGTAGGTTATGTAGGTACCTACCTACTTAGATAATTAGTCAAGATGCTGTTCTCATAATATCGTTACTTTCAGTTGTGGATTAAAATTAGAGAACACGGGTTTTAGTTTAGATGTGTGTGTGCCGCGCGGGCAATTCTAAATACTTCATAGTTGATCACGCAAGTCGGTCAATTAATGCAATCTCTCGAGCAATTGGCATTTTTGTCTCAAACAAGTCTCACTTAACAGCTACCTACGTACTACTCTCGCGAGTTGACGATTGAAACTCTCTCGTTCCATACTAGTAGATACAAGTAAGTACCTAGGTATAGTATATCCGATCCAGACAAAGTCATTAGATCTTTTGACAGGGTAATAGCACCCGGTGATAGGGATCACAACCAAATTTTATTTTTTTTTGCTCCATGACCTTCCGTTAATTTCTAAATTAATAAAATGTGAACGATGTGGCGGGAGAAAAGTATTTTGTAAATATTATTATTTTCATTGACTTTCACAATGTTTTATCAACTCAAAGCTATGTAAATGCTTGTAAATGACCTACACGCACAAACATATTTTTAAATTTGAGCTAATAACAGAAACAAAAATATTATAAAAAAAAATCAATTTTGAGGTTATAAAATAAAAATTGTTTTTTTCAACTTTTTTTTACAGATTTGACATCCTGTTGACCAGTAGGTTACACTTACACCCTGTAAAAAGAGTTAGGTACTTTTGTAACACCTTGTATATTGGTCTTGGAGGTCGTTATTGGAATAACTTAAACCGTGAGAAGTATGAGCAATCTGCCTGCAGGTTCTCCACCCACCACAGGCTTGCTTGATGCTCACTCAGTAGCGGCGTTGACGCCAGAGCAGCGCCAGATGCGCGCAGGCTGGCAGGTGGATGGAACAAACACTCGCTGTTTAGCTTGTCTTCAAAATGTTCTTTTCTTGCACTTTGCATACATAAGTACCTACTCTATAAACTTGATTATAAACTAATAATTTAGACCGGATTCGGTAATGCTGTTTTAATTTGCATAATAAATTATTTAGGTGGCTGCCGGCATTGATTTATATTATTATGATTAGTAATATTACATTGATTGGTAATAGTGTTTCTTTTTGTATGAGTATTTTAGAACTTTTATTCTGATCTGACGTAAATTATAATGATACCTAATGTTTACGATGATTTCAGTTTAGCTACAAAATGTAAAAAACTGTGAAAATTTTGAATTTCCCGCCACGTTGCTATCATCCCACCCTAGACAAACTAAATAAACAAATCAAATTGGCATCGATTAATTTTATCTAATCACGAACACAACTGGCCCAGTTCCGTGAAATCATTTTATTCATAAATAAATTATGCTATCACCGACTATGACCTAAGCAGGACCTAAGTTTGCAGCACTAAATCTAAGACTTCGTGAATTTATCACTGCAATAAAATTATTCACTGTGATGAATCTGTGACTGTGATAAAGTTTACACGCGACACGACGATGCGCGCGTTCTGTCGGAAAATAACTGTCAAAAATTGGCGCCAACTGTATGGCGAACGCTAGACGTAAGATCCATATCTTGATCCGGCAGTCTATACTGGCGGATCACGATATTTATCTTCGTCTAGGGTAGTGTACTGACGGATCACGATATTTATCGCTGGATTTCCGGTAATCTTGTGATCTGATCCGAGATCCTGGATCGTGATACATATCTTGCGTCTAGTGTCGCGCGTCGATATTTATCGCGTCAGTATGCAACGAGACGGCAGTAATAAAGGACGTTACCACGTAATAAAAGCCGGCCAAGTGCGAGTCGAGCTCTTTCACTAAGGGTTCCGTAAATTACGTAATAAAAGCCGGCCAAGTGCGAGTCGAGCTCGCGCACTAAGGGTTCCGCAAATTATTAAAACAATACATTTGTAATGCTTAAAATGAATTATTTGTTATGTCAAACAATATAATATTTGGCAAACAATTTTTTTTATTTACTTATTTACCTCCAAAAACTGGCCACCATAATTAAAATTCCTCTAATTTATTACGTTACACGTCCGTATTTTTGGGTCACCAACATACCTATTAAAGTACTGTACCGTTATTCGAAGCTTATTAATTGAGATAGGCACTTCCGTTTCCCGCTAAGTTGCACCAATTGACCTACTTTTTACCCCTTGTCATGATAAACATGCTACTTCCGGCGGCGTCTACAGGCAGGTGGCGCCACTTTAGTTTATATAAAACGCTTCGGCGCCATATTCCCTCATTGGCGTTTTGTTTCCCGCCGCAGTAAAACGTGCGCAGCAGCTCCGCAGCTTGCACAAAGTAAAATTATACAAATTCCGAGTTAAAATTATACCGAAATTCAGTGTTAAACTCTAGAAAATGGTGTGGTTCCTGTAAGTTATTCTACGACGAATAAAAGGCAAGTGAACACTTTTTCTTCCATAACTGTGAATCTATGATCTTTACCAGTGAAAGTTCATTTCAGTGTTTAAATAATATTTTAACGGTTTAACCGTTCGATATTATCAAAGTTATTTCATGTATGTGTACCAATTAATTGTGGATTATACCTACTATAACCGTTATTTCCAGTGTGTGTAACTATTGTTTTTGAAGATTTTTAAAAAACTAACGCTTCTTTTCAGTGAGTGTTACTGTTCATAATTCTGTGAGAACTTCAAATTACTATTAAGCTTATTTTCAGATTTACTGTCGGTTATTTTCAAATGAGAACTTCAAATTACTATTAAGCTTATTTTCAGATTTACTGTAAATTTGTACAAATTCACTGACAGTTCTACAGTGACCCTTAAATTTTGATTGCATTTTCGGATACTAAGTATTTTTCAGTATAAACAAAGATAATGCTTAGCTGGCCTGAATACACAGCCTCGTAAGCCGTATGAGAGCTCATCTTCGGGGTCCTAGTTCGAATGTTCACTGCGAATGTCATCGTCGTGAAAAAGATAAGCATAGACGGTACTGAAGCCGCAAGCTGCAACAGCTAGCGAAGCAAGTAAGTGAACTCCGTAAATGCTTGATTATAAATACGAATGCTGAGGCCGTCTGCCATGCTGAAGCTGTGCCAAGACACCATTTCACTGTGACCTGGTATTACTGGTATTACTGGTGATTATGATTATGATTTATGAGGCAATAGCAGAATAATAATTCTATCGACGACTGGACGGGACCAGAGAATCTTTGTCATAATAATAGGAAGTAGACCTTTGTCATAATAATGATAATAATATGTTAGATAAGCTGAAACAAAAATAGCTCAATCGCGCTTCAGGTTTCGTAAACCTACATACAAACTAAGAGGTACAGAAGTACGATACCTTGCGCCATCTGCTCTATGCAGATAAGTATTACGCTGCCAGCCATTGCATATTGTGTTTTTTTGTAGCAAAAGGAGGCTTTACAGGAAAGCATTTCATATTTTTGGACACGGATCAAAGGATCAGATAATAAATCCAAGGGTAAAAGGGAAATTTACAAAAACTTCAACAGATTTGTTACAGTTGGTGTGCGGTCATAGAACTGAATGCTTTTAGCCTTGCTTCAGACCCAAAAGTTTAGCCAGGTTCGAGACCCTACACGTGGTACTCAAAGCATTTGCCAACACGCATTGCAAAAATACGCCCTCGCGGGGCGGATAACATGAACACTATTGCTCCTCCAATGGTGCCATCGCGGGGTACTCAGAGAATTTGCCAACAATGCACACGCATTGCATAAATACGCCCTCGCGGGGCGGATACCATGAACACTATTGCTCCTTCAATGGTACCTTTGCATGGTACTCAGAGCATTTGCAAACAATGCACACGCATTGCAAAAATACGCCCTCGCGGGGTGGATACCATAAACACTATTGCTCCTACAATGGTACCTTTGCATGGTACTCAGAGCATTTGCAAACAATGCACACGCATTGCAAAAATACGCCCTCGCGGGGTGGATACCATAAACACTATTGCTCCTACAACGGTACCATCGCGTGGTACTCAGAGCATTTGCCAACAATGCACACGCATTGCAAAAATACGCCCTCGCGGGGCGGATACCTTGGACACTATTGCTCCTCCATACGACATAAAGTGCATTTTCGGTCCGATCGGCCAATTTATTCTGGATGAGAGTAATTTCACAACCGCGGCTCGCGCCCCAATCATAAAACCCAAAGAGGCCGAAGGCGCCTATATTCACCCCTTGCATCCAGGGGGCACCCTAAAAAGCACCACAAGCTTTAACTCAGGCGGCAGGTCAGTTGTCACTTTATACCATCAAGGGAAGTAATGGTGCCCCTTCGATTCTTTTGAAAATAATCCAAGGCTATCGCATACATTTCTTTCAAAGACTTCCATTAGTTTACCCGAATCTAGCCAGAGGGTCTTTTCTCACACATGTCTCGTAAGAAATGTCTGCGATGGTGCACAAAATGAAAGTGCAGGGATTTTTGAAGTAAGCTCGTCTAGCACCAAGTTTTCTTTCCCCACTTTTTCGGTGTCGAAAACAGACGGGTCAGCTCGTCCAATATCGATTCGAACGCATTTAACGACTATCAGGGGGCTAATTCTCTGCAATCTCTAATGTGACTTGTTACTATGGTTTTATTCGTAGAATCTCGAACGCGACATACCTGAGAATTAGCCCCCTGAGCTGTTCCAACGAATAAACATTACTAGATTCCCGACTTTATACAGAGACAGGATTGGCTAGCTACTTCCATCTTAAAATCTCTTAAGCTCACTGGCGATTCCTACGTATTGCCTGCAATGAAGAACAGTTACAAATTATAAAGATCACGTCAAACTAGCGATCGAAACAGTAACTTGGGTGGCGGATAAAATCACGAAGAATCTGTCGTTACCCCGCAAAGATGCATAGTTTATCTAAGAGTCCTTGGTAAAATCTAGTCTGCCAAAATAAAAATCCCTTACTATTGTTGAAAAGATACGCCTAGTTCTCGAACCGGCTGAGCAACTCTGAAAGACAGAATGTTGCAGTCACATGACTTTTCGTCGTTCCGCGGGTTCGGCTGAATTACCGTCAATTAACTTCATTCACAACCTCTGCCAGTCAGTAGTCTACACTCTGCCTCAAACTGTCAAAGAAGAGATATATGGTGGACTCAGAGCTGCCATCTCGCCTCTACATTATTCTCCACCAGAAATGTTTCTGATCACAGTTGCATCGTATCGTGTGTGCAGCACGTCGACCCTTGTGACCCACGTTCAATGTAAATAATTTATAAAAGATTCTGATTGATCACTCTAGCGCTCTACTCGGTTACGTTATGGGTGTCTTTACAACGAAAGTGTACACTTTGACGTGCTGTCGTGTGTACCTAGATTGAGGAGCATAGTTGAATAACCTTGCTCTCTGGCACATGGTCTCGAGACGAACTGAGGCTGCACTGCAATTTAAAAGAGTTACTTGGGATTTATTTTCATGCACTCCAAAGTCATGGACATAATATACCCAATGATGAGTTACAAGTCTCTTCTCATACAATGCGACGACAAGACGGCTTTAACGAAAAGAGGGGGCATAAAATCTCCTCCACTAATAGTCCTGTCAAATTCTGACATTAAATTATCCAGTTTAGACCAGTTTCAAATTCATTTTACTATTCATTACATCCCGGGCATGCAGATCGTCTATCGATGTACTGTCTGTCATTCTCTGGAATGGCATAATTTACCACATTGTGTCGAAAAGGTATCTAAACTCAAGCAATAGTTTACATTGTGTTCACCGGCCCAGTGCATTGTTTACTAGCGTGGACCGCTGTTTCCACTACCGTTCCTGGTGCCCAAAGTACTAGCCCACCTAAATGGAATTATCCCTGCTGATAGTACCCCATTGGAAGAAAGTTTATTGGAACGGTCCTAGATTTGAAAGCCCGAGAGCTTGAGGCCCCATTATCACTGAGGAACCTACCCAGTGTCCAGTGGACACAGGAACAGGGTTTCCTCCGATACTAGAGGTATGGAGATGTCGAGGTGGTTTCCGGCTCGCGGCGCTCCAGCGGCTGTACTGTGTTTTCGTTACTAAAAGGTTCCTGGCGTCCTTCTACCCTAAAGACCTATGAGATTGCTTGGAAACTATGGTTTGGTTGGGCTGATTCTAAAATAGCTGACCCCATAAAACCAACCTTGAATTAGCAGACTTTAGGCGATTTACCATAACCAAAGATTTGTTTACAACATTTTATGTTTTTCATAAATCGGTCATACCCACGTTATGCAATGCAGATATGTCAAGTCAACTAGGTTCTCATGTTTTTCCCAAAACCCAAGAGGGTCAAATATCATGTAAGTAGAGGTCTAGTTCCCAGTCGATACAGTCATGTAACCTCACAACCCCTTTTTCTGAATAGAAAGGACTAACCCTTTTAGATGAAAGAAGTAATATTGCAAATCAAACTCTACTCTCAGAGGAACGCTTCACATAGCTTCTCGTACCTTGATGTATCGAGCAGGCTGGATTACAAGTTCATTTAATGAGGCAAATAATATTATACCTACGTAGGTAGTAAGTACTATAGCCCGTCTATGATGCGCACCGCCACTTCATTCGCGATGCGAAGAGAATTTTATTCGACGTGAAATGTAATATGTCGCAAAAGCTAACATTGCTACCCTCCGCGACTGATAAGATTTTTAAGGCAAAAGCAAGTCTATATAAGTGACAACCTGCTGTAGACTGAGTCGCTTTTTGCCAAAAGATATGACATCAGATCAGATTTTCTTTGAATCTGTTTAATTTTGATAAAATTTTCAACTATTATTAGGTACCTACTAATTGGTACCCATCAAGTATTATTGATTTTAACTTATTAAATTTATTCAGATTTATAATCTTATGATTCAATCATTAGACATATCTTATTGTGATATCGATATAACTATGTAATTGGTTATTATGATTATAATTTGACTTTTCTTGCTACACTAATATTTTTATCACATTGGCGTTACAATACTTTCATGCAATGCAAACATGAATTCCAATAACAACGGCGGCCGCGTCACCAGGCGATAACAAACACTTCTCAATTAATAAGCTTCGAATAACGGTACAGTACTTTAATAGCCGCGTTTTACCTGAAATAAAACGCATATTAAAATACTTACCTTATTCGAAGCTTACATTTTCATTTCTGCCTGGTGCATTTCGAAGCAATGAGGGAATATGGCGCCGAAGCGTTTTATATAAACTAAAGTGGCGCCACCTGCCTGTAGACGCCGCCGGAAGTAGCATGTTTATCATGACAAGGGGTAAAAAGTAGGTCAATTGGTGCAACTTAGCGGGAAACGGAAGTGCCTATCTCAATTAATAAGCTTCGAATAAGGTAAGTATTTTAATATGCGTTTTATTTCAGGTAAAACGCGGCTATTATGTTTTTTCCTTTTGAGGTACGGAACCCTAAAAATGGCGTAACCCAAAAGGTTATCAAAATAGACATCAGGCATCCGAGAATAATTTTTGTATTCGTCAATAGGCTTTTTTCGGGTTTTTTTTTTTGTTGTTTATGAAGACGTCCCTAGATGGCGCTATTCTTCTCACCATAGAAAATGGAGTTTAGCCAGAAAAAATGTCAAAGTCTGCCCACAGACTGTCTATTGGTCTGTGCCGAGGTTTTTTCACAGATAACTACCCCGCCGCGCGCCGCTTGCTTGCTCTTGCTCGTAATTTTTGTTTCACAAATTCACAAGTGTATCCGTCCACGGATTTTCATTATAATAATACCTACCTATAAATTATAAGTGCTTTTGTACATCTTGTACAAGTCATGTATGGGAAGTGTTGTGTTTTGGGTCGAATGGAGAAACCAGTTCAGCCTAGGCGAAACCAGTCTAGCCCTATTTGAGTAGGGGTAATGCAGATTATACTTATTTATGCCAGCCTAGTACTAACCCGCCGTAATTATCTGAACAGTAGGGGACGCATTTAAAGGCCGAATTTGAAAAAGTCTACATTCAAAAAATCTACGGTATATCCGATTTTGTCCGGTTTGAAGGACCACTCCAAAACAAAAAGAGGTAGGTAGGTATGTCAGTGTGTCGCCAACCAAACCTACTGACCTAACCTTTGTTTTAAATCTTTTTCGACTGTCTGTCACACTTCCTGGAATACCCTGTATGTTTAACACCCTATATGTCGGTTTTTAGAACACCTAAAAGTAAGTAAAAGGCCTGGTTTCGGGGTTCTTAAGGGGTTCGAAAATTTCGTTATTTTTGCGCTAAACCTCTTAGTTTACGAGATATGGTAACATTCATACCTAAAATTTCGTCAATATCAGCTCGGGCTAGGCCATGCTAGTTTATCCTGGAGCGTACAATATTCTTGCTAGGCCAGACTGGATTGGCCCAGGCCAAACTGGTTTCTCCATACGAGCTTCGGCTAGACTAGTTTGGCCTAGGAAATACCGGTTTATCCATACGAGCTTCGGCTAGACTAGTTTGGCCTAGGCTATACTGGTTCGTTCATACGAGCTTAGGTTAGACTGGTTTGGCCGAGGCGAAACTAGTTTATCATGAAATCGGGTTTGGCCGGTAACATAATACAACAGAAATGGCAAGAAAATAAGGATTATTAGGGGTCAGGTCAAGCGGTTGGTCAGGTGATTATTTTCCATCACAACTTAAATACCACCCGACGCCACGGTACGCCATCCGACGCGTGCAGACTTATCTGGCGTTCTTTTTGGTTATCTGTGATCTAGTTTGACATTTATTCTTACTAAAATACAGCGCCATCTAGAATTTTTATTATAACTAAAGGAAAAAACCCTATTGCATCGTAAAATAAAATTTCGTCCTATAAAAAAAATAATAAGTAGGTACTTTTCTCTCTTTTGTAGCCAATTATTCATGCATCGCTTTCTTTTCACTCTTTGTTTAAAGAAAGGGCAATAATTGTTGCCACACAAGCTCTAATTTTCCTCTGTCTAGGGTCCATCACGTCTACCTCGAACAAAGAACGCTTCAGTACTGACGCGATCCGTATCTAATGTCTAGGGTGCGCTGTGATCCAGCCCAAGATACGCGATATGTATCACGATACAGATCAAGATATTTACTGTCGTCTAGCGTTCGCCTATGTATCAGGCGCGGATCTGGCCGCAATCAGCCGCGCTCGCTCGACGCTGCGTTTGATGACTGGCTAGCTAATACCATTACATTAGTCCGCGGGAAGACTAGCTGGTCGGCTGGTGGTGATGGATGGCATCGCCTGCAGCCGTCACTGCCTGGCGTGCACGTGCAACTAGCAAGGGCGTCTTTATGGGAACTCTATCATGATGAGGCATTTGGCTGAGACGGGAAACGGGATGTCATTAAATATCTTGCTCCTGCTATTTACCCTACCATTTTATTGTTTTATTTGCGACCTACTTTCCATAAACTTACTTCTAAACGTGTCTTGTAAGAGTTGTAAGTGTTGCGTGACTTTTCAATACCGTAAAAAAGATTTTGGAATTCCTTTACGAGACAGCAGAACAAAAAGGGCTGTAGCCATATTAGTGTACACATTATGTGCACAAAGTACCTATTAGTTAGATTCGGTTTAGGTAGGTAGGTACTTAGGCTAGGTTCTGAAAGAAAGCGAAATGCGTGGATCACCGCGGGCGGCGGGTGCGTTCCCGCCAGCGCGACGGGGCGGGGTGGGGCGGGGTCGACGCCCGCTACCCGCGCCGCGCCGCGCGACTCTACTGAATGCTGTCTGGTCTCCATGACACCAACCAACCAAATAAATTGTCACAATCTCTGATGCCGCGCGCACTTGTTAATAGACATACTTACTATTAGGAACCTACCCATTAGTTTTATTTAGCGACTGACTAACTACAGGGTGCAACCGACTAGGCTGTCTAGCTAGGTACCACATCAATACAACAACTGTGGCGCAAGAAATGGAGTGAAAAAAATAACAATTTTATTGTTTCATACATTTGGCGCAGTATCTTGCTATACGTATCGCTCTGTCACGCTCTTTTGTGAGGAATCTGTACAGACATGACGATACTTACCCATTTGCTTAGCAAAATTCTCAACTCAGAAACCGGGCCATAGACTTACAACACCTCGCCGCCCGCCCGTTTTCAGAAAAAGTTTTTTCTCCACTGATGGCGCTAATATAATACCTAATACGGCACTTTACGGCAGTAATTTGAATTTTTACCAGTGTTGCCAATGGAACGACAAGTTGCTGTATTCTATAATAATCATTTACTCAAAAAAGCTCGTAATGTGGTCATTAATTCGACAACCTTCTTTGAGCAAAGACGGACTTGCGGGCTACTATGATTAGGCGCCAGAAAAGTTGTATGGAATTTCATTAATGTCGTGTTTTCCGGTCAGAAAAAGTGTATGAAAATCCTTTAATGTCGAGTTGTTTCAAAAAATAGTCAGGTGCAAAAAGTATGCGGCTTGCGTCTTGCGACTTGCGTCTTGCATCTTGCGACTTGCGACTTGCGACTTGCGGCTTAATACCTCAGCCTCAAACTTAGGACCTAAGGCCTAGGACATATGATCTAGGACCTAGCACCTAGCACCTAGGACCTAGGACCTAGGACCTAGCACCTAGCACCTAGGACCTAGGACCTAGAACCTACGACCTAGGTCCTATGTCTTTATCAATTACTCGCTTTGTTTGAGTAAAGCACTATCCCACCAAAAACATTCTGTAAAAAACTAACCAGGTCTCGATGGAGCTACTTGTTTATCTCTAAAAAGTAATGAAATCTAGACAAAGTCGTGCCAAGTCTAAGGTTCCTTACTGCGATTTATTTATGGAAGTAAATTTTCAGGCTGCAATATAACTATTTGGTCAGCAAGAAATTGCAGCTTTTATTTCATTTGAGCAGCGAACAATTTATTTGCCGGCAATAAAATCAAAATGATTCGCAATAAATGGTTAGCAAAAAATTATAATATTGACAGCAAGAAATAACATTTTGTGTCAGCTTAATAATTAATTTGTTTGCGAAATAGATAAACGATAGGCAGAATAATTAATTGGTCGGCAAGATTATACAATTGGTTAGCTCAAAAATAATATATGTAAGCTATAATATTGATGGGTCTGCAAATTAAAGTATTGGTTAGCAAATTAATTAAAATGAGCTTCATTACGTTTAGTTGATGTCCGATTTTACTGGAAAAGCGGGTTATACGAGCGGCCAAAGGCGTGTGGGCGTTGTCATTCGACGAATTAAGGAAAACAGAAGGTACTTGATCTTTGAACCTATAGTCACGAAAGAGAAGATGGAAAGAAGAAATAACAAAGTTATTTTTTTATTTGGCACCTTAGTTTTTTTATCTATATTTTCTATCGTTATTGCCAAATTTTATACTCGTAAGAACAATTTTTTTATAATCAGTACATGATACTTGATTCCTGCCTAATGCTCTTGTTTTTGTAAATAAATCATTTTAATTTAAATATACAATTCAATTTTTTTTTTTATTTACCTAGTTAACCAAATAAAATAACCATAGGTAAGTAATCATTAATTATTTAAATGATTTTCAATTACTTAATGCAGCACAGAAGTTGCGTACATTTGTTGCTGTAAGAACAATGTTAGTTCGCCAACCAAAAATAGTTTTACAGCTTGCCAAAACTGAATTAAATGTAGCTCACATTTTGCCTTTCAATTACATTTATGGCTGAACATATACTTAATTAGCTAAACAACCAATTTTGGAGCTGCCCAATATGACATTACTTGCTGACCATTTTTTTTATTCTTGCTGGCCACTAGTTGCCGCTCAATTAGCTATTTTTGCCAACCAAAAACATTTTAGAGCCACCCAAAACCTGAATATACTGCCGGCCGTTTAAATGATACCCTTTATTTATTATTATAGTTAATGTTGTGTGAGACTTGGCGTTGTTGAAGGGTACACAAGCGGTTCTGGCGACAGATTGGTGCAATGGTGTCATGAAGCACCTGCGTCATGGTGCGGTTTTGTACCCTTGGGTACCCTTCAACTGCCAAGTCTCACAACATTAACTATAATAATAAATAAATCGCAGTAAGGAACCTTAGACTTGGCACGACTTTGTCTAGATTTCATTACTTTTTAGAGATAAACAAGTAAGCTCCATCGAGACCTGGTTAGTTTTTTACAGAATGTTTTTGGTGGGATTTCACTTCTTTTTGTAGAAACGTGGGCATATTGATTTATTTTATGAGATTTTCTGATTTGACACAGTTTTTTAATTTAGTGTAATGTTCTAGTAGTATAAAGTTTTAATCGTTCGACTATTTCTTCTTGTTAACTTGTAAGTACTAGTGGTTCGCCCCGAACTGTGAACTCGCGACCCCATATAAACTTAACAACCCCATATCTCGGCAACCCCTCGACCGATTTGGCTCATGTTTGAACTTAAAAATTCTTTTAATTTTATTTACCCGCCTACCAATTTTCATAACGATCCGACCAAATTTACTAAAGTTATCGTCGAACTTTCATACATACAACCATACATACATACATACATACAAACGCCGGATCGTTCCAGTAGACTCGGAGAACTTAACTCGCTCGTTCAACTAGTGGTTCGCCCCTGAAAATTTTTATGAACATTATGAATGTTCGTTCGACGATAACTTGAGTAAATTTAGTCGGATCGTTATGAAATTTGGCAAGCGGGTAAATGAAATTAAAAGAATTTTTTAAGTTCGAACATGAGCCAAATCGGTCGAGGGGTTACCGAGATATGGGGTTTATATGGGGTCGCGAGTTCACAGTTCGGGGCGAACCACTAGTATAGTTTTCCCTTTATGTGGCCATTAAACCCTAACTCTGTACCAAATTTCAGCTCTCTGTGTTTATGGGAAGTACTAGTTCTATTTTGATGATCATGAGTGAGTGAGTGTGTCATAAATGCGAAACTTTGCTTTCGCTTAACTTCGGAACTAAATGACCTACAGACTTGAAATTTTGGATTTTGAGTATGTGAATATAACTTACTAGATGACGAAAATTTCTGCGTTCTCGTCTTATCCAGAGGTTCTCAAATAGGGGGCTGAAAATGCGGCGAAATGGTTCCAGTAAAGGATGGTACGGCAGTGTTTGCTTCGCGCTCGACCTGGCGGGGGCACTGCCGTGCCCCCAGATACACGCCTTGGTCTGCAATGAGTGCGCTGCTGGCCACGCTATGATGGCCTCGAGCTTAGCTTAGCTACGCTCTCGGCCCTCAAGCTTGGTCATCATTGCAGCCCTTGCTGTCCGCGCTGTATAGGACGCTATAATAAAGGCCTCTACCTTCGGTCTCGGCCTTCATTCCTTTGACTGCCGTTATGTAGCCCTATTTTCTGCGCCATCTAGCGAGCATTTTAAAATCAGCTTATAATGGTAGGTAATCGCTACCCCATACGATTACCTAGCTTATAATTATTATAATATTTATAATTATGACGCAGAAAATACGGCTACATAACGGCAGTCAAAAAATAACGCTTTTTCCAACAGATTCACAGATTTGAAAGTACTAATACTAAAGATATACAAACACCACAGATAAGAATCAGGCTTGCCATGTTCAATCGGTAAAAATGCCGTGTCATATACATAATGTATTGCAATTTTTATTCTTGAAAGCAAAAACATAAATGGTTTTTGATAAATATAGAATAGGTAGGTGTAGCATACTGACATCAACTACGTGATGCGATAAAATTTGCAAGCAATGAATTGTGTTTCTGGTTATTATCATTGTCTGGTCAACTACATTTGTATTATATGCTCTTTGGCGTGGGTGTCTCTCGAGTTTTATCACGTTTTATTAAATTAATGCAATAACATTTAATCCTTTTTGATTATAACCATTAAACATTTTTGTGTATTTTCAATTTCATAACCCCATGATAGAATGTAGAACTAACAAATTTTTACTGACGCTACTCGAGATTTTCGATACAGTTCCAAAAGGTATTATCCCATTCTGATCCCGCACGGCTTACGCCATTGCGTTACAGGCTAAGGCCCCTGCTCAAGTGTTCATTGAGTGGGCTCTCGGCTCACGCACGTGGCGCCACTCGGAGCCAATGTCAACCAATTACATAGGTATTTAATAATCAATCAGTCAGCCAGCAGAGGAAAAGTCACCAATTCACCATCATGAAGATACCTACCTACCGGCTGCTCGCGTAGCATGAGGCGGTGTTAGAGAGGTGTTAGGGAGTTAGGACTCTGTCCATCCCGCTCTATTTCAAACAAAAGAGTGAGATACATATGTATAGTTTTAAACCCATAGTGTATTATAATGCTCTTTTCCCATAGATAGTCTCTAACACCGCCTCATGCTACGCGAGCTGGATTCGTAGCTGACAGCGCCATCTAACCACAAAGGGGTAGAACTACTTGGTCGAGTTGAGTGCGGCTGTGCAAGGAAGCGAAGGACCCGCTAGCCAGAGCTAGCTAGCCCCACTAGACGAGACGAGAGCCGCAAATATTCAACGACAGGGGGCGCTACCACATATCTTGATCTACTCACATCTATGTATGCTTAGCATGGTCGTTTTGACACTCTCTCGAACTCGAGTGACAGAGCATGGCAGGCGGGATTCGAGATGGCAATAGATTAGGGTCATGTCGAGCAGAAAGTAGATCCCACCAAAAACATTCTGTAAAAACTAGCCAGGTCTCGATGGATCTGCTTGTTTATCTCTAAAAAAGTAATGAAATCTAGACAAAGTCGTGCCAAGTCTAAGGTTCCTTACTGCGATTTCTTTATTATTATAGTTAATGTTGTGAGACTTGGCTGTTGAAGTGTACACAAGGGTACCAAACCAGGTGCTCCATGACACCATTGCACCAATCTGTCGCCAGAACCGCTTGTGTACCCTTCAACGGCCAAGTCTCACAACATTAACTATAATAATAAAGAAATCGCAGTAAGGAACCTTAGACTTGGCACGACTTTGTCTAGATTTCATTACTTTTTTAGAGATAAACAAGCAGCTCCATCGAGACCTGGCTAGTTTTTTACAGAATGTTTTTGGTGGGATTTCACTTCTTTTTGTAGAAACGTGGGCATATTGATTTATTTCATTAGATTTTCTTATTGGAAACAGTTTTTTAATTTGTGTTATGTTCGAGTAGAATAAAGTTAATCGTTCGACTAATTCTTCTTGTTAAATTGTAAGTATAAGTATTAAAGCCAGTATAGTCTTATCCAGACTTTCCTTTAATTTTATTTATATGCGTATTAAAAGCAGAAGGGGAGGCATTCGCCCAGCAGTAGGACGCTATAGGCTAGATTATATTAGAAGATGTGTCCCACTACGCTGGATTTCTGCAATGACAGTCGATATTTTTATGAACCTATAGTAGAAGGGGGCTCTAATACAGCTGAGACCAGCTGAGGGTTCTTCATCAGATACTTCAGACCTTCGATTTTTGACATCAAATGAAGCGGCCCACCAAGTTGAATATTTTTTGTACGGGCGGTATATGTCGATCTATAATAGTTTGGTTGGGCTCTTGTGTTTTCTAATCAGGGTCACCAGGTACTCCAGATCTTCGATTATCCTAGTTTTTACAGTTTTCCCTTTATGTGGCCATTAAACCCTAACTATGTACCAAATTTCAGCTCTCTTAGTTTATGGGAAGTACTAGTTCTATTAGGGCTCTTGTGTTTTCTAATCAGGGTCACCAGGTACTCCAGATCTTCGATTATCCTAGTTTTTATAGTTTTCCCTTTATTTGCCCATTAAACCCTAACTCTGTACCAAATTTCAGTTCTCTGAGTTTATGGGAAGTACTAGTTCTATTAGGGCTCTTGTGTTTTCTAATCAGGGTCACCAGGTACTCCAGATCTTCGATTATCCTAGTTTTTATAGTTTTCCCTTTATGTGGCCATTCAACCCTAACTCTGTACCAAATTTCAGCTCTCTGAGTTTATGGGAAGTACTAGTTCTATTATGATGATCATGAGTGAGTGAGTGAGTGAGTGAGTGAGTGAGTGTGTGTCATAAATGCGAAACTTTGCTTTCGCTTAACTTCTGAACTAAATGACCTACAGACTTGAAATTTTGGATTTTAAGTATGTGATTATAGCTTACTAGATGACGAAAATTTCTGCGTTCTGGTCTTATCCAGAGGTTCTCAAGTAGGGGCCTGAAAATGCGGCGAAATGGTTCCAGTAAAGGATGGTACGGCAGTGTTTGCTTCGCGCTCGACCTGGCGGGGGCACTGCCGTGCCCCCAGATATTGCAATCTATACTTATAATAAAACTCTAGCGAAGTCAATTCTGTACATTGAATATTTTTAGAAAAAAACTATCAGGGGTTACTAAGTAAACTATTCTGAATACAAAAATGCAAAAAAATCGGTCTATGTCTGTCTGTCTGTCTGTCTGTCTGTCTGTCTGTCTGTCTGTCTGTCTGTCTGTCTGTGTGTTACCTCATCACGCGAATACCGCTGAACAGTTTTCAGTCAAATTTAGGACCGTGATAAGTCCTGGTTCTAGGAACAATCTAGGCTATCCGATGTTCAGAATACATTGCGGGTTGCAATTTTAACTTCGTTTTTTGTAAGAAATATTCATAATTTTGATATAGTTTCTTGAGAAGATATGTTAATAACGTGATACTAAACACATTTCCGAAAAAAAAAATGCATTTCCGGAAAAAAAATCCGACTTGGAACCTCATTATCTCGGAAACCGTTGATTTCCTAGGCATAGTTCCTTGGGCAAAAATGATCGTTATGATGAGGACTATACAGGGTGTTAAAAGACCGCCAACAGACCCGAAAGCCACTAGACACCAAAACAAAGTACTCTTTCGATAAATTATTGTTGGGAAATTATTTTGGTTTTTTAGGTTATAATTTAGAAAAATATTTTTTACGCAATGGACGTGTAACGCACAGAAGTCATATTGCGCAAGCGTAGGTATCAGATTATGTTACTTAAGCTTGAAGTGCCGATGTTTAGAATACATTGCGGGTTGCAACTTTAACGTCATTTTTTGTAAGAAATATTCATAATTTTGATATGGCTTCTTGAAAAGGTATGTTAAGAATCCCCTGAAGCTCTGCAGCCCTCTCGCTCGCACTTTTGAACATTTGAATTTATTGTAAGAGAATGATTCAACTTTGGACGATAAAATATAGTTGCAGACATAGATAATAAAGCTATCGACATGTAGACATACTTTAAATTTCACATTTATAGTTTAAAAAATAAATTACTGAACTACTACTTTTAACCGAAGTTCAGTGATATTTTTTTTTATTGGTAGGAATATGAAATCAAAAGTGTGTCCACATGTCGATAGCTTTATTATCTATGTCTGCAACTATACATATTTTATCGTCCAAAGTTTAATCATTCTCTTACAATCAATTAAAATGTTGAAAAGTGCGAGCGAGAGGGCTGCAGAGCTTCAGGGGATTCTTAAGAACTAGATACTGAATACATTTCTGCAAAAAAAAAGTTTTGAAAAATCCGACTTTGAACCTCATTATCTCGGAAACCGTTGATTTCCCAGGCATAGTTCCTTGGGCAAAAATGTTCCTTATGATGAGGAAAATACGTGGTTTCCCGCTTTGTTGGCGGTCTTTTAACACCCTGTATGTGGTCTCCCACTTTGTTGGCGGTCTTTTAACACCGCTCGGTATTCAATACAAGCACTCGCCGCAAACAATAATTTTGCATTCTTGCATAACAAATAACTATTGTTTACTGTTGAGCTGGATAGACAGAGTTATTAGCCGTATGTTTGCTTGCTGGCTTAGCATGAGAATGAGTAAGACCTTATCTATGGGCTTATAACTTTATCTATCCCACTCTACGTCGAGGGAGATACATATTATAAACCCTTTTACTTCCTAATCAATTCTTATGCTAAGCTTCCTGGTATCTTATCACGGGCGATACCTTAATGTAAACAATACATATTTATTATTAAATTTATAAATGTATTGTTTAGATTAGGGTTTTTATTCTATTTTATTCTATTGCTTTCTTTTGAGCCCTGCTACCGCAAGTTAAGAAATAATAACTATTAAAATACCCCCGACATTTTAGCTTCGAATAAGCATATTTAATAAATTGCTGAACCAATTTTGACAAAACATAACTAAGAACATTCGCTAGAAAACCTGCTTTTAAATTAAAAAAAAAACCTAAAGCTTCCAAATCGTTCACCCATTTAAGAGCTACGGTGCCACAGACAGACACACCCTCATAAACACTTATACAGACACACTCACAAAGCTGTCAAACTTATAACACCCTTTTTTGGTCGGGGTTTAAAAAAAACCTTCCTTTTGAGTTTCCCTCCACAGTCGAATTTAATTAAATGTCAAATGTGTAAAAACGCATACGAAGTCGCGGGCACAACTAGTTTTTAATAAAAATGTTGTATTTTTGTCTCTATCGCCATGTTGGCGTAGAGCCAACTCGAGCCCGACCGACAAGTTATAAGCCGTGCCATTAAAGAAACGATATGAAAATGGCGGCGGGTACCTATGGTAAGGTCTGAAAAAGAGTTTACGAAAATACGATTTCGGTTCATACCTAAAACTTTCTTACATTTTTGGTTAGGAAATATTGTTTTACGATGCTTTCTTTATTGATTAGGTAATTGTTCTAAGTTGGGTTTGTGATTAAACAACAATCTTTATGAAAATAAGATCAAAAATATTAAAACGTAGTAAATAATACAAACCTCAACAAATAACAACACCTAACGTAAACTACAATATTGAAATAACTCGACTAACATTAAAAAATCAATAAAAGGCGAAGGTATTTTGGCGTGTTTTATTAGCCAATCGTAGGTGACTAATCAGGACTGCCTAAAATGACTATGCTAACGTTACGTGTGAGTATAGACGGATATATGATTAAAGCGAGAGGGCGCGAGAGTGTCCGCCATTTATATATCGTTTCTTTAATGGCATGGGTTATATATGTTACCGGCCAAACCCGATTTAAGGATAAACTAGTATCGCCTAGGCCAAATTAGTTTATCCGAACGTCCGTATGGATAAACCGGTATGTCCTAGGCCAAACTAGTCTAGCCGAAGCTCGTAAGGAGAAACCAGTTTAGCCTAGGCCAATCTAGACTGGCCTAGCAAGAATATGTACGCTCCAGGATAAACTAGTATGGCCTAGCCCGAGCCCCTACTCAAATAGGGCTAGACTAGTTTGGCTTAACTGGTTTCTCCATACGAGCATAGGGCTAGACTAGTTTAGCCTAAGCCAAACTAGTCTAGCCCTTTTAAGTAGGGGTAATACAGATTCTACTTATTTATGCTAGCCTAGTACTTTTTCTTGAAATTAACAAACCCGCCGTAATTATCTGAACAGACGCATTTAGAGGCCGAATTTGAAAAAGTCTACATTCAAAAAGTCTACTGTATGTCCGGTTTTGTCCGGTTTAAAGGACCATTCGTAAACAAAAAGAGATATGTCAGTGTGTCGCCAACCAAACCTACTGACCTAACCTTTGTTTTAAATCTTTTTCGACTGTCTGTCACACTTTCAGAAATACCCTGTATGTTTAACACCCTGTATGTCGGTTTTTAGAACACGTATAGAAGTAAAAGGCTTGGTTCCGGGGATGTTAAGGGGTTCGAAAATTTCGTCATTTTTGCGCTAAACCTCTTAGTTTACGAGATATGGTAACATTCATACCTAATCATGCGTCAATATCAGCTCGGGCTAGGCCATACTAGTATATCCTGAAGCTTACATATTCTTGCTAGGCCAGACTAGATTGGCCTAGGCTAAACTGGTTTCTCCTTACGAGCTTCGGCTAAACTAGTTTGGCCTAGGACATACCGGTTTATCCATACGACGTTCGGATAAACTAGTTTGGCCTAGGCGAAACTAGTTTATCCTTAAATCGGGTTTGGCCGGTAACATATATAACAGTTTTGCATAGAGAAGGGCCTATCTCGGGCTTACCATGCTGCACGTACTGGAGAAAAAAGTGTTTCGAGAAGAATTCGGTAGGTAGGTAGGTACAGCCGGCCTCACCCAAAGATACCCCTTTTTGTTCGATTGGCGCCCTTATGCCGCGCGCGTTTAGAGCTGCCATGGGGTATCTGTGACTGTGGCCCACCGTACACATCTCAGACCATCTATAGAAATAGAACAAAACAAATGCTCGTACTTCGCGTGTCATAACTGTGCGCCTGGCGCATAGTTTCACAGAACGCAGCTCAGTCGCGCTCATACCGGATTCGTGCGTGGATCATGCGGGAGGCGGCGGCGCGGGCAGCAGGGTACGCAGCGCGAGCGCTTCGGCGGCGGGCGGTGCCTCTGAATCGGTTTAGTAGCGCGCCTTTGAATCGAATTCGCGCAGCATGTATTCCCATCACTAAATTGCTCTTGCTTGTGACGTCATTGTAGGTGTACGGAAAATGTGACATAGTTTGAGGTGAGCGTTGCATCTATTCATTTTAAAGTCTGTGGTCAATGACATAATGGAATGTCATTGTCTGTGGGACACAGATAGTTTTTTGTAAAACAAATATTGAATTTAGTTACAAAAGCACAAACTTGGTGTATAAATAACTACCTACCGAGCCTTAGAAAAAACGTTAAAAAGGTTTCAAAGGTCGCTGGGTTGCCAAACAAAAAAACGGCATGGCTGAAGTTCAGTTGCAGCAGGCGGTGGAGCCGCGCGAGTAGTTGCCCGACAGCCTTGAGCTGGAGGAAGGGGGCTTGCCGAGATGTGCCGAGATGTCGCCGCCCCGCCCGCCCGCGCCAGGGACGCACTCAGGTCAGGAGGCGCGCACCGCCCCCACGCCCCCATTTCACACGTTTACTAAGCGGCAAAATTAAACATAAGTTTTCAAAGTGTATAGGTACTTACTTAAAAAAAAACATAATCTTTTTAGATGAGTTTTTTGCTAAAAACGTCCATCAAGTGTGAACCCTAAGCTTAACAATTTGTAGTACCTAACGCCTATAATTACACTGGTCAACACTGGTTTTGCCACACGAACTTTGATAGCTAATGTTGTTTTATCAATCTACCCTCATTATTAAATCACAGTTTTCAAAGGTCAATTAGCCTCATATTTGTTGTGATACGGTAAGACTCATAACTAGTACTACGGCAGTAAATTAACAGAAATGCTTACAAGTAAATCCTTATAAAAATATTTGTCGTTGAATTTGAACACTTTTTTGTGATATATTAACCCTGTGAACTCGAGGAAGTGTAATAATGATCCTAACTCTTTTTTTTATGTCTGCGGAGAACTTACATTAAAAAACAACGACGAAATTTTACGAATCTTGTGTTGGAGTGTTATCACCAAGGTTTTGGTTTTTCTGTCGCCCATCAAGACAAATCCTAAAAAAATTTAAAGTATTTACCCCTTGTATAGCCATATAATGTGCTTCTACCACCATTGCATATCAAATTAGGATTAATAAAAAAAAAGTGAAGGCAATGGAATGCAATGGGAGTGGATATTTGTATCTAAAAGAAAAATTCCCTAAAATAAGTGATGCAAAGATAAAAGAGGGTATTTTTGTTGGCCCTCAAATTAGGAGTTCATAAAAGATTCAAGACTTGAAGAAAAATTAAGCAATTTAGAAAAATCTGCATGGAAGGCTTCTAAAAATGTTGTTGCTATTTTTTTGGGTAGCCACAAGAGTGACAGCTACAGAGAGTTGGTTAGCGAGCTATTATTGTCCTATCAAGCATTGGGTTGCAACATGTCACTTAAGATTCATTTTTTAGACTCGCACCTGGATTTTTTTCCTGACAATTTAGGGGCTGTCAGCGACGAGCACGGTTAGAGGTTCCATCAGGACATTTCTAATATGGGAAAGCGGTACCAGGGCAAATGTAGCCCAAATATGTTAGCAAATTACTGCTGGACAATTAAAAGGGACCAACCAGAAGCTAAATATTAAAGAAAATTTTAGATTTATTAAGTCATTTATAAAAAAAACAACTTTTGATTTACGAGATCTGTGTTTTTTCTTAATATTTTAAATTACTCAATAGATTAAAATCCTTGCCTAGCAAATTTTTTTTAACTATTAATTTTTTCTTACAATCACCAATTAAAGTAAAAAAT